>CM067343.1:5021053-5280449 GCA_034190875.2 Urechis unicinctus | reverse complement strand
AAAAACTTCTTTACACATCAACATCAATACGAATATCAAAACAATAACTCAACAATACACCCGAATCTGCATTTCCTTTTCTCAGTGTGCAAATGCTTATAACAAAAACTCTACCGAATACTCTCTTTCAATATTCTGTGATCTCACCAAGGCATGGGAATTAATTGTCCACAATATTCCATGATGTATACATTGGGCATTAGAGGTAAATCTTACAACTGATTTTATAGTTAGCTACATAACAGAAAACTATACACTGAAATCCGAAAACATAAATAAACACACGGTTATTAACCATGGTTTCCCTCAGGGTTCGATACTCGGACTTTCAATATTCTTAATTTATGTGAATGGCAAAAGCAATGCATCTGAAGCAACAACACTTTGTTTTGATGACGATACTACTATGATTATATCTACCCCTGACTTAAGCAGCCTTTTACAAAGCAAATGCAACTTTAAATGACTTAAACCTTTGGTTATTTGCAAATCAACTAAAATTAAATATCACTAAAACTAAATATTTAGTAGTTTACAAGCCAACAAGGAAGGTAAGGTAAGGTAAGTATAGGGTTTAACGGCACACCAACAACACTAGTGTGTTATATGGTGCCTACTTAAGGAGGGGTATATACGAAAGGATAAGAAGTACGAAAGGATAAGAAGTCAAGGTTTACAATCAACTAAAAATTAAACCTATTAGCATTAATTGAATTGTATTAATTGAATTATATCAATTTGAACTATATTGAATTAATGAGAATTGTATGATCTAAAATCTATAAAAAAAATTCTCTTATGAATCCAAGTATCTTGGATGGATTCACTCTTTCAAACAATTCTGAAAGGGTTTGAACCCGGAAGAAGCGATTTCGGATCAAAATCAAATCAGCACATTCGATGAGAATGTGCTTGACGGTGTAGGCGCATTGACAAGGAATACATTCAGGGATGGGCTCATCCCTTAGTAGAAAGGCATGAGTTGTATAGGTATGTCCTATACGAGCGCGAGCAAGAACGACCTCTTCTCTTCGGCTCTCTCTGCAGCTGTGTGGCCACTCCCCAAGTTGAGGCTGGATTTCGTAAAGTTTGTTTGGAATGGATTCATCCCACTGGTCCTGCCATTTTTGTTTAAAAAGTTTAACGACCTGCGGTTTTAAGTCTGTAAAGGGAATCTTGGTTTCAGACACTGGCTCATGTAGGGCTTCCTTTGCAGTCCTATCGGCTCTTTCGTTGCCTGGGATACCTATGTGACTGGGTACCCAGACAAACTCAACATTTTTCCCCAGCATGGATAAACGAGTAAGATTTTCTAAAATATCTACAACAATATGGCACGATAATAACTTATTCCCAATTGCCTCCAGGGCAGATAAAGAATCACTAAAAATTGTAAAATCCGCATTGGGATGGTGAGCAATAAGGCCCAATGCCATCCTTATTGCGGTAACTTCGGCTGTTAAAAAACAGATGCTGCACCAGGCAGTCTTTTGCTTGTGGGTCTGAGGTCCGAACACGACTCCAGCGCCCACACGGTTTGCATCTTTGGATCCATCAGTATAAATAAGTATCTTGTCTTTGTGATGTTCTTTTAGTTCATTAAATTTCATCAAGAGATCATTTGCATTTAACAAGCCAACAAGGAAATTTGATTAACGGTGAAGCAATAGAGAGAGCCGTGTGGTGACGTACGTCACCGCTTTGGTCCATGGGCCTTAACGTGACGGCGTTGGATTAAAACGTACGACACCTCTGATGAGTTTGGCCCTGAACGCGCCAGCGTCTCCACTGACCGCCCTGGCCGTTTAGGCGGCAACTCAACCACCAGTGTTCAATCACTTGTTGCCCAGCCGCCGAGATATACGGACGTGACGAAAAAGCCATACGGACGTATATAAGATAGCCATAAGAGGATCATAAGAAGAATATTACCAGCAGCAATTAAGACGCGACCGATCACCCACTACAGTAGAAGGTAAGCAAGTTTGAGAAAGTACTATGGCTATTTCGCTTAGCAGACTTCGCAGAGCGGTCTGACTTCCCGATCGTAGAAAAGCTCAATCATGGATGCACCATTGCTGAGTGCAAACGCAAACTAATGTCAAGAGGGAAAGATGTTTTTGTTAAAAACTGTCTAGACCTATTACGCCAGTATGAGGCAGCAGACGTCACAATGAAACATAAGATTGCCAGATTAATGCAACATACTCAAGAGACCAACCAAACACTCCCAGTGAAATGTGCAGAAATACAAGATGAGATCCAAACAGTAGCCAGAGTGCACTATTGTGAATATTTTACTCTTTTAAAAATTTACTTTATTTCAATGCTACTATTGAGATAAAAAAAATGTTGTTTGGTATTATTTACAAGTTTGTAGTCAGCAGTTATTGAACACTGCATAATCTGTGTATGCACAGGTTTCCAGAAGCGCTGCCTTCATCTCATAGAAATCTGAGATAGACTTATCACGAAGGAGAGGAGAGAGCTGGCAGATCCACATCACTGAGGAATTTCAACATTTCAATGAGCAGTTGAACCAGAGAAAGAAAAGCACCATTTACGTAAGTAGGGATGGACTGTTTTGGGCCATTTAAAATCAAGAAAGCGCGATCAGAAATCAAGTGTTACAGGCTACTCTTCACATGCTTCTGTTCAAGTGGAGTACATATTGAAATACTTGATGGTTTGTAAATGGAAGCATTTATAAATGGTCTTCGCTGCTTCATCGCAATCAAAGGATCAGTGAGGTCAATCAGTCACGCTGGAGAAAGGAATATGTATTAAATCTGCAGCAGAGAGAGAAATGGAGAACACCAAAAACAAATATGAAAGTAGAAAATGTAGTAATGCTGAAGGAATCTGAAGAATGGCCACTGGGTATAATAGGGTCTACCACCATTGATGATGATGGCTTGGTCAGGAAGGTACGCGTACAAGTGCGATCAAGGAATCGCGATGACTGAGGTCAGCCAATGAAACAATGGTCTGAACTAGAGCTACCAACTCAAAAGCTGATGTCACATGACTTCCTAATTACTGCCGTTGCCGATAGGGGCGATCATCACTTCCTTTCTTCTTGTAACTGTTCCAATCTTAGCTCGCACAATTTTGTATATTCGACGTCGCCATTAGGTCATCTCAATCGTTAGCAGTCCCATTCCTCAAAGGGATTTAACTGTTGTCCTACACTGCCTGGTGCAATTTTAAGGTCGGTGGGAGGTTTTGTTACACTATTTTTGTTGGTCACTTTATATCTCGACCATAATTTTGTGCAGTTACTCTGCCGTTTTATTCGATGTGCTGCAGATGTCCACATCAACCTGAGGACGTAAGAGGAAACCGTCTACAAAGGTGGCTGTGCCCAAATCCAAAAATCGACTGTCGATCCTCCTCAAGTCTCAGTCCAGATAGACATAGCAACTCAATTGCAAGTCATGCAAGAAAAATTGACCAGATGCAAGCCATTGTCTGTGACCTCGCTGCTGCCCAAAGCTCATCGCCTTATAAGGAACGCCCTCCTGTACGCTCCGTTGTGGAATCAATTTCAGTCGACCGCAGCATGCCAACGTCCAGTTCAGACTCTGGTCCATTTATTGAGACCATAAATTTAATCCATCTCCCAAGGTGAGCCATAGTCCCAAATAATGGCCTCATTTCATTTGGTGTCATTGGGATCTCTGGTCGATGCCAAAAGTAAATAAAACAATTTGGCAGGCTAGTTCGCCAATCTTGACTCTTTGATATCTGCTCATTCTGAACACTATACTCTCTTTCTTTTCGGCAGACCGTATTGCCAAGGCGCAAACGAATGTGTTGATTTTAAACCAGTGGACAGATGATTGTGTTTTTTATGGGGATATACCTCCAAGTTCATCCAGCTGAAGCTATCTCAATGCTTTAATACACACAAACAATCCGAAACATGGCTGTTAATGGTAAGTATACTGCCAAGTATAAAGTTCAACGGCACGTCAACACAGATGGGTTAATCTATGATATGGGTTAATCTATGATATCAGTGGATTTAAATTAATTTAATTTGTAGAATAGTGCTGTTTGTCTGATATATCCAATGATTGTTGAAGGATTAACTGAGTCAAAGAGTTTTTTGTAATATCTTTGCCGTATATGATTAAAATGTACGCAATTTACCAAGAAATGTTTTACTGTAAAAAGTTCATTGCAAGGTATGCATATTGCTGGTTCAGCTGTGATATCGCGTTTCCTAAACTCAGGACCCACTGCCCTAGGATCGCATCCATAACGAACTATACATTAATGCGTCAATGCTGTCCATTCCTGAGCGATCTCCCCAGCCCTTTCGATCCATGTGGCCACAAGGTAGGTGGCACAGTGGAACTCCATGCATATTACAAGCTGCTGCCATCAATATGCCTTCAGTTTCACTTATGCTGGGGGGGTTCTCTCCTTTTCTTGTTAGATTGCTCTTATTCTCATTTATTAACTTGGTTTAACAGTTTATTATATTATAGGTCCAGCTGTCCTGACTGTGGTGTGGTGTGCACACTTTTTCTACCCTGGCTGTTGTGTTGATCTTTACTCCTGCAGTAGAGACCACTTAGCTACCTGTAGAGACTATTATTTTTGTGTGTTTCTTGATAGATTGGCATTTGCTCTTATTAGCTCACTGGTCCAAAGGGCCCAGTGTGCTTATGGCATCAAGTTGTGTCCGTCAACATTTTTTAACAACACGCTATTTCTCAAAGACAGTTAGGTGGATCAACTACACATTAGCCATGAAGATTAGTGGGTGTAGTCCGAACATTCAAGAAGTATCTGCAGATGTTGCGATTTGACTGAGACATAACGTAATGACCCGATCGAGTCACACCATGTCAACATTATGATTTACTTGGATTTGTTGGCAGCGGATGTTTGAAATTCTGATTTGTTGGATTTTAATTATTTTTTTTCATCTTGCAAAAATACTGTACTTCGTACTGCCGCTAATTAGACCAGTGAGCTACAAGATTCATGGATCTTTTTTTCTTCTTTTATGAGCTTCGTTTAATAGTTTATGTTATAGGTGCTGATTGTGGTGTTGGTATGCATGCTCTTTCTTCCCTGGAGTGGTGTTGGTCTGAACTTGTGCAGTAGTGACCTGCGTAGAGACTAGTACATGAACCGTTATTTGCATCATGTCCTGTAAATTCCGAAAATATTGGTTGGACAAGAAGGAATACAAGGACTGGATAAGGGAAGTTCCTGGTGATCCAACTAAAACGTACTGTGTGGTCTGCAAAAAAAAAAAAACAATTGACTTGAGCAACATGGGACAAACAGCCCTCACGTCTCACATGAAGGGGAAAAACACAGACAAGCTCTTTCCCTAAAATCAGGAGCAACCCCGCAGCAGTCCATTAAAATGTTCTCAGGCTTCAGAAGCAAGGATCAGCCTGATGCTGTGCCATCCACATCAACTCAGTACCATGAGCATTGTAAAATAAATGATGCCGGATGCAAGACAATAGAGGTGGATGTAGGCCAAGCTTCTGCAAGAACTACAATCACACATTATGTCAGCTCAAGCGATGTCAAGAAAGCAGAAATCATATGGGCCCTAAAGTGTATCATGGCACACTTCTCCTACAGTGCTAGTGCTGACATTGGAGATATTTTTCGGGCAATATTTCCAGACAGTGACAGAGCAAAGAACTTCAAGTGTGGATCCACCAAGCTGGCGTACCTTGTGTGCTTTGGTATTGCACCATACTTCAGAGAGAAACTAATCAACAAGCTCAGAGAAGCAGTGTGCTATGTTGTTAGCTTTGACGAGTCTTTGAACTCCATCTGTCAGCAGGGACAAATGGATATTGTCGTCCGCTACTTTTTTGGAAAGTCAGTTCTTGGGACATGCATCAGCAAAAGATCTTCTTTCTGCATTTAAACAAGGCACCTCAGAGCTGAATCCTAGCAAGATGTCACAAGTGTCCATGGATGGCCCCAATGTTAATTTTAAGTTCTTCAATGAACTCTTGGAGGACAGAAAGAAGGAAGATCCTGACCTGCCTGGCACCCTTCAGCTTGGTAGCTGTAGTGTGCACATAGTCCATGGAGTCTTCTCTACTGGCATCCAGAAAACAGGCTGGAATCTGGAAAAAGCTTCTTCGAGCCATCTGGTATCTCTTTGCAGATTCCCCAGCGAGAAGAGCAGACTTCAAGAACATCACAAAGACCGATGTCTTTGGGCTCCAGTTCTGTAGCACAAGATGGTGGAGGATGTCTATGTTGCTGAAAGAGCAATCACAATCTGGCCCAACCTAGTGACATATATCAAGGAAACCCTCAAGAACCCCAAACAGCAGATACCGACAGTTGCATCATTCACAACGCTTCAGGAATTTGTGGTCAGTGATCCACTTGTTCTGGCAAAGCTGGAAGTCTTCATTTCCACGGCCAAACTTGTTCAGCCATTTCTGAAGAAGTACCAAACAGACAAGCCTATGATGCCATTCGTCTCAGATGATCTGTATGATATCCTGCGAAGTCTCATGGCCAGGTTTATCAAGGGTTCAGTTCTGACAGAGGCCACAACATCCTACTAACTGGCTAATGTTGCTGTTGATGACCAGTCTACCTGGCTACTCCCAGACAAGGTGGACCCAGGCTTTACAGCAAAAAGAGTACTGGACCAGGCCCTGAAATCTGAGGCTGTTTCCTCTTTGGCCAAGAAGGACTTTCTTGTTGCATGCCTGAAACTCTACTCGGCAATGACACAGAAGATATTGGAAAGATGTCCTCTGAAGTATTCCATGGTACGTGCACTCCAAGCACTTGACCCTCGGTTCATGGTTGCTCACCGGCTGAACAAACTTGTAGACAACAAGTGGAGACAAGACCGTGAGTGTGATGAGGTAGTGCGTCAATTCAGAGAACTTCTGGGGCTGCTTCAGCGACAGTTCAAGGTGGAATGTGAGAGCTTTGCTGTTGACACAGCGACTAGATAGCTTCTACCAATCAATCATTGGCCTGCCCAAAAAACCAGAACTGAAGGAGGTATGGGAAATAATGCAGCTTCTCCTGACCCTGTCTCACGGCCAAGCTGCAGTGGAACGGGGATTCTCTATCAACAGTGACCTCTTGGCTCCAAATCTCAAGACTCAATCATTGGTTGCACAGAGAATGGTCTATGATACCATCACTCTTTCAGGGCTTCCTGTTGCTGACTTTGAGGTAACACCAGGGCTTCTTCGGTCATGCAGTCATGCCTATGCAAGGTACACCGCCTACTTTCTTGCAGAAAGGGAAAAGCTGGAGAAACAAAACAAAATACAAAAGAGGGCTGCAGAAGAAAGTGAGCTGAATGAGGCAAAGAAGAAGCTCAGGAAGCTGGAGCAAACTCTTGAATCGCTAACCATGGATGCTGACAAACAGGCTCTGCAGGCTGAACAAAAGAGCAACTTCACGCTTCTTGCAAAGTCAAATGCCTTGAGACAGAAAGCCAAACATATGGAAGATGACATCAAGAAGCAGAAAGATGTTGTCACTAAACTATTTGCAGAGTTCAGGAAAGACCGTTGGACATCGGACATGTCCGCTATTTTTCTCTTTGGTCCGGTAAATAAAACCATTTCCATCGGCCATTTTGTCCGACAGTTTATTTCGTCAATAATGTTGTAAAAATAGGGAAATATCGACTGTACATCCATCTTTCGAAACCATCACCGTCGTTTTCTCTGCTTACAAGCGAAAACAGCCGAGTGAACATGACTATATCCGAATAACAATAATATAGCAAAATCTATAGTAAGGAACCACTTTTAACGAAAGGATAAGGAGTGAAGGGTTAAAAATTAAATTAAAAATTAAAAATTAAACCCATTAGTATCAATTGAATTATATTAATTGAATTATATATAATAATTTGAGAATTGTATGGTCTAAAATCTATAGAAAAGTCCAATTTCTCTTATGAATCCAAGTATCTTGGATGGATTCACCCTTTCAAACAATTCTGAAAGGGTTTGAACCCGGAAGAAGCGATTTCGGATCAAAATCAAATCAGCACATTCGATGAGAATGTGCTTGACGGTGTAGGTACATTGACAAGGAATGCATTCAGGGATGGGCTCATCCCTTAATAGAAAGGCATGAGTTGTATAGGTGTGTCCTATACGAGCGCGAGCAAGAATAACCTCCTCTCTTCTGCTCTCTCTGCAGCTCTGTGGCCACTCCCCAAGTAAGGGCTGAATTTCGTGAAGTTTGTTTGGGATGGATTCATCCCACTGGTCCTGCCATTTCTGTTTAAAAAATTGGACGACTTGAGGTTTAAAGTCTGTAAAGGGGACTTTAACCTCAGTCACATTCATGTTGAGGGCTTCCTTGGCAGCTCTGTCTGCCCTTTCATTACCAGGGATACCAACATGGCTTGGTACCCATACAAACAAAATATCCTTGCCACGATCTGTCAATTGAGAATATAAAAGCACAACATTTAAAATAAAACCATTACGTAAATTACTCCCTGTGATTGCCTCCAGGGCAGACAGTGAGTCGGAAAATACAACGAAACGCTTTTTAATGGATTGGGCAATAAGTCCAAGTGCAATGGAAAGAGCTTTAAGCTCAGCGTGGAAAATTGACAGTGGAGGTGGTAGGCTCATGTTAAAAACACATTTCCCCATAATGGCTGCAGCTCCAATTTTATTGTCTTCTTTCGAACCGTCTGTGTAAAGGGCAGAACGGTCCGAATATTTATCCTTTATCTCTCTAAATTGGTGAAGGAAAAAATCAGGCTCGTGAGATCCCTTCGTGTTGGTTGTCAGCGATTTATCCACTGTTGGGGTTTTCAATTGCCATGGGGGAGACCCTGGCACAGTCTCAACCGCCACGGCATTCAAGTTAGAGCATGACCCATCCAGCGATTCTCTGATACGCAGACCGAACGAAGGGATAGCATTCGGCCTACTCTCATAAAAATGGATATTTCCAGGATTAAAAACAGCATCAAATGCAGGATTTTTGGGGTTGGACCTTATGCGTAAGGCATACTGAATGGCAAGCTGCTCCCTTCGAACCCCAAGTGGTGCCTCGTTGGCTTCCACATGTAGACTGGGAATGGGAGAGGTTCTGAAAGCCCCGAGGCAAAGCCTCAGAGCTTGGTTTTGGACAGTTTCCAATTTTCTTAGATATGAGCGACGGGCAGCACCATATATAAAAGAGCCATAGTCCAACTTGGAACGCACTAGTGACCGGTAAAGCCGTAAAAGGACTTTCCGGTCCGCTCCCCAATCAGTATTGGACAGCATCTTTAAAAGATTGATTGCTTTAAAACATTTCTTACGCAGGTAAGAAATGTGAGCTTTAAAATTGAGCTTCCTGTCAAAAATTATTCCAAGAAACTTGGTTTCTTCCACCACAGGAATAACATTGCCATCAAGGGTGAGAACTGGGTCTGGATGGATATTTCTTTTGTTGCAAAAATGCATACAGACAGTTTTTGATTTAGAGAATTTAAATCCGTTTTCATCCGCCCAGTTTTGGATGTTATTGAGGCTAAGTTGAAGCTGCCTCTCAATTGTGCTCATATTTTTTGATTTAAAATAAATCAAAAAATCATCCACGTAGAGTGAACAATCCACACCTGGCTTGATGACATTAACTATACTATTAATTTTTTATATTAAAAAAGTGTAACGGATAAAATACTTCCCTGTGGGACCCCCCATCTCCTGATCACAAGTATCAGAAAGGGTGGTGCCAGCACGGACTTTAAAAATTCGGTTCTCAAGAAATTTTTTGATAAAAACAGGCATGCGGCCTTTAAGGCCCATATTGCTCAAATCCGACAGGATTCCATGTTTCCATGTGGTGTCATAAGCCTTCTCCATATCGAAGAAGACCGACACCACATGTTCCCCCCTCACAAAACCGTCACGTATAAAACTTTCAAGACGGACCAGGTGATCCGTCGTGCTACGTGTGTGACGGAAACCGCTCTGGTACCTGGAAATTAGTTGGTTTCTTTCAAGAAACCATACCAGGCGGCTGTTTATCATTTTCTCCATCGTTTTACAGATGCAGCTCGTTAAGGCAATGGGACGATAGTTCGTAGGAATGGTGTTATCCTTCCCTGGCTTGGGTATCGGGATAACTATAGCCTCTCTCCAACCATCTGGGAATGTTCCAGATTCCCAGATTCCATTAAAAATGTCTAAAAGTACTTCAAGTGATTCCTCTGGAAGGTGTTTTAAAAATTGATAGTGTACATCATCGGGTCCACTAGCTGTGTCATTCGATTTATGTATCGAATCCTCCAACTCCTTTAGTGTAAAAAAAGAGTTGTAATTTTCATGGTTATTTGAATTAAAATTAGGAATGTTTCGTTCCCGATGATGTTTAAAATTTTGAAATTTGGTACTATAATTATTGGCAGAGGAATTCTTTTGGAAGGCATCGCCTAGAGTATTGACAATGTCCTTCAAATTGGAGGCTTTGGAACCATCTGGTTTAACCAGATGTGAGAGAGT
The DNA here is from genome assembly GCA_034190875.2 of Urechis unicinctus. Taxonomy (NCBI): domain Eukaryota; kingdom Metazoa; phylum Annelida; class Polychaeta; order Xenopneusta; family Urechidae; genus Urechis; species Urechis unicinctus. The sequence goes on along the minus strand of CM067343.1, from coordinate 5,269,956 downwards.
GTTGTTATTTTCCTTTCCCCTAATCCTACGAACCATGTCCCATGCCTTTTTCGTGGAAGTCTTGCTATTTAATTTGGAAACAAAATTGTGCCAAGACTCACGCTTGCTGTATTTGATGACGCGTCGAGCTTTGGCTCGGGCTACTTTGTACAGGTTTTTGTTGGCCTCGGTGGGCCGCATTTTGAACCTGTACAGTGCCCGTTTGCGCTCTTTGACAGCGTCACGGCATGCATCAGAAAACCATGGTTTATATATCCGTTTAGAATCTGTCGAGGATTTCGGTACATTTTGTGTGGCTATATTAATTATTGATTGTGTAAAAAAGGATACCGGATCTTCATCAATATTTTCTAATGTATCTTTGTTGATAATGTCTCTGCACATAGAAGTAAAATTCGGCCAGTTGGCCTTATGTAGGTTCCATTTGGATACCCGCTCAGCGGGCATAGGCCTATTGATATTTAAAAATATTGGAAAGTGGTCACTTCCACACTGGTCCTGACCAACTTCCCAATCAAATTCCATCAAAAGAGATGGAGAGCAGAGGCTAAGGTCTATGGCAGAGAAAGATCCGGTTCCAGGATGGAGATAAGTTTTAGATTTATTATTTAATATAGCAAGATCATTTTGTATGATGAAATTCTCTATTTTTTGACCACTGTCGTTGGTGTCCTCACATCCCCATAAATCGCTGTGGGCATTGAAATCGCCAAGCAGCAAAAGTGGGGACGGAAGTTGACTGATCAAATGATCAATGTCTCTCTGTAAAATCTTGTAGCTTGGTGGTAGGTACAGAGAGCACAAAGTGATGGTTTTGTGGAGGGTAATTCTAATGGCTATAGCCTGAAGAGGCGTGTCAAGAGGAATGGGTTCATGGGGGACACCGTCTTTAACAAGCACAGATGCCCCTCCCACAGCTCTTGCGTCTCTTTGTGATAAAGTTGTTTTATTATACATGGTATACCCTCTCATTGACATTTGATCAGTCTCCTTCAAGAAAGTTTCCTGAAGGCTAACAGCAATAGGTTGATGGTCATACAAAAGAAATTTGAGTTCGTCATAGTTGGACCGAAATCCTCGACAGTTCCATTGGATGATGCTAGGTGACATTGGGGGGATTGGTTGAAGCCCGAGGCTTCCGCCTTGGGCTGTTAGGGGCAGATGTGGGTTTAGAGGGAAGACGGACACTGTCAATGTCCATCTCCTCTAGGCTGCCGTATTTATTATGCAATTTTATGGGATCCTTAGATCCCTTAGGAGGTCTATGATTATGAGTTTTTACTTTAGTTATTACTGTTTCATTTTTTTTACTAGTCTCAGCGGGTTTTTTGTAAACAGTAGGATGGACAGGAGGACTGCACTGCGTTGACATATCTTTTGCCTTCTTGGTAGTAGTAGCAGGTTTTGGCACATCAATGGTCACCATTTTTGGCTGGGCGCTGCCATTTGGCCACGTGTAGTCGGTCTGGGTGTCGACTGACACTGTGGCCTTTTTGACAGCGCTAGCATAAGAGGGTTTGGTGCCCTGATGTGCCTCCACTATCTTTCGTGCCTCAGGGAACGAGATGTCTCTGGTGTGTCGGATCGTTTGGATTTGTTTTTCCTTGATCCATGTAGGACACAACCTAGAGAATGCTGGGTGGTCCCCTGAGCAATTAATACATTTGGTGGTCTGCCGGCAGTCATCTTCCTTATGGTCCTCCTGTCCACACTTCGCACATGCTGCAGTTCTTTTGCAGGTTGAATTACCATGTCCGTAACGTTGGCACTTGAAGCAGCGCAAGGGATTTGGGATGTAGGGGTCCACGGAGACATTCAAGTATCCGACCTTGACAGCTTTAGGCAATTCAGAGCTGTCAAAGGTCAGGATAACCGTCCCCGTGGCTTGTCGAGTCCCATTGCGGTTCACTGTGATTTTTTTTGCATCGATTACCCTTTGTGGTTTTAACTCGTTAATAATTTCAGAGACCTCGCATTCTTTCAAATCAAAACATCGAATTACTCCTCTTTTGGTGTTGAGGGTTCGGTGAGGGGTGACTTGTATCGGAATGCCCGCGAGAAGTACTGATTTCAGTAGGCAACTCGCGAGGCTGGGTCGATCAACTTCAACAAGCAAGCTGCCAGACTGTATTTTCCTAATGTTTTTGGCGACACCAGCCAACCCCTCAATCCCTTTACTAATTGCAAAAGGACTTAGAGATGTCAAGGGTCTCTCTGGATTAGTAGAAGTTAAAACCAAGAATCTTGGCCATGAGGAGCAAAGATCTTTGTCCGAGTCAGAGTCCGTGTCCGTTTCATTGGGTCTAGTCCGTTTAGAAGATAATCTTTCTTGAGTTTGTTTATGAGCCATGATATTATGATAAAATTTCTTCACTGGTGCTCCCCACCCACCATGGAGCCCAACATGGGGGCGTCAGCGGTGTGCGGCTCAACCAGCACACATGACGCCAGGGATACACCAGTGCAATACTCAAATCAAATAGCAAACAGCTCAAAGAGCTGTTCACACATCAACTCAATTGACCTGTTAAGCAGCCGCCAGGGATAAATGAAAAAGAAAAGGGAAAAAACCATGTGGATAAGAATGAATGACAAGAGGTGGAATGAAAAAGCAATAAGTATGAAAACAAATATCCCATGGCATGTCACCACAAGCCGATTGACTGGACCAGGCCATTCCAGCCTCTCGTCTAGGTGAAATCCGGGCCAAAGTGGTGTGTTGCAGATATAGCCCTCGCAAGGACCGCTCCACTCAACCACCAGGATCCCATCTTCCACCGACACGAGTCGCAACCCACGGCCAACAGGTTGCCCCCTATTAGTCGCCTCTTACGACATGCAGGAGGATACAGTGGGTCTATTCTACCCCAAACATACAAGATTGCCAGATTAATGCAACATACTCAAGAGACCAACCAAACACTCCCAGTGAAATGTGCAGAAATACAAGATGAGATCCAAACAGCAGCCAGAGTGCACTATTTTGAATATTTTACTTTATTTTAATGCTACTATTGAGATAAAAAAAATGTTGTTTGGTATTATTTACAAGTTTGTAGTCAGCAGTTATTGAACACTGCATAATCTGTGTATGCACAGGTTTCCAGAAGCGCTGCCTTCATCTCATAGAAATCTGAGATAGACTTATCACGAAGGAGAGGATAGAGCTGGCAGATCCACATCACTGAGGAACTTCAACATTTCAATGAGCAGTTGAACCAGAGAAAGAAGAGCACCATTTACGTAAGTAGGGATGGACTGTTTTGGGCCATTCAAAATCAAGAAAGCGCGATCAGATATCAAGTGTTACAGGCTACTCTTCACATGCTTCTGTTCACGTGGAGTACACATTGAAATGCTTGATGATTTGTACATGGATGCATTTATAAATGGTCTTCGCTGCTTCATCGCAATCAAAGGATCAGTGAGGTCAATCAGATGCGACCAAGGCTGTAATTTTGTTGGTGCCAATAATAAGCTGAAAGCTGACATTGAAGAAATGGACGTTGAAAGGATGAAGTCGTACCTTGCCAATCGCAAATGTGATTATGTGTTTAACGATTCACATGCAAGCCATTTTGGTGGGGTCTGGGAGCGTCAGATAAGAAACAACAGAAATGTTTTGAGAGCAATAATAGATCTCTATCCACAAAGATTGGATGATGCATTATTTCGAACACTTCTATACGAGGCTATGTCAATAGTGAACAGTAGACCGTTGACATCAAACAACCTACATGATCCGTGCGCAGAACCTCCTCTCACACTTAACCATCTGTTGACCATGAAAATAACTGTTCCTCCCCCACCACCCAAATCCTTCATTAAAGAGGGCTTGTATTCAAGAAAGAGGTGCAGATGAATTCGGTTTTTCCTTGAACAGTTGTGGTCACACTGGAGAAAGGAATATGTATTAAATCTGCAGCAGAGAGAGAAATGGAGAACACCAAAAACAAATATGAAAGTAGAAAATGTAGTATTGCTGAAGGAATCTGAAGAATGGCCACTGGGTATTATAAGGTCTACCACCATTGATGATGATGGCTTGGAAGTGCAATCAAGGAATCTCGATGACTGAGGTCAGCCAATAAAACAATGGTCTGAACTAGAGCAACCAACTCAAAAGCTGATGTCACATGACTTCCTAATTACAGCCGTTGCCGATAGGGGCGATCATCACTTCCTTTCTTCTTGTAACTGTTCCAATCTTAGCTCGCACAATTTTGTATATTCGACGTCGCCATTAGGTCATCTCAGTCGTTAGCAGTCGTTCCCATTCCTCAACGGGATTTAACTGTTGTCCTACACTGCCTGGTGTAATTTTAAGATCGGTGGGAGGTTTTGTTACTCTATTTTTGTTGGTCACTTTATATCTCGACTATAATTTTGTGCAGTTACTCTGCCGTTTTATTCCATGTGCTGCAGATGTCCACATCAACCTGAGGACGTAAGAGGAAACCGTCAACAAAGGTGGCTGCGCCCAAATCCAAAAATCGACTGTCGATCCTCCTCAAGTCTCAGTCCAGATAGACATAGCAACTCAATTGCAAGTCATGCAAGAAAAATTGACCAGATGCAAGCCATTGTCTGTGACCTCGATGCTGCCCAAAGCTCATCGCCTTCTAAGGAACGCCCTCCTGTACGCTCCGTTGTGGAATCAATTTCAGTCGACCGCAGCATGCCAACGTCCAGTTCAGACTCTGGTCCATTTATTGAGACCATAAATTTAATCCATCTCCCAAGGTGAGCCATAGTCCCAACTAATGGCCTCATTTCATTTGGTGTCATTGGGATCTCTGGTCGATGCCAAAAGTAAATAAAACAATTTGGCAGGCTAGTTCGCCAATCTTGACTCTTTGATATCTGCTCATTCTGAACACTATACTCTTTTCTTTTCAGCAGACCGTATTGCCAAGGTGCAAACGAATGTGTTGATTTTAAACCAGTGGACAGATGATTGTGTTTTTTTATGGGGATATACCTCCAAGTTCATCCAGCTGAAGCTATCTCAATGCTTTAATACACACAAACAATCCGAAACATGGCTGTTAATGGTAAGTATACTGCCAAGTATAAAGTTCAACGGCACGTCGACACAGATGGGTTAATCTATGATATGAGTTAATCTATGATATCAGTGGATTTAAATTAATTTAATTTGTAGAATAGTGCTGTTTGTCTGATATATCCAATGATTGTTGAAGGATTAACTGTGTCAAAGAGTTTTTTGTAATATCTTTGCCGTATATGATTAAAATGTACGCAATTTACCAAGAAATGTTTTACTGTAAAAAGTTCATTGCAAGGTATGCATATTGCTGGTTCAGCTGTGATATCGCGTTTCGTAAACTCAGGACCCACTGCCCTAGGATCGCATCCATAACGAACAATACATTAATGCGTCAATGCTGTCCATTCCTGAGCGATCGTTCCAGCCCTTTCGATCCATGTGGCCACAAGGTAGGTGGCACAGTCTCAAACAAGGTTACTGCTTCTCCTACGACAACAAAGGACGATGCCATAACCCTCAGGCATGCTCCAAATTCAATCGTGTGTGCTCCTCCTGTGATGGTACCAGCCCAAACATCCACTGCAGAAAGAACCTGCCCAAACAAACTTTCAACCCCAGTTTAAGCATCATAAAAGTCCACCTATATTCATGCTGATTTCTTCTCAGAAGCCTCCTGTTCTAATTATCAAACAAATATCTCGCACTTGGAGGGTCTTCTCAAGGCCCTTTGTTTTCCTTTCCTAATGACATTCCTGTTAGCCGATCTTGGTTCTCCCGAATCATACAGCGTTCTTTGTCCTCTCCGACCAGAAATATCAAAGCCATAGTTTCCCCATAGGAGCTGCCAAAGTTCTTACGACAATTGCAATCAATCGTTGTTCGTACAATAGAACATTAATCTGATCACTGGGGGGCAGGCACAGTAATTGTACTTAGCCACAGTCACATTTGAAGTCTGCACTGTAGTAAAATATGGTGTTAGCTTTATAATTTAGTTTACTTTACATAACCTAAGATGGTGCTCACTGTTCGCTTGAAATCAACTATTTAGAATAACAACGATATTGTTAACAGCTATACATTTTGAATATTTAAAAACATGAGGGGATGAGAAGTGTTGTTTCACGAACAGACTGGATTTAATAAATTAAAGTTAAATTTCTATATGTTGCAGTGATTCAAAAGCATGCATTATTAAATCTACTCACATTTATAAATATTAATGTCTGAATCTTATGTTCAAACAAAGAGCAACAATATTGCTGGAAAACGATGAATTAATCAGTAGTATAATTCTTTTTGATGATTTAGGTAAGTTAAGATAAATAAGTCACCCACCTTACCGTATCATCTTTGCCGCACAGAAATTGAGCCGATAATGCATATGAACGTTCATAAATTTGATAAATAAAAGGTTACACAATAACTGAGGCAAAACAAATGTAAGGTATATGTAAGGTTCTGGGGAAATATGGCCAGGAGATATGCCTCTTGGATGCAACTTATAACACATCAAAATATGACATGCCATTTTTTTTCTGTGGGTAAATACAAACTTTGGTTATGTGAATGTGGCCATGATGATTCTTGAGCGTGAGACAAAAAAATCCATCACAGAGGCTCTGGAAGTGCTTAAAAAAGTGGAACCCATGGTGGCATCCAAAGCATTTCATCACTGACTTTGATGAAAGAGAAATTGATGCAGTAGAAACTGTTTTTCCTGGTAACAATATAGAAAAGAATGAATAAGTTGACTCTTTGTTAATGGCTGGGTAATCTTAAGTTCTTATTAATACCACTATTTTTTCTTGCTTGTTTGAATGTTACTAATCTTGTTATTGTAAGATGCCCAAATTTATTAATTACACTCTGAGCTAGGGATCTTTGTTCTTGAATGGTGTTACTGTATATGTTACCATCCATTATGAAGGTTCCTGGAAGATGAGTTACAATCATCATAGACATTGTTCAAGCATGGTTTATGTCAGAACTCACTTGAATAATGTGAATATTTCAGGTGCTGACATTAAATTCACTATGAAAGGTTAGTAACTTAATTTGTTATGCTCTTAAACATTTGTTTATCCTTCTCAGGAACTGCAGAAAGGTTCTTCCATGGTCAGCTGTAGTTTTGTTATGAAAGATTACCAGTGGAATTGTCACAAAATAAAGCTCGTTGGTTTGGTCAATTTACCCGTGGGTATTTTTTTTCAATTCTGAATGCAGTTGCAGGTTTTTTCATCATCACATTATTATACGAAGTACTCCCAAAACCATACAACTTTTATCTATTTTAATGATCTGGAAGTATAGTCATCTCAATATAAAAATCATTTACTGATCAATTGAGGTAACAGTTATATCACTTACCATGTTCTTTATACTAAATATTGATGCCATCTCACTCTACTATCTGTCTGACTCATGCTGGGCCGGTTTTTAACTTTAATTTTAGCCGTCTCGTCATAGCCAGGCTTACAAACTTCATTATTACTTTCTATTTGTACCTTGACGTTGGCCGGTTTAATATATGGTGCATTCAGCAGAAGCATTTAGTGCCAGTGCTCTTGAGTTAGACCTGTAAGGTGTTAACTACATTAGATCTGTAAGGTGTTAACTTTTGAGACATCTGAATTGTTTGTTCAGTGTTTAGACCAAGAAATGTATGATAACCAGCAGCCTTCTTTTTCTTTTAACCAGACTGTTTCGTCTATCTCTGTGATTTCCACCGAGAGCAGGCTTGGGATGGATGGCTGTCCAAGGATGCCCATGGCTTACGTAGTTCCAAGGATGATGTCAAGGAAATGTAAGTTACCATGCATATGAACCCAGGCTATTATTCTGGTCCGAACATATGTTGTATGATCATGAAAGGGAATGCAGATGGGTGCGTGTATACCAAGACCGTGCCTCTCGTTGCACAAGGCATGAAACTTTGGTACTGATCCTGTAGGCGGGATGAGTAATGACCCATCAATATTGGACCGAGTCTGGAACACCTCTCATTTATAACATTATCTTAACAATATATGACTCGTGTGTGTCCACACGAACAAATAAGCGGAATTTTCATGGCTGATTATCTTTCAGAGTCATTGATAGAATTCAAATTTGTCTCGTCAGATTAATATGACCACATGTATGGGTGTATTACATTTTAAGATTTGAAAGAATATATGGAAAACTTGAATATGTGAATCAAGAACTTGACCACAGGTTAAGAACATTGGCCAATTCGAGAAGCAGGGAAGAATACTTGAAGTCCCTTCAGCTGTTTAAGGCTAGCTCACTCTAATCCACAGTTACAAACATGGCTGACAACAAAATGGCTTCCAAGGAGTTCTGTCTTTATGTGTGTTGTGAATCAGGATCTGTCATCGATCCAAGAGGATTTGACCAGGCAATATGTCATCAGTAATTTCAGGTACTTACCATTATTGAAAGTGCAATGGTTTTGGCTGGTAATCATTTAACATAAAGTTGAAGTGCATGTAATTTTCCTTTTTGTTTTAGATTTAAATTTTGTCAGATGTTTGCTAAGTTGCTTAACCATGAATGAATTGCAGATTACCAACTATGACATTTCCAAGTCTGGCCCTTAGAATGTCCACCACTCTGAAAAAGGCAGTGAAGGAACACAAAGGGTATGCGCTTATTTCCCATTTGCCCAAAAAATTCTGTTGATCCATGGTTAGTTCTGCTCTACAGGATGAAAGATCTAATTACCTATTTTGCATTCATGAGCAATCAAATTTGTATCTACTCTTTGCAGGTTCTTCGTGTCTTTATACATCCTGGATGTTCTAATGAAAGAAGCCCTTGTCGCATGTTGCATGGCCAAATTTAAACAAACTTATTTAGAAGCTGATGTTGTGTGCACAGCCTCTGAATATCGTTTATCGTTTTTAATTTTTTGCAATAAACTTATCTGGTCATGTAGAAGTTCTCATTCATTCATTCATTCATTCATTCAGCATCTGTAAACATATAGATGAAAAGAAAGAGTATGATATTCCCTCTGAATAGTGCTATAAGACTTGTTTTCACTCAACTTATGACCTAAATATTTGATGGATGTGCATAGATTTCTTACGAAACAAATCTGGTCCAGTATGAAACAAGTTGGGTAACATGTTGAAATGCATATTGTGACAATTCAAAATAACTAAGACTTTTTGCAATAGGATATTCAACCAAATGATTCTTAAACAAAATATATTAAAAGCAGTGAAGTGAATGGATGGACAAGTGGCTAATCATTCGAAAGAAAACACTTAAGTCTATGACATAAGGGCAATAAAAATCACTTGCTGTTCTACTTTAAGTTCAATGAATACCAGCCATTACAATTGCACAAATATATAGTACTTTCTGTGCATGCACAGACTTCATAGATGATTACAAGCATTGTATGTACCTGCAATTCCTGATGACACATCCCCTGGACGAACGCACAAGCATAAAACTCACTTAAGAGTGCACGGATGGGATTGCCATGTTTGACTTTGAGTGTGTGTGCAGCGATGGGATTGCAATATAGAACTTGGAGTGTGTGCAGCGATGGGATTGCCATATTTGACTCGGAATGTGTGTGCAGCGATGGGATTGCCATATAGAACATGGAGTGTGTGCAGCGATGGGATTGCAATATGACTGAGTTGAACTGGGGGTTTGTGCAGCGATGGGATTGCCATATAGAACTTGGAGTGTGTGCAGCGATGGGATTGCCATATTTGACTTGAAGTGTGTGTGCAGCGATGGGATTGCCATATTGGACTTGGAGTGTGTGTGCAGCGATGGGATTGCCATATTTGACTTGGAGTGTGTGTGTGCAGCGATGGGATTGCCATATAGAACTTGGAGTGTGTGCAGCGATGGGATTGCCATATAGAACTTGGAGTGTGTGCACGGATGGGATTGCAATATGACTGAGTTCAACTGGGGGTTTGTGCAGCGATGGGATTGCCATATTGGACTTAGAGTGTGTGTGCAGCGATGGGATTGCCATATTTGACTTGGAGTGTGTGTGCAGCGATGGGATTGCCAAATAGAACTTGGAGTGTGTGCACGGATGGGATTGCAATATGACTGAGTTCAACTGGGGGTTTGTGCAGCGATGGGATTGCCATATTAGACTTAGAGTGTGTGTGCAGCGATGGGATTGCCATATAGAACTTGGAGTGTGTGCAGCGATGGGATTGCCATATAGAACTTGGACTGTGTGCACGGATGGGATTGCAATATGACTGAGTTCAACTGGGGGTTTGTGCAGCGATGGGATTGCCATATTGGACTTAGAGTGTGTGTGCAGCGATGGGATTGCCATATTTGACTTGGAGTGTGTGTGCAGCGATGGGATTGCCATATAGAACTTGGAGTGTGTGCAGCGATGGGATTGTCATATAGAACTTGGAGTGTGTGCACGGATGGGATTGCAATATGACTGAGTTCAACTGGGGGTTTGTGCAGCGATGGGATTGCCATATTGGACTTGGTGTGTGAGCAGATAATGGAAAGCGAGAGTTGTGATTTCGTTTTCTAAATTCAGTATCGAGATTTTCGCGGGTTTAGTGTTTCTGTGAAGAACTGTGATTTTCGCAGTCTGATGTTTTCGCGGCTACGGTACAAAGATGGGGCAAGGCCTGGGAAGAGGCCGCCCCAAGAGGAAACAAAAAAAAATCCCTAGGAAATATTCAAAGACATGGGAGGAGGGTAGACCATGGATGTAATTTAAAGATGGCAAAATGTTCTGCACAGCTTGCAAGTGAGTGGATCAAATGATGATAATAATGATTTTTACATGAAGTCAAATAATAATTCAATAATAGATATTTAATTATAATAATTAAAAGAAATAAAGATTGATCTTAGAGATGTTTTTAATGATTTTTAATATATAATGATATTAAATCTGAGTTAAATAAATATCTTGATAAAAAATCAAAGCTATATGGATCAATGTTTAGATTAATTTAGTTAAAATATTTATTTAGCAAATCCCTGGAGTATCATTGGCTCACAGTGAGTGTCCAGTTGGTGATATAGCTGCATAGTTTATTGTGGTTTTGTGATATAAATGTATTACATATCTGTACTACAAAATGAAAATTGCATTGCATTTTTCACCCGTTTATTTCCAGTGCAAGAGGGAGTCTGCCTACAGGAGACATACCCAGAAACAGATAGCAGCTCAAGCAGCTGAAGCCCAGAGTGATGCTCCAGTGGTTGAGGTGAGAGAAGGAACAGAGGTCACTACTGATGAAGAGGAGGTTGCAGAAGATATTGCTGGGTCGGTCGAAGCAGATGAGTCGGACAGCGATGGGTTCGATTCAGACTACTTCACCGGCCGCGAAGAGGATATTGAGGATAAAATATTTATGTACGCAAAGAACATCATGATCTAAATTACATCCTGATGTCCTTTGCATACATAGATATTTTATTTAGATTCTAATGTTGACAATAAACATTCTTTACCCTAAAAATAATGTGTTTTTCTGACGCATTATCTTGAGACATCGCAAAATGATTAATTTTAATTCGGTCCTGAAAGAAAAGTCTCAGTCCTGTAAAGTTTGGGCACTTTACAGGACATCGGTCCCGTAAAGTCTGAAATTCTTTCCTGAACTCTGTATTAGCCTCTCTGCAAAAAAGTGTAATATATAACCTTACCTTGCATGGCATAGAATATTCCCAGACATTTTGTTTCTAACTAGTACATATGCATGAGCATGCAAATGTGAAGTTTACTGATATTTTTATGAAAATATTCTGTTAAAGTTGTGTGCCTATCAATAGCTTTTGGTCTGTAAGTTTTAGCTAGTTTTGTATGCATGTATATATTCACTTTTGTATTCATAAACATTCTGCTGAGGTCCTCAGATTGAACTATTGTTATAGGAATGCAGCAATTTCCAAGCAGCTTCTGCAGTGAGGAGTAAGAACAAAGCAGCCAAGTTAACAGTTACTGGTGTGTTTGGGTCCGCCTGTCGTCATGAAGTTCCGTATAAGTTTCTGGATATGAGACATGGGGAGCGGTGAGATCATGTAATTGATTGCAGAACATGTATGGAACATCAACCAAATATCATCAAGTGCATAAATCGGCTCTCCATTAATACTTGTATGAGCTACAGTCTGGCATATCCCATACGTATGCTCAAAGAGATGAGTCGTCAGTTTGGGGTTGAATCAGTTCTACAAAAGAATGTACTGTATGATATTGCATGCGTGCTGAAAGCCTATCTCCAGGTCAGTTGTGTTGCAACCAATATAATTGCATTTGAAATGTTGAATTTCTGTCCACAAATATTTATACATATATTTATGTGCTCTCTGAAATAGCAGAGATGACATTTGCTATTCCTGTATTCCATGCATATGGTCACAAGGGGGATTGTCAGGTACATAATGAAATCACTACCTGTACTTGACAAACTTTGAAGATATAATTGAGCACTCATTTATTTGATCTTTTCATTTTTATTTATTATGATATTGTTCCACAGGCAACAATGAACCCATGTCGACTCGAAGGCTTTGGATTGATGAATGAGAACAGCTTGAGCGCTTGTGGTCATACCTGCGATTATTTGCTAGCACAACCAAGGAAATAACTCCACTTCATCGTAGAGAAGTGCTTACCACAGCCATTCATCAATATGCAACAAAGAAGAAAACAGTACTTGGTATGGGACTGACCAGTTGTACAAAGTTAAGATTGAAAATATTTAAGTGAATACAATATACACTGGTTGACAAGATGAAGAAGGCAGAATCAATTACAGAAGAGAAAATCCAAAAGCTCTTGTATCAGTATAGAGAACGGGGTAACAATTATTTAAATGTAAAGGTAAGGTAAGGTAAGTATAGTGTTTAGGGTTTAACGGCACACCAACACTAGTGTGTTATATGGTGCCTACTTAAGGAGGAGTATATACGAGTACGAAAGGATAAGAAGAAGTCAAGGTTTACAACCAACTAAAAATTAAAGGGACATCCTAAAGATGACAGGGCTACACAGGTCGTCCCAGGGCACGACGCCACCAGCCGATAGGAATGGGCCAGGCCTACCCACCCTCTCGTCTAGGCAAAATCCGGGCCAGAGTGGTGTGTTGCAGATATAGCCCTCACAAGGACCACTCCACTCAATCACCAGGATCCCTCTGCCCACCGACACGAGTCGCAACCCACGGCCAACAGGTTGCCCCCTATTAGTCGCCTCTTACGACATGCAGGAGGATACAGTGGACCTATTCTACCCCCGCACCAACATGGGGGATGGAAGAAGGAAGAAGTGATCCAAAAACCTGGTAAATATTGTTTTATGACGTTGGTAACCTCCCTTTAGTTGATATCCTGACATACATATAGGGGTTTTATTCTATGAATGATGAAATGTTTGTAATAGCACCTAAGGCATAGAGCACTCACTAAGTTGAGGAGCTCATGCAAGTTTATGCCATCAGGTATGTATGTTTTATCTACATTTAACATATCAACTGATATATAATAATAATGCTAGTACAGCAGTACTGAATTATTGTGGTGTTTGTCATAGTTTTACTATTCTATCTTGGGGTGGTTTTATGTTTATTTTCAGATCACAGCTTCAATCGGGACTACTTGACTCGGATGATGAGGACACTACCATGAGGATCACAGCCAAGCTCACCTTGTATGTAACTATTGTAAACAGTTTTCAGCTATACGCTTGTTGTGGCACGTTTTGTTAGTAAGGAAGCCTAAATTACACACAGATGCCTCTCATCAAAATTGCACCCTACAAACTAAACACCAGACCTTGGACCTCAGAGTTATTTATGAAAACTTATAAAAAAAAATATTGTAACTATGGGTAAGGTAAGGTAAGGTAAGTATAGGGTTTAACGGCACACCAACACTAGTGTGTCATATGGTGCCAAGAAAGATTAATAGATAAGATTGACCTGATTAAGCAGCCGCCTTCTAGGAAAAATGTAAATGAAAAAGGATATAAATGGAAACGATTATTCTAGGGCAAATCACCACAAGCCGATTGACTGGACCAGGTCATTCCAGCCTCTCGTCTAGGTGAAATCCGGGCCAGAGTGGTATGCTGCAGATATAGCCCTCAAAAGGACCACTCCACTCAACCACCTGGATCCCATTGTCCACCGACTCAAGTCGCAACCCACGGCCAACAGGTCGCCCCCTATAAGTCGCCTCTTACGACATGCAGGAGGATACAGTGGATCTATTCTACCCCAGGACCCACAGGGGAATGTAACTATGGGATTCGTGTTCAGCCCAGGGGTGTCATTGAATTAGTATCAAACTTCAATTGTTATGATTTAACGTAGTCATAACATGTTATTCAGATTCGTGTCAAAAGCAGCAGAGATTCAAGGCCTATTGACCTCACATCAAATGTTTCATATCTATATATATATATTTTGATAACAGGTTAGACAAGAAGCTGTCTGCAATTTGAAAAGCAAAAACATCAAGAGATGGACACCCGAGAACCCTAAGAACCAGCAAGAGATTACTGCAATTGAGAATGGCTGCAGGTGGAAAATGCTGTTCAACATGAAAGGTAAGGTAAGTATCGGGTTTAGCGGCACACCAACACTCATGTGTTATATGGTGCCAAGAAAGGTTCATAGATAGGATTGACCTGATTAAGCAGCCGCCTTCTAGGATAAATGAAAATGGAGATGGAAAAGATATAAATGGAAATGATTATCCTAGGGCCAGTCACCACCAGCCGATTGACTGGACCAGGTCATTCCAGCCTCTCGTCTAGGTGAAATCCGGGCCAGAGTGGTGTGTTGCAGATATGGCCCTCAAAAGGACCTCTCCACTCACTTGGATCCCATTGTCCACCGACACGAGTCGCAACCCACGGCCAATAGGTTGCCCCCTATTAGTCGCCTCTTACAACATGCAGAAGGATCCCCGGACCCACAGGGGGACAATTAACAGTGAGAATATCTACATTAATACCAATATTATCACAGCAACTTTCGGCCAGCTATGGTTGACAGCTCAATAGTTTTCGAAGCGACCAATACGCATTGGTCGTTTTGTCCGCGCTGATGGATAATTTTAGAAATTGCCTGCAGTGCTCACTGCGCGGACAATCGGTCACCAGCGCAGTATATACTGGTCGCTGCGAAGTTGTCGATGTTGAAGTAGAAAGAAGGTCGTATGCTTTAGATTTGATTGAGGGTGATGCCTATGTGATGGAAGAAGACAAGCATCTTTATGAAAACGATGCTCGAACCAGAGTCTATGACACTATTGCTGCACGATACACATGCTTTGCCTATTCATTTGGAATAGATTGTATTTGCAGTATCTAGGGCAGCACATTTATGAACCCAGGCTAGTTGAATAGTTGCCAGAGACAAACAGCCATGTAGATCTGGATGCAGTGAAAGTGACTGTATCCAGCCAACAAATTCTCCATGAGTTATCATCATTGGTGTCCAGCAGCAGCTTCACTGAGCTTCCTGGGTTGCGAACAATTATTTCAAATGCCCACAGAAGTGTTTGAACAGTTCACTTTTGTAAATGCTCACACAAAAATTCGGCAACTGTCCTCCTATCGTTTAGCATTGGCGACACACGCGCTTGCTAATTTAAACACGTGATCTCGGATCACTATATAAGTAGCCCCGAATATTCACATTCATCCATCGATTCGACCACAAAAGACATAAGCGATTTAGTTTTTGCCATGTTTTTTTGCGCTGCACTACAGAGTGTACTGGAGTTTCGCTATCGTACAGCTTCCGTGAAGAACAGATTCGTTGCCTCAAACACCTTTTGCAACGGTAGGAATCTTATTGTGAGTCTGCCAACCGGCTACGGGATGAGTGACGCTTTGGCTTAAGCTCCGCTCATAAGGTAATGTAAGTATAGGGTTTAACAGCAAGTCAAGATCCTAATTTCTAGGTCAACATTTTAAGTGTATGTATGAGGCTATAGATTGCAACCAGTGTGACGACATCTGTGTTATTGGTACATTATTACAGCTGTGTATATTGGTTGCTGTAGGTGTTCCATGACATGACGAATGATGATGCAAGTAGTGCAACGGCGAGTGATGTCGAGACCTGTCATACAGATGACAATTGTGATCCAGCTTCCTGTGTAGATGATGCTATTACTCAAAGTTCAGTCAGTATCCAGGCCTGGGAGGATGTACGAATTGTGTTTTAATTCAAGAAACAAATAATCAAAACTTTAAGTCAATGTTGACTGATTTACTCACGGCAGATATGTCATGCAGCATGTGGATTTAGTAAGCAGTTTTAGACTGCCGACAATGTCCTCCTAACACAAATATCATAAGTTTCCTGACCCAAGATCATACTCTAATACGCATACAAGTTGCTGTCGGCCAAGAAAAAATCTACGACGTGGCTATACTGAGCTGAGCTCAATGTGAACAGACATGATGAAGGTAAGGTAAGTATAGAGTTTAACAGCACACCAACACTCATGTGTGATATGGTACCAAAAATGTTAATCGATAAATTTAACCTGTTTAAGCAACCGCCTTCAAAGATAAGTTAAAAATGGAAACGATTATCCTAGGGCAGCACAAGTCTTTTGACTGAACCAGGCCTTTCATCTAAGTGATATCCGTGCCAGAGTGGCATATTGCAAATAAGGTAAGGTAAGTATGGAGTTTAACGGCACACCAACACTCATGTGTTATATGGTGCCTACAAAGGTGAATAGATAACATTGACCTGATTAAGCAGCCGCCTTCCAGGATAAATGAAAACAGAGATGGAAATATTGAATGGAAACGATTATCCTAGAGCATGTCACCACCAGCCAAATGACTGGACCAGGACATTTTAGCCTCTCTTCTATGTGAAATCCGGGCCTGAGTGGCATATTGCAGATATGACTCTCAAAAGGACCGCTCCACCCAACCACCAGGATCCCATTGTTCCACGACAGGAGTCGCAACCCACGGCCAACAGGGCGCCCCTATTAGTTGCATCTACGGCATACGAAATAGACGCCGGGTGAACAAGAACGAAGAAGAATTGTATGAATGACATGAGGCTCATTGCTCTCAATGGGGTGATTTTCAGATCAGATCTTCAATATCAGTATCTGATGTCTTCTAAAGGAAGCATTAAGCATAAAGTATTTTATCTTCTCCGAAATGCCAGACAGGTTTACACGGCATCACTACCCAGAATTCACAAGACGAAGCAGCCCATGAAGTAGATAAAGTCCTTGAAGTTCATAATATGAAAAAAAACTTGCGACGCCGCATTTAAAATTAATAAACCACGCCAAGAAAAGCTGCAAATGACTGAACAGAAGACGGTGGAAGTGGATGAAGTTCTCCTTGTTGAAATTCGTGTTATTCACGAAACGGACCCAAACACCATTGACAAAATGCATTTCATAAAAATTCACTATTTAGGCAAAAAATGTAGTTGCTAACTCAGATAGCGTCTAAAATGGTGCGATAATCCGGATTCCATGACCGTATATAATTCCTATGGTCCTTAAACCAATTTTTACAATACGTCAAAAAAGCCGAGTTGGAAATAATTAATTACGGAAGCGCAGAATCGTCAATGAACCAATGAAGAAGCTGTGAAATTTTTCTTCTTGACTTACTTTAGGTGCATCCAATGTGCTGTCCTCAACACCGAAGGACATTGCAGCACCAAGGGAGATACATACATATACATAATGCAAGAACAATGTGGTACCCTATACATGCCGTGCACTGGATGCTGATCTGGCTGTGTATTGACAGACGTGACTTGACCCCGTCGGCATTACCAATGGTAGTTTACACAACTGAATATCAGGCTTGATATATGGCACTTTATGCGGCGCATCTCAGCTAGTTGTACCACAGACTCTCAACAGCTATATGGTCTATTCATGGGTCGTCTCAGTTCGTTGTACATTCTTGTGGGATCACAGTGATCTGGAAGTACGAAGCAGCGAAGCGAGCTGAGATGGTGGCAGACCACATTATAGACCCGTCGGATGCAAACGTTATGCGCTGCATCACAAGGGACGAGATGGCATTACATTGTCGATGCACCACCCGTAGGATTGAGGACACAACCAACCACATAACAGTGCTAATGATGTAGTTATTAAAATCCAAGGCAGCGTAGACTATTCATGCATAGTTTAATCGTAATCCTGTTGTGGCTAATGACTGGGATGTGTTCAGGATTCAGTAGGGCCAAACAACATCCCAGGCTTCAGTGCTGTGCAAGAGCTGGCTTCATATTTGATCGAACTCCGTGACAACAATGGAGCCCTCCGTACTCTTGAAGTTACAACCATAGTAAATCCCACGGCCAAAAGAGTGCCCCTTTTAGTCGCCTCTACGCATACAACCACAATAAATCTGTGGAATTCGTTTGGTGAATATGACAAGCGGCGCACCTTATACCCTTCACGCCACAAAAGGACCTTCACACAGGAAAGATTCCGTGCCACCAATAGAATCGTTGCCCCAGGTGTCGAGAGCACTAGATAGTATGAATGGTATTAATGGAAATAATGCATGCACAAATGTATGCTCTATGAGCAATATTTCTCATATTGCTCGTGCTTCCTTGGACTTAACGCAGGCCCAGTTCAGTGGCCTAGATGTAACAGGTATGTAGAGGCCACGATCAGCAAACTCTGCAGCATTTTTCCCAACTCCGAGCGCAGGGGTGACAGAATGCTGACAAGATGTCAACAATGCACCGTTATAGAGAACTCAACACTACAGCTACCCGAGGTTAATAGGCCTACTTTGACTCCGTGGTAAGTTCGCCAATATATTTTGCTTTATTTTATTTAATCACAAGTTTTGGGTGAGTGAGTGAGAATAGGGTTTAACGGCACACCAACACGTATGTGTTATATGGTGCCAAGAAAGGTTAATAGATAAGATTGACCTGATTAAGCAGCCGCCTTCTAGGATAAATGAAAATGGAGATGGAAAAGATAAAAATGGAAACGATTATCCTAGGGCCAGTCACCACAAGCCGATTGACTGGACCAGGCCATTCCAGCCTCTCGTCTAGGCGAAATCCGGGCCAGAGTGGTATTTCGCAGATATGGCCCTCAAAAGAACCACTCCACTCAACCACCTGGATCCCATTGTCCACCGACACGAGTCGCAACCCACGGCCAACAGGTTGCCCCCTATTAGTCGCCTCTTACGACATGCAGGGGGATACAGTGGGCCTATTCTACCCCCGGACCCACAGAGGGGAATCACAAGTTTTGACCATGAAGTGTGAAACCACTGATATAGCTGACACCCTCTTAGAAGATGGCAGCGTCAAGCTTGTCATCGTCTGCTCAATTCTTTTCCACACAACTCCACATTTACCTTCAATGAATTGGTTGACAAATGAAACCAAAACTAAGGCAACTTCTTAGCGTCCATCATAATGCCACATACCACACACACACATTGGTTTATGGCTGCCCCAGTACAACACTGGTCTCGAGACACCATCCACCAAAACACCTCCATGGGGAGATCCAAATACAAAACATCCCTCCAGAGCTATTTTTACAGCAGCCATGAGTTGCAACTGGATATGCTGTCTGCCATCAATCGGACAATAGAAGACGAAATTGATGAAAAGATCCGTAATTCCCCTTTCGTTGGTTTGATGATAGACCATGATAGAAGCTTGTGATCTATGCGCGTGGTGTGTGTGAAGGAAAGCCATCAGTCCACTCTCTGAGGAATGTTACATTGGTAGATGGTAAAGCTGGTACAATTGTCTCCGCACTGAGAGACTTTGCCAGCGATAAAGGGTTTGACTTTTAGCAAGTGATGGGGTGAGTGTTTATGACTTGCAAGACCAATGGCTTGGGAGAACGTCTGAGGGCATAGTACAGTCCGCATGTTACCCAGGTTCATTGTGCAGCTCATCGACTGGCCCTGGCAGCTGCTAATGCTTGCAAGTCTGCATCACACTTCGATGACTTTCAGAGGACACTAGAGCAGATCTTCTTCTACTACAGTAGCAGCCCAGTACTCAGTTGGATATGAGAGTGTGAGAACCATGCAACGTGTGCTGGATGATGACCCTGCTCTCAGAACTATCACCCTGAAGCAGCCAGCCAGTTCCTGTTGGCTCTCCTTGCACCAGGCAGTGGCTGCTATTGATCAGGTATCCAACTTGAACAGGATGCAGCTGTCAAGAGTGCAACTGATCCCAAGGGATTGCTCAAAAAGGCTCGATCCGTCAAGTTTGTTTTCACAACAGCAATTTTTCTCGACACACTGACTCCATTGATAGGGCTCTCTGAATTGCTACAGGAAGAAATGCTGGACACCAGTGTCATTAGGCCTGCGGTGCACCCAAACATAGCTGTTTTTATTCAGGATATTCAGACCAAGCCCAGAAGCCAACTCCAGACTGCATATGACCTGATCAAGGAAGGACACTATCTCATTGTTAAGCTTACAGACACTAACATCCTGCATATTTCGTTTCAAAATGACTGCGAAGTGTATTTGTACCAATTTATTTTAAATTCACAGGAAAGGTTTGATGCTAATTCCGTATCAGTGCAGGAACACATTGATCTGTTGATCAACCATGCTCGTCTTGACACATCGGTCAAAGGGTTGAAAAACTATGGTGAAGAATCGCTGAAAGTTATTTCTGAGCACTATGGACAATGCAAACAATTTGATGGGATGGAGTTCCCTGCTCACTTGGACTTCACGCACCGGCAAAACTTCGTTCACAGCAACCTTCTGCCACACCTCACACAGACCCTCCACTCCGAAAGTACCCCAAAAGTGCAAACAAACAACCTAGCTAATCAGGTCGATGAACTTCAAGCCACAGTCAACTCCCGAGTGACTGTGGTTGATAACTCTTAGACAAGCCGGCCCCAGACGCCAGTGAACAAGTTCATGAGGCACCCCCATCCATCGTGGGCACCTACACTTCGGTTGGTGAGTACATAAATGAACAGCTCCCACTTTCCCACAATGTACACCATGTCACTCTCTGAACCCCTCTATCAATTTCATTCCTAAAAGGAACAAGCCACTCACCCAAACCGAATGGTGCACTGCCTGGGATGATTTCCTGGCAGTGTACATATAAAAAAAACACCCACAACAGCTGAGCGACTTTTCTCACTTATGGAAAAACCATCAAATCCATGATGAGCAAGGACCACAACTGGCTTCATTATGACACCAAGTTCAGAACCGACAGAGAATAATCATGTTGCTGCTGGGCGGCGAGTCGACCTGCAGCTAGCACCATCCCCCAGCCCCCCCCCCACAAACACCCCATCCCAACCATATATGGTGCCAGGAAAGGTTAACAAAATAACATTGACCTGATTAAAGAGGCGCCTTCTATGATAAATTAAAATGGAGATGGAAAAGATACCTGTCCATCCATTCTATTCATTCTATTTACCAAACCTCCGTTATTTCATTTTTCCTTCACTCCCTCACAT
Organism: Urechis unicinctus; assembly: GCA_034190875.2. Lineage (NCBI taxonomy): Eukaryota > Metazoa > Annelida > Polychaeta > Xenopneusta > Urechidae > Urechis > Urechis unicinctus. The sequence goes on along the minus strand of CM067343.1, from coordinate 5,248,460 downwards.
AACAAAACATAAAGATCAGGCCATCCCAGGCTCTCGTCCAAGTGAAGTTCGGGTCATTGGTGTGCTGCATACTGAGCCCTCAAAGGGACCTCTCCACCCAACCACCAGGATCCCATTGTCCACCGACACAAGTTGCAACTCATGGCCAACAGTTTGTCTCCTATTAGACCCCACAAGGGGGGGGGGGGGGGGCACAGTAAGTAATCAAACAAACTTAAGATGAGTGCGAGATCCTCTGGGTAAGGTAAGGTGCCATCTATTAGTCGCCTCTTACGACATGCACAAGGATACAATTGAACCGGCCATCTGACTAGGTCCCTGTCACGGGAGACTGACGGGATGCATTGGCCTATTCTAGCCCCATACCCACAGGGGCAAGTGGGGGGGGGGGGGGGGGGGCACAATACACAACAATCAATCTCTATGTAAGATGAGTGTGTGATCCTCTGGGTAACCTCAGCAAGATCTCAAAAGAGATGTGCCGTGAAACGCACTGCACGTTTCACTGCAGGAGATGATGAGTGGATCGTAATAACAAAAATAGTAATGAAGGTTAGGTAAGTAAGTATAGGGTCCAACAGCACACCCAACACTCATGTGTTATATGATGTAGAGAAAGGTGAATAGATACGATCGACCTGGTTAAGCAGCCGCCTCCTCAATTTCTATATCATGTATAGTTAATTCAATATAACAACCCACAAGGTCAACAACAGAAATATGCACCACGTACAAACTACGTAGTCCGTAGGAAGTGTCAGGTAATTACAAAGGTTAAACGTTGTAATCACGCAACTCTTTTACGTAGTGCCCCTACGCAATTAACACAAAACAACAAAATACTCACCATTGATCTACGTAACTTAAGATTAACAATACGGACGCAGTCCAGACCATGCATTTGGTCACAGCTTGTAGGATCCTGGTAAAAGATCTGCAATGAAGGTTAGGTAAGTATAGGGTTTAACGGCAAACCAGCACTCATGTGTTATATGGTGACAGGAAAGGTGAATAGATAACATTGACCTGATAAAGCAGCAGCCTTCAAGGATAAATGATAATGAACATGGACAAGATAAAAGTGGGAACGATTATCCCTGGGAAGATATCCAGGCAGTGTACATACAAAAAACACCCACAACAGCTGAACGACTTGTTCCCTTATGGGAAAACCATCAAATCCATGATGAGCAAGGACCACAACTGACTTCATTATGACACCAAGTTCAGAACCGACAGAGAATAATCATGTTGCTCCTGGGCGGCGTTAAGAGTCAACCTGCAGCTAGCACCATCCCCCAGCCCACCCCCACAAACACCCCATCCCAACCATATATGGTGCCAGGAAAGGTTAACAAAATAACATTGACCTGATTAAAGAGGCGCCTTCTAGGATAAATTAAATTGGAGATGGAAAAGATACCTGTCCATACAACAATCAGGATCCCATTGTTCAACGACAGGAGTCACAACCTACGGCCAACAGGATGCCCTCTAATAGTCGCCTCTTACGACATGCAGAAGGATACAATGAACCGGCCGAATGACTAGGTCCCTGTCACGGGAGACTGGCGGAATGTATTGGCCTATTTTACCCCCAGACCCACGGGAGGAGGGGGGGGGGGGACACAATACACAATCAATCTAATTTAAGATGAGCATGTGATCCTCTGGGTAAACTCAGCAAGATCTCAAAAGAGATGTGCCGTGAAATGCACTGCACGAGATGATGAGTTGATCGTAATAGCAAAAAGTAACGAAGGTTAGGTAAGTAAGTATAGGGTTCAACAGCACACCAACACTCATGTGTTATAAGGTGACAGGAAAGGTGAATAGATAACATTGACCTGATAAAGCAGCAGACTAGGATAAATGATAATGAACATGTAAAAGAAAAACCAGGCCATCCGAGTCTCCCGGCTTGAATTGTGTGTTGCACACTGAGCCATCAGAGGCACTGCTCCATTCAATCACCAAGATCCCATCGTCCTCCAAAACGAGTCGCAACTGACGGCCAATAGGTTGCCCCCTAGTAGTCACCACCTACTACATGCAGGAGGATACAAGGACCCACAAGCGAGGGGGGGGGGGGGGGGGGGGGGGGGGGTGTGGACAGACAGTGATCCACCTAATTTAAAAAATAGTGTGAGCCTCTGGGTAGACCAAATAAGATTTCAAAAGAGATGTGGTGTGTAACCTACTGCACGAGTTGATGAATGATCGTTATTACCAATAATAATGAAGGTAAGGTAAGTAAGTATAGGGGTTAATGGCACAACAACACTCATTTGTTTAATTGTGCCTAGAAATGTTAATAGATAACATTGACCTGTTTAAAAAGCTGCCTTCTAGGATAGATTAAAGATACAGACGGAAAAGATTATGCTAGTTAGAAGCCACCAGTCAATTGACTGGACCAGGCCTGCAAGCCTCTCGTCTAGGTGAAATACCGTCCATAGTGGTGTGTATGGCCCTTGTAAGTACCTGTTCAACGACAGGAGTCGCAACCCACGGCCAACAGGTTGCCCTCTATTAGTTGCCTCTTACGACATGCATAATGATACAATGAACCCACAGGGGGGCCACACAATATGGTCACCATGTGACAGATAACCTGATTGTCGAGGTCAAGTGCCCCTACAGTACCGGGGTCGAACCTGGCACTCCTGTCTGCTGCCATATCTGGTCAGTATGAACAACAAACTGGCTCTCAACAGCCAACACCACTACTTGTACCAGATTTGTGGCTGGTTGTCTCGCACGAACAGTCGACTTTGTCACCTCGTGGTACATACGTTTAAGAGCATGGAGATTGTTCCAGGGACCTGTGACGATGTGTATAGTACTGCAGTGGTTGCGAAGTTAGAGGTTTATTTTAAGTGACTATTTCAAAGATGCTCTACTTGATTCCATGTATTTTCACAATTTTTGTTCCTGAGTTTGTGTAGTTTTTTTGCAGATTTTCCCTGAGGAATTATGTACCTGCACTTCTAGCAGCATATCGTTTGTGGGGTGTTTTTTGAATTTATAAAAAAATGAGTGAGAATCCAGTCCCATGAGCCAGTTCAAACGGTGTTATTTCTTGGTACACGTTCGTCTTGATATGGCGTTACTTCCACTTGCAAAATAACTACATCACTCAACAAGTGATAGATCCACTATGGAAACGTCAATGGTGGTGACACACCTGAGTAAAGAAGTTCAAGATAGCGTATGTATCCCCTGAGATTGTGGGTGTCCATGAATCGATGATCAAGTTCAAGGGCAGACTGGCATTCAGACAGTACCTTCCAGACAAGTCAATCAAGTGCGGGATTAAGATTTGGTCACTCTGTGAGTCCGACATCGGCTATGCCTGGAATCTGCAGGTATACACAGGTGAGATCATCGTCTGTTCCACTGAGTGGTGTTGGACTTGAACCATGACCTCGCAGGCAGCAAAACTACAAGTATACATGGATAACTTTAATACAGGTGTCCCACTGCCTGAGACGTACGTGCACGAGGCATTCTGGCATGTGGCACCGTACGTGCTAACCATAAATGTCTGTCGACCAACCTGCTGCCTCAGAACACCTGCCCTCAACGAAGGCCAGTTTCGCGTCACACGGAATGATGATTTGGTGTATGTTATCTGGATGGACACCACACCTGTGTACACCACGTCCCCAGCATGCCCGGAGAAGTTTGTCCCAAAACAGTGGCTGAGTCTGTCCCCATGTTGAAGGCAGACTACCAGCAAAACATGAAGGGAATGGATCTGTGTGATCAGATGATCTGCTACCATCTTGTAAATCACAGGTCAAGGAAATGGTCGCCGTCCACAACAGCTATGTTGTTGCAAAGGACTCGAATCTATAGGCTTGCAAAGCTCGTTGGCTCGAGTTCCAGGATTTCACCGAGGATCTGGCAACAGTTCTCCTCAGCCACACTAGGTCAACAAAAGCCCAACCACTTGCCGTTGAGCCAGAAGGCCCTGGAGTGCTCCGTGAAAATGATTCAAAGGGAATTGATTTTATATAATTCCGTGCCACTGCTTTTAACTACAAAGTTGTGTAAGCAAATTCCAGAATATAAGGAAACATTGCTCCAAAACATTGGGAAGTCGATGACCGTGACAACTTAGACAATATCTCATGACTTTTTACTACTAGCAGATATCCAAAAATGTTTTGCGAAACAATTCTTTATACAATTATCTTCCAAGCAACACAACTTGCCAATTCAAAAATAACATCCCTATCTAGCTGTATATGAGGCTTGAATTTTTATAATAGCTTTTGAGCATCCCCCCACCCCCCACAAATATCGCACCATTGGTGAACACTACCAAAGAACGGACGTAAAAATTATTATTATCATTACAATACTTATTTTGTTTTCGGTATTGTGTGCTTTCTCTGTGTGAGTTGAATGTACCTTGCGTACAAATTATTATTATTATTATTATAGCTAGGTTCAAGCTCTTGTTAATAATTTTTTTATCAATTAAATCGGATAAAAAAATTACACAGTAATGGTCATTTTTCTTTGGGGATGCCTCTTTCTTATGGATATGCTCCAAAATGGTCAGTTTTTCACATGGGTGTAACAAAAACCGCGTCCGGGTGGAATGGGTTTACGGTAAACCCTTTATTTGGTTTGACAGCACTTTGCAATGAATAGACAATTAATGCTGTTTTGGGGATATTGACATGGACCAAAGTTTCAAGAACAGTTACAAATGCAAATTTCAAACAATGACAGCATTATGATATGATAAAGGGCGTCGTGTAAGTATGTCAACAAGCAGAGTGAGGCTACCTCAAGCAGCAAGAAACGGCGTTCAGCCTTTTCGCAATGTATTTTGTTTAATGTTCCTTGCCATTTGTAAGGTGATTGCCGCTCACGTGAAGTAAGTAGAATGTTACATTCAGCGCGACTTACCTCTGCATAGAGGTACACAGCTGGATAGATAACCCGTGGGAGACGAGGCGGCCTGACTTCCCATGGCCTCTGTAAGGAATTGTCTCCAGGCACGCATGAGCTCTCCAGGCAAGCATCAGCACTCAAGGCACGGATGAGCGCTCCAGGCACACATGAGCTCTCCAAGCACGCATGAGCTCTCCAGGCACGCATCAGCACTCCAGGCACACATGAGCACTCCAGGCACGCATCAGCACTCCAGGCACGCATGAGCTCTCCAGGGACGCATGAGCTCTCCAGGCACGCATGAGCTCTGTTGTCCGATGTTACCTGTACAAACAAGACATGTATTCTTTTATCAAACAGTGACTGACCGGTTCACTCGCCTTTAACTGTAATAAACAATGATTGTATATTAGTGCGTTACAGTATTCGGCAGCTCGTTACTTTGGCTCCAGTAATGAGACAAATGACTTCTAGAACAGTCATCGCCTCTGAGAAAGTCTCATAAACGCCACCGAATATCTGATAAATTTGTGGAGTAACAAATACTGATATTGCCGAGGGACTTAGCGTCTAAGTTACAGGGAACCTGTGGAATGAATAATCAACCATTTTAGAGGGAATCTGTGGAATGAATAACCAACAGTTTTAGAGGGAACCTGCGAGATGAATAACCAACAGTTTTAGAGGGAACCTGCGGGATGAATAACCAACAGTTTTAGAGGGAACTTGCGGGATGAATAACCAACAGTTTCAGAGGGAACCTTTGGAATGAATAACCAACCATTTTAGAGGGAATCTGTGGAATGAATAACCAACAGTTTTAGAGGGAACCTGCGGGATGAATAACCAAGTTTTAGTGGGAACCTGAGGGATGAATAACCAACAGTTTTAGAGGGAACCTGCGGGATGAATAACCAACAGTTTTAGAGGGAACCTGCGAGATGAATAACCAAAAGTTTTAGAGGGAACCTGTGGAATGAATAACTAACCATTTCAGAGGGAACCTGTGGAATGAATAACCAACCATGTTTAACACAAACACAGAGAGAATTAATAAATACAGATATCTTAAAAAAGACTTTTGATGTATAATTCAGCTAATATGACCAATAATCTGATATCTTTCACTTGGCCCCCTCACTTATTTAACTACAGGGCACGGGATCCGAATGACACCCCAAGGGCTAAAGTTACCTTATCCTACTCTCATTGATGTGGAATTAGTGTAAAGTCTTCATGACATTTGGTTTCTCGACAAACATGTGAACTATCACGTAGCCCGTAGGGGGGTTAGTCTGCAAGTATCGATGATGTCCAAAAAGGATGTTATAATCAAATCATTTCAGACAAAAACGAAATTGAGCAGTGTTTGGATTATGATATCTGAATGAAGGCTTTGTACATACCAAGTTTCTCGAACCATTCGCTGCTCGTTCGCATAAATTAGAAAACTTAGTTCCATGGCTATTTCCAAAGCGTCAATATCGATCAATCATGAATGAATTGGCAAACTTGGTAAAGGTACTGTAAACAGTGGAATAGCAGGGACGTTTGAGGCTACGCTAACACAACGAACACTGCCCTGCGTAGCAACCGAGAAGAAAGGAGATAGGCGGAGTTACTGGTCCACGTCGCTATTTGGTAAGCAGAGTTCGAAGGCTGTTTTCAATGCGCCTATATAAACAAATTAGAAACAACAAACTAAATGGAAGCAAATTAAAAATTGTACTAAATCGCCGGAAATATCCACATGGTACAGGATCAAAGTGAACTCTAGGAGCACTGGCGATATCGCCTGCATGTTGCGTGAATCTTCCCTTAGCGACAGGGTTGTTTCAATGGTCTACTTGGGAAAACAGCCAGGCAGTCTCACAGTATAAATGTGATCGTTGTGCGAGCGGATTAGGATCCCGCGATGCGACCAGGCAAGTTCGCTATTTCAGGGATCCATTTTGGTTAATTATAAATACTAGGGTCAGTCATGCACAGACCTACCACAATACAATATCAACTGCAACCCAACACGATACACCACCCACACAATACACCACCCACACGATACACCACTCCTCACGATACACCACCCCAAACAATACACCACCCCACACCATCCAACAACTACCTCCACTCCAAATTGATCGCTTGACCCCTTCTCTTTCCCGCCTCCGGGACTGCTTACCAAAGCATACCTAGTACTGTTGTTGGAAGTCTTTCACCAGGTCTATCGCTTCGCGGAGGGTTTGAGGGTGTCGCAAGAGGGTATGGTGCGCCGCATCTTGGTCCTGCAACCCCTGGAAGAACCGAGACACTGTCTGCCACACCCTGTAATTGTCAGTCAGGCCAGACAATGCCTCGAGTGACAGACCTCTTAACTCTGTCACTCCACTGCTTTTTGTTCCTCATAAGTGGGAGGAATGCAGGGCAGGGCCGTAGCATAACGCCCGTCGCCCCCATCCGCAGGCACGTCACAGCGGTAGTAGCCATGGAAATCTCCGACCCCATGCAGCAAGGCGCCGCCGCAAGCCCCCAGATCCCCCGACTGGGAATACCGCCGACACTCTGGGTTGCTTCCATTGTGGAACCCCGCTTCCGCATACCGGTCCACCCTGGCGCATGCAATCCTGCATCCCGTGCACTGCTTGAAGCACTGAGTGCTTGAATCTCGCAGCCAAAGCCCTCATCCCATGCCTTGCTGTTTTGCCATGGCTCGCTCTGTGGATCGCTACATCCCGCCAACCCAGCGCAAGGTTTGACGCGAAATATATGAAAGCAAGCGCTGCCGATTACAGGTTCCCCAGAAGCAAGGCTCTCAACAATACCTCCGTAAAATTGCCCTGCTCTTCTCTAATCACAACAATAGCCGCGGCCAGTTTAGCCCCCACCCCAGGTATCAAACAAAGTACATTCGCCGGGGCAAAGTTGATTTGGATAGGGGCCGCGAGCTAAAGGGACACATTACAAGAGGCCATCATTAAGAGCTCGACAACAGAGCACCACAATCAAAACAGTTACGTTGATAGAAATCTGCCCTTCACAAAACCACTACCGCGCAATTAACACAGCAAGGCTAGCAAACAACAAGAAACCATAACCCTACAAACAACCACGGCACTTACGAAATAGTCAACCTAATTAGCATGCACAAAATCAAGCTTGACTGAAGTAAGGCGTAAGGCAGCAATGCTAAGAAACTACCAGGTGTCAAAAGGAGTACAAATTTTCTGCGCAAAGCGCCAATTAATAAGTGACCCTGAGCCGACGTTGCAGGCGTCCTCAGGGCGGCCTGTAGCTAGTTCAGGGAGGGGCATGGGCAGCAGCCACCCTGACTCAGCAGGGCCAGGCTTAGTGCCCATGTTTGGAGCCTATGGAAAAGGGTCACCCCCTGCTATGGGTGGCACTAAAGAAGAGGTTCCAAATTCTTGGATGGAGCTTGAACATAGAGGGGAATGCTCAGAATCCGAACCTGTATCCATCCTTGGTCAGTTGTTGGGAAGGGGGGAAGATTTCAATCTTCCATGTTCCCTCCTTAGTAACTCTGCACCTGCCACTGGTATGGGGCATTCTTGTCCTCCACGTACGCGGGTGGAATGTATCAAATGCCCAGGTGTCGCTGATGCTTTGGCCGGTTCTGATGTAAGGCTCACTTCCAAAGATAAGACCACGCGGGCGGGTAGGAGTTCCCGAAGTGCAAGGAAGGCAAAGGCACGTGGTCGAAAACAGCCGGTTGCGCAAACTGGCAACTGCAGCGCCAGTGCTGACAATCTCGTTGCCTGTCAAGCGGCAAACGTTGGGTGCAGGGTCATCCAAGCCGAGGGAGGCACATAAGCTTATGACCATCGGCAACGACCCCTACTCCCAATCAACAGCCAACTCACGACCCCTGGTGGTGCAGGGTGGGTCCCAGGGGGCAGTAGGCGAGACTCCCCAAGGGGACATTGGCGGCCACAAGGGGAAGTCCACACCTAGATGTCCCATACCTGGGTGTGGGGATTCGTACGGGTCTCCAAAGATGCATAGCTTTAACAAGCATGTCCCGGAGGTTTTCAATGAAGGCCTGGACCCCATGGATGTGACAAGGCAGCGATTGTCTGTCCTCCATGTGATCGCCAACTACCTGCTGGGGCCGGGCTGGGCCCAGACTTAAAAACCTTGGTCCTCCTCGCAGAGGGGTTAGGCGTTTTGGATGCCAAAGCCTGAGGGAACCCATGGGATTATTGAAGGAGGCAACGCGGTCCTCTTCCACTGACAACCTCTGATGGCTCTGTTGTCTCAGCTCGGGCCCCGTGAGAGGGAGCTCGTCTGGGACTTGGGCCGTCGGCCTGCACAGTGTGGTAGGGTCAAGGGGAACGGGGCAGGGCAGAAGTCTGCCAAACTGGAACCTCAGCTTCTTGTGGCCTTCGATTCCCACTTCCACATGGACATGGCCCTGACTTCCCTAGGCCTAACACGGAATTCCGGGTCAAGTAAACTGTTCATGGCTGCCAAGCCCCAGTCTGCCTTCGCTGTCGTGGTTGGAGATGATGTGGCCAACTATTGCGACCCTGCCACTTAACCCAGTGTAGATGAAATCATCGACCTGGGGCAGCAAAAAGTGAGGGTCGCGATTGGTTTCCACCCCAAGCATGCAGCCAAGTGCACATCGGACCAAATGCAGGTGATGTCCAGCCTTCTCAAACGGTCAGCCTTGGGGAGGTTGGCATAGACCATTCAGTCCCCCCTGCTGAATGGGGGACACAGCAACATGCCCTACACCACGTGCTGTCCCTCCTGGAGCCCCGGCATGTGCTGGTTTTGCACATGCGGGGAATGAAGGGAGATGATGGCACAGAGGCATATTGCTGTGCCCTGTATCAGCTGCTTGGTCAGGTGCCCCGAGGGCAGCGGATTCACCTCCACTGTTTATCAGGATCAGTGGATGTAGTAAGCGGGTGGGCGTCAAAGTTTCCGAAACGTCCATTTTGTGTACACTCGGCTAGTGGGAAGTTTCAGTACCTGCCAGCTCGAGGCCGAGCGCTCCATCCCCCTGGATTGTCTGTTGTTAGAAACAGATGCTCCCTATTTCAGTTGCCCATCGCCAAGCCATATAGGGGTAATGGCTGATAAGGTGGTGCAAAGTGTCGGCAAAGATGCAGCTGAGCTCATGAAAATTACTGCCCTGAATATTTGCCGACTCTACGATATGTGATGATCGGGGCATATCGGTCCGATGGGGTTGGTAAAGTCCAGGGTGGGGTCGAACTCCATCATCATACAGTGGGGGGGGGGGTGGGGGGATAGTGTGGTGACATACGTCACCGCTGTGGCCCCAGGGCCTTAACGTGACGGCGTTGCATTAAAGCGTATGACACCTCTGAGGAGTTTGGCCCTTAACGTGTCAGCGAGAGTTAATCACGTCTCCCTGGACCGCCCTGGCCGTTTAGGCGGCAACGCAGCAACAAGTGATCGGTCACTTGTTGCCCAGCCGTCGATGCAGGAGAAGCTACGCAGACGACAAACACAACAGCCAGACACAGAAGACAGAAACAGAAGTCTTAGAAGAGGGTTAAGAAGGTAAGCAGGCTTGAGAAATTACTATACTATGGTCTTATTAGAGAAACTCCAATGTGACTCATACAGGTGTCATGTTTCTGTAATATGCATTATGGTGAACATCAGGTTGCATCATTCCCTGAGAGAGGCTAAGTGTAAGTTAAGGGACCATATGGAGAGAAAAAATCGTAAGACATTGACATTTTCCCACACATGAAAATTTGTGCTCTTATTTGTTTTATGTGCTGTAGAATCCATCTATCATGACATCAACTGCATCCACACCAAACACACCAGATGTCAGCCAATAGAATGTCATGTGACGAGAATCAGACTCAGACTATCAATAACTCACCGAGCTGTGTTCGCCCTTCTGGACGTCCACTTTGAGCACCTTCTCTGTGAGTTTCTCCAGCGAAGGATTCCTACCTCCAAAAATAGCTCTGAAATGGTTTGAAGCATTGTCGCTTCACCGCATGATATCAACCGCGGGTGGAGGGATAATCGGCAACTGGGGGTGAAAAGGTTAAAAATACAAGCAACCATTATCCACTTAACTACTGGCACACAAAATCGAATGTTCATTTAGATCGAGCATTCACTTGCATTAACACAACAGATAAAGTTTAAGATCAAATAGTTACCTGCAGATCATTAAAGATGGCGTGACCAACCAGGATCCTGCCCTTGGTGATGCCATGGACTCGTTGCTGAACCACATCTAATGCCTCTCCTACGATCAGATTAACCACCGAGATGATTATAGAGGTTAGGATCACTTCTTTGAATGAACTAAATGACAATCACAATTAAACTCAATAGAAAGTGAATTCACTTGGTTAAATTGTTTAGACTATGAAATGATTGTAAATATTCAGCAAAGCAGGGGATATCAGGTTATCTCACTTAAAATCTTATCTATCAGGACTTGCATTTGCTACATAATAGGGGACATTCGGTTTTATCGATTAAGTTTATCGATCAGGACCAAATATTTTCATCAACTGATAACACACAAGGTTTGAAGCTGCACTTTCTACCATATTCGAGGTCGGTGGGTCAGACGCCATTGACAGCCATGCGGTAATCCGTCACTGCTTCCTTATGCTTGACAAACGTGTCTTACAGACAATACCCGTACTGGTTAACGAGCGAGACTCTGGCGAGCACGCTGTCCACCCCGCCCACTCCCACACCCACCATCTCACAATCCATAGCCACAGCTTTCAACCTGCACCCAAGTCATAATTCACACCATGAAGCACTAGGCCCTTAGATGTAACTGTTAGAGCGTCGCCTTTTTCTAGTCACATCTTAGGCTAAGCCCTAGCCTTCTTGTTGACCTTGCCGTGGGGCAATGGTGGTAACCATCAGTGCTGTGAACGATACACGGATTCCAATTATACACGATAATTACACAAATGTTGACTGATTTTCACATATAGAATGTTTATGAACAATTTGAGTCAGTTTACGTTGTGAGATTTCGTCAAAGGCGATTTAATCTGGCCATACAAATTTTTCAATGAGTCAATAATTATTGTGAATGATAAGATTGGTTGCTGCGCGCACGCGCAGGCAAGGTTCTTCGCAAGCGAACTTTAGCTTTCCGAATTTATTAATCAAGTACGTGTCATTTTGTCAATGATTATTATTTGGCAGTATCTATCTTAGAGGGGGAATACGTATTCCACGATATCACACTGGACATTTAAAAAAAGATAACACTTATGAATACATGACAACGATCGGGACAAAAAATCCCCGTTAGAAAACTTCAGAAAATTACTCCCAACCCCATGTCATCTCGCTCCAAACCGTTCAACTGGCGACTTCAGTAAACTGAGCTCTGTAGTTGTGGCTGAAGTTCGCGAAAAAGTGGTCAAATATGCGTTGAGAGGATCTGCTCACGGCGAATGAGCGTGTTGAGAATAAATATGGACATTTCCCACCGTATCTAGCGGTTTGGAGCGAGATAACATGGGGTTGGAAAGTAATTTTCGGAAATTTTCCACCGAGGATGCGTCCGATCGTTGTCTAAGACCCCATACTAACAATTTCACTTGTGTTGAAAGTCGCAATGAGAATTACAGCCTCGAAATGACCGCAAAGTAAGAAAAAACACACTGGGGATATTTCCCCAACTTCTAACTGTACTATCGCCCACGCTAACGTCTTTAGGGTTTGCCTGTTGAGCAACAATTTAATCAACATCATGAACACAATGCATATATTAGGAACGTTTTCTTCGTGTACCACAAGTTAGTCTCACCTCAAGGCAAATAATCATAAATTAGCAACGCATGTATTTTGAACACAGTTCATCAGTTTGCAGCAATAAAACATGCGGACTTTATGTCATAATGTTTAAAACTACTTATCATAACGGTACACGGGCGCAAGTCGTCTGAGGAAAGAACCATCTACAATGCCGCACTGTACTGATATCGAAAGATCTCCACTGGGGGCGGAATGATACGATCACCATCAGCTGTCCTCCAAGTGCCTTCGTTACCACCCGGGAAACCACCCACACCCTTCCATCAACGGAAGTGCCGAGACGGAAGAACATTCCAAAGGGCGTCATCCGGAATTGATGATATGCGAGAAATCAGCCTTGGTGCCTTGAAGGATTAAACCTTACCTTACCTTACTTAGACCAAAGAACTTAGATACCAAGAAGGGAAAGCGCGCCGCCTGTGCAATGGTAACTCGCCACGGAGTGCTGCCTCCTGGTGGCAAGGGTTAATGAGGTCAGTTTGGATGCGTCTGTCCAGGCAAGAGGCGACCGTAGACCAAGTGTCGCGAATCCATTCTTACATTGAAAGTAGTGTATAGGAAACTTGGATATTGTACATTTTTAATGCTCAGCCTTAACATTTAGGAAATAGTGGTAAATAGCGTCATCGTAGGTGGATGTGATATATACGCATTGACTGAATTAGATGTTTTATGAGCCGCCTACCCCCGTTCCAGTATGGCCTACCCGGCTGATGACGACCTCACATTAATTTGGTCCCATAAACACAAACCTCTATTAGACTGAATAGCAATGAAAGGAAGCGTATAGGTGGATAATATTATTATTAACAGACACACTAGGTAAACCGGATTGCACTTAACACAAAATCCAGCCAACTGTATATCATTTTTTGAATTCTCCTTTTCTCAGATTCAATGCAGTGGAGATAGCTTGACATAATATCATGCAGTGGGCCATTAATATAACATTAAAAACTATGTCTATGGTATGGTTGTGGGAAATAAATATGATAGGAAATAATTCTACATGCATTGAAAAGTTTCTTTTATTCCATCAGGGTTTTATGTGTGCAAAGCAACTCACCAAAACGAGATGCATTCAAGTAAAAAGAACAATAAATGGTGTCTTACAGCAAGGCAATAATAACAAGAGTAAAGACATCCATGTAGTTGAACATTCAAAGACTATCAGCTAGTGTATTAATTACTCCATGATGCAACAGGCATATTGGGTAAATATAGTGTAAAATGTTTAAATCACAGTTACAAAGGAAAAAAATAAGACAAACATGGCAATAAAGTTAATGATCTCTTGTTTAAAAAACAAATCAACTACAGGTTCAGAAACTTCATTGCTTTCTGTTACGCTTTTGGGCCCTTCACACCAAGTGACTGGTTTTGTTTCGCTTCAGAGCATGGTGTATTCTCACAGTCATATACAGGGTGATGAAATATAACAGGGCACCTTCACATCCACTTTCATCGCAAACAATTTGGGGGGCTATACTTATTGACCTGGCACGGCCAACAAGTTTACATCTCAGTTTATCACTGTGACTAATGCACGGGAAATGTACATTTAAAGAGAATCTCCATTTCACACACAAAATCAATGACAACTTGACTGGGTGTAATAAGTCTGCTATCAGCAGTGTATTTCTTGGAATTGACAAACACAAGCTGTTGATCATTAGGAAGGGACTCAGGGATCCATGACAACTTTTGCAGGTAAACTTCTTCTGGACTTTACTGACCAAGTAACCACCGATATACGAGGCAACATTTTCCTCAGGCAATGAAAGACTGTGTTGACTGCTGCCTACTGCTAACAGATCAATGACACGAGAAGGTATCGTACCGGGAGTGGGAGACTGATGGATTGATGACTGTGTGAAAGTACCTAGATAGATAAGAAATTTGTCAACGTCTTCTTTACAATTTCTGTTTTTACTACGGACAAATATGAAGTCTACAGCAGCAGCCCTGTACGCTGAGCGACACTGAATTGTGTCTGAATTATCACGATGTCCTCCCTTGAATCTGATGGTGGAAAAGAGATTTTTAAGGCAGTCTTGATTCAGTCTACTCGTGAGGAGAAATGAAAGGCCAAAATTAGTTTGAAGATCCTGCTAAAGTTTTATTATAGATGAAATTGACTACTGCCAACCATTAATACATGGAAGGATCCTGTTTGTACCCATCTGCCGAACATCATGCCACCAATGAAAGCAATCTTGAAAAAAAACTTACATCACCAGACCCAGCCCTAATGGCTGACCGCATTTTGTGGTTAGCAGAGAGGTTCCGACTATTGAACACGTTGAATAATGAATCAAATCTATCAATAAAATCAGCTGTTTTGATTGCCACTTTCTCCATTTTGCCTAACGAGGCAAGGGTGGTAATGCCCGCAGCAACTGAATGGCTGAGGACTTGAGTGGCAAACTTAACACGCATTTCCATGAATAGAGGGAGTTCTATATGCTTCGAGGGCAGCTTTGGTGCCATGCGAATAGAAAGACTCTGATCAAAATGGTAACAGCTTCTCCTTTGATGATGAAACCAGATTTCTTCAAATTATTTCGCACATTATTGATGAGATGAGGGGGGTCGTACATAACATAGATTAACTGGTCTCCATTGATGAAATATGGCATGTCTTCAGTGACTCCTAGTTTTTCTACGACACTACGGTTATTACTACCTTGGTCACAGATGAGGACTTCCACTATGAGACCAATGCTTTGAAGCTTGGTTATCCCCTCTAACAGTACATCATAAAGGGATTCACTACGCATTGGCCCACTAGAGAGGAAATAGCCAAAGCTGCTTCCATTTGCCAACAAGGCCCCTCACCATGAAAACACCGGCATGGTTAGCCACATACTGAGTGCGACATTGCGACGAATTTTCGAAACCATCGACAGCATCTCTCACTACATCATAATATAGGTTTTCTTTGATGGACATTTCATCATAAACAACAGCACACAATCGTTGTTGTGGAGACATTGATTTTACCTTCTCCTTCAACCAAGCCAATATGCTTGAGTGAAAACCTGGCCCAAAAGTGTCCTTATAGTGGGCAAAGCAAATACCTTGGAAAGGATTTTGTAGCACTGTGGACTTGAGTGGTACATGGAGAGGGCAAAGGTTTTGTCTGAATCAGGCCAGCGATAACCTCGTCGGCTGTGAGATGATAGCTTAATCTAAGACCTAAAGAAGGAAAGAGCAGGACCTGAGAGATGTTTAGCAACAACTCCAATAGCAGCGTTGACTTCTTGGGATTTCTTATTTGGCTTGGCTGGCTTGTTGAGTTTCTGCCTGAGGCGGCAAATCAACCTCTGGTTATACTGTCGCAACTTTTTCGTAGTAGGGTTTGCTTGTAAGGAGCCACAGGATGCAGATTCATCCACAAATCTTAAAATTTTTTACGCAGGCTGTTCGAAAATCCTTTTCACATGGAGAGGACGCTTTGCTTTCATCAATGGGGGTGGATTTGGGCACTCAACAATTGTTGGAACTGCACTCAAGATCAATTTCTTCCCAAGAAGTGAGCAGGTAGTATCATAAATATAGTCACATGCATGTTCAGCCAAAGACAGTAATCAAAATATAGTGAAATTTATGTATACATTATTTATAGAACAGATACAGGAGCAAATCATATTTACCTTTCTACTGCATTCATGAATTGAGAGGTTTCAAAATGTTTTGCACACACCCTGCTGTGCATAAGCTCCTGTGACATTTTTCCTCTCAAATCGTCCCTTCTCAAATTCTGAATCAACTTGGCACATCTGTAAATATAATATCAAATAATAAACAACCGCAGATTGACGTACGTCCCTTAAACGAAGGACGTACCTTGATCAACGTACGCCGTACTACAATCGACGGTCGGACACGATCAGTTCAGCCATTCACAGTGTGCTTCAGTAACTCTCCCATATTTTTTCTTACAGCATATTTGATTGGTCAACTGTTATTGTGACCCTGTTCATGACACATTTAGCTATATTTAGAATGCTAAATTCCCTACCCGCGTCATTTTGGGAGTCTCCATCAGCTGACTGTATGTCAACGCATGCGATCTTTTTCCGATTGTCGTGTCTTTGTTTCATCGTATCTTCTTTTAATCAAACAGTAGGGTATTAATTCTCTTTTCTCCCGATAAAATATTCATTCCTCTAGTCTTTTTAAGTAATTTTAATTAAATTGTATGTCCGCAACTTCAGATATTGTGGAAATTATAAGTGTACCTGAGGTGCAAAGGTCGCCGTACGTTAAACGAAGGACGATGGCGTACTTAAATCGAGGTCTTGTTTAACAAATGAGAGTCTCAATGCAGTATTTGCTTCTTGTTAGTTTTTTGTTTACCAAATTCACAAAGGAGAATAGTCCTGTGGAATTATGAATAATATTAGCAGCCAGTAGAAATGCTACCAACACTGAAATGCTCTTCCAAAATGGTTCCATTTAGGTTACTGTGACTTATCAAAATATAAGTTATTTTACTTGACTCAACTCACACCTTATTTGACTTTGACTTCATCAACAACAATATAAAGCATTTGATTCAAGTTATGTAACCATCATGGTTAGAAACGTGGAAAGTTATTTCTGTGTTAGATACAAAAAATCTATAAATGTATACTCCCACTTTCTTCCGCTTTAAAATGTTTGATTGAAGATTAGGAACTGAACTGAATTCAGTAAATGAAATAAAAGCATGCAGGTTGAAGATCATTTTCTACAAAATGTGGGAAAATGCAAACATGCTCATCTTAGCATGCATAAGAATTTGCAAAATTCAATGTTTTTGATCCAAATACATGCATGGATTGCATCACTTACTGAGAAGGGTTTTTGGATGGCACTTTGCAGTTACAAGGAGAGAGGATAAATATTATGTATAAATAAATAAAAATATCAAATATGTAGTAACCAAGACAAACTTCCAAAATGCACGTTGTTCATTTATTTGATTCGTACTTGAATCGAGGGACGCTGCGTACGTCGATTGACGTCTGACAGTGTTGACTCGACATTCTCATTTGTTCAAAGTCGGTTTTTAAGCTAGGCGGACATAAAAATTCAATAAAACTTCGTCAAACAATTCATTTTAATGTAAGTTATTACCAGACACTGTTATTAACAGATAAGATGGTATTTTAGGGTCAAATAAACGTCTTCAAACACGGCGATGATGAGTTCGGACGCAGCAGTGCACTTGACTGAAATCAGCTGTTGGGGAACCCCTACGATGCTAGGCGGTCCGTTGCTGGGAGCTAAATTTAGTCAATGATGTCATGAATCTATTTAAACGAACCCGAGATAATGCAAACGTTAGCGAGTCTTCGTAATTTAGATTATTCTCGGGACCCCGCGCATATTGCAACCGTCCGCCGATCGAAGGACGGCGTACGTTGAACGAGGTACGTCCTTCGTTTAAGGGACGTACGTCAATTCAAGATTCAATAAAACTAACTTACTGAGAATTGTCCTTTGGAAAAGAAAAACCAGGATATATCAGGCCTTGTTCCTTTATAATTATTGCAATTCCACGTGGCACAGATAGTACCTCGACCCGATTTCCACCTTGAACTTTGACTCGCACGCTCAGATAACTCCATTGTTGACAGAAAAATGCCAAGCCGGGCCAGGCTCGTATTAACCCACGCCGCGCGATGGCGCGCGGTCGCCGGTTTCACAAAAAGTTGGCCCTGTCCTTCCCTTCGTGGGATTGAAGTTCTTTGCTTAGACCAAGAAGTTCCATATACCTGGTATATGTAACTCCTTGCTGAGCCTTCGCAAGCGTCGCCTGAGTTTGGACTATATTTGTATATACCGTTCGACCGGAGCTACTCCTTTGCCTAGACTCAGCAAGGGTCTGTATTACTTCGCCAGAGAAGCTACACAAAAAACAAAAAAAAACGAAACATAAGGACATTCGGCAAGTTATTTCTATTGTCTCAAAACTGGAGGGCAGTCAAAATACCGACTGCAGCCAGCTGATCACTGATCTTTGTTTAAAGATTTCACAAACAATCCAGGCACGTTAGATGTGTTTCGTTTTCTGTGAGCTTTTCTATGCCATCGGTTTATGTAACGGTTTATTTTTTATATTCTAAGGGTCAATAAATGTAACAACATAAGACATGATAGTATACTTCTTTCTTATCTGATGTGTTTGTGGGGTTTAAGGTTCAAGCGGCGCTTAATCACGCGAGCCCCGCTGATATCGTATTGAACTTGGGAGCGAGGTGTATGCGTGGAAAAAATCTACCCCCCCGACCTGGGCGGTTGGTTGCGTGGGCGGACGGGTGCTAATTTCGAGCCGAATTTTCACACCCACCATCCCACACATATATATATATATATATATATATATATATAGTTTAAACAGGCATTTTTTTTAGCTCAGCTGACACCAGTGTAAAATACGTCGACTATCCGTAACGTTATCGAGACGTGGTAAGTCAGCTGACGGACTAGGTCAGGACGCTCTGCACCACGACGAAAGTTTACACCGCAGTCCCTTCTTTTCAAAAAAACACTAGTCTAGTCTTAACGCGATTGTGACAGTCGAACTTCGAGTCGAAGTGAATGTCTTCCGAAAATATTAATGCATTTAGTAAATTATTTCTCGCTTAATTTTCATCTGATTTCTGCACAAATGACCAGCAGGTAAATATTGTTACACTTACACTTTATATGGAAGATAAGATGGGTTTCTAATGGGGAAATTTGTACGATTTGTCCTGCCGGCTAACTTTCTGGTTGCTTCCTGGTCGTCAGACTAACGTTTACTTTCGCTTTCTCAGGAAGTACCCGCAATGTGACCGAAATGTTGCACTACTTATCAACGACCGCTATAAGGTCCGGAAGGTGGCGCCTTGTAAATCGCGCCATTCAGTGCAGTGTGATCATATCACAAATGAAGAATTACGGAGGGGCAACGTTATAAAGCGCATATTAACAAGGCTATAAAAGCGACAGGGGAGATTTAGCAGTTCTGTGTTAAATGTATCAGCATCCCGATCTTGTACAGGAAGAACTAGTCAGGATATGTAATGCCGTGTAACATATCCAATCTTTGATGTCGGATGGCAATAAATGATGAATATGTAACTAAATAACATCATTGCTTTTGAATATTGCCATTATCCATTCATGATCGATAAAAATAATATGATGACATAAATGGCTAATCACATACTTGATTATCTCATTACCACTTCGTCGTACCACGACATTTGCGATAACAAGACAAAAGAGAACCCAAATTGATCAATTTATTCCCATAAATTCAGGATATTGACCGAATCTAAGCCAGGGCACCATTTCCACCATGACAGTAAATAGGGTTCTCACTGCAATGGGACTTTGTACAACAATTTGAACGAAACTTTGCATCAAAATAAATAAGAGAGCCTTTTACAATAAGTAACTGTACATGCATGTTTATCTTGTAAGATTTGATATTGGAAGTTTAGAGAAGAGGTAACCATTGCCTTATGGAAATACAAAAATGATAGTTGGTTCCAGAAACAACTTTATTTAATTCTGCAATCAGAGTAAGTGACATTAATATATTGATTACAGATGATTTATGTTTGTTGCGCCTAAATGTACCCCATACCATGTCAGCTCCACACAAGAAAACACGCAGATGGAAACAGCACAAGGGGTGAGAAGTATGCTACCATTTTATAACCCTAGTTCTCAAATGGTAAAAAAGGTATGACGATGAAAAGTGCAAACGATTATCCTAGGGCAAGTCACCACCAGCCAATTGTCTGAACCAGGCTATTCCAGCCACTGGTCTGGGCAAAATTCTGCCAGTGTAGTGTGTTGCAGACATGGCCCTCGAAAGGACCGCTCTACTCAAACACTTAAATCCGGTTGTCCACCGACATGAGTCGCAACCCACGACCAACAGATTGCCCCTAATAGTCGCCTCTTACAGGAAGATACAGTGGGCCTATTATTCCCCCGAGCCCACAGGGGGGCACGGTAGGATTCACCGACTAATATATAAATAAATCGCTTCCTTTTCTTTGTACCAATTCATATACCTTGCACATTCTATGTTTGATTACTATTTCGATCTCTCACGTGCAAGGATACATCAACTTGATAGTCGCAAGTGTCACCTTAAACATTATTCATTTGGTTAGTAATTAACACCTATTTTAACAGTCGCAAATGAGGCATTATATAAACAGGGGACTAGGACTTTCAATGCTATGTCGTCATTTGATCATTGCATAGAAAATGTCAGGCCCTTCTCACCAGACGCCGGAAGCTCTTCTGTTTCGTTGTCGGTCATCACCTGTCACAGATCAATGTGGTAAAATCCCATCAACTATCTGACCCCCTCAGGTGAGATTTTTATAAGCTCTCCCTCCTCGTAAAGAATCCCTGATTACAATTCCGATACATGTTTAAGGACATTTAAAAGAGGTTAGACTTATCGTATTGCAGATGATTCCATATGGAGAATGCAGCGAGGCAAAATGATTACACAGATTGTTTCAAATGTGATTTTGCCGTTCATGACCACAGACGTCGACTACTGTGAGGTAGGCTGGTTTACGATAGGGCTGCTGTGCGGTCGTTGAGTGAGTTAGGCTGTTAACATATAGTTACTGTCACGCGATACGCGAACGCACTGAATGCTACTGTCGATCTACACATAAAAGCACAGTACCTTCAAAGATTCAAGCAAGGACACTCGTGAAGGGTGTGTGAGAGCGAGGTATTTTCGATGGCTGATGATAATGGTGATACCTTGGTAAAACATTAGGTTGGCCCGTATCAATTTGAGCAACTGCATCTTATCCATCCGGTTTTATGCATCCAAGTGATAGCGTATACTAAGACTTTTTAGCACATATTGCTTGTTGTTATTGAAAGTTCGCAATGATAGACACCTCTTATCAGGCCTAAGTTATCATCCGAGAGTTGAAGTGAACGAGAATAACCTAAGACGAACTCCAGCTTGCAATTATCTTTCGGCCACTATGGGTAATAAATGCAACCGGACAATGTCTGAATGGTCTTGTATAATGCAAACTGGAAAACCCTAAATGCTTCATATGGTTTGTAATCGAACACATGTCAGGCACTCGATAACAGGGCTCTGAGTCACTGTCACCCTCCCACAGAACAATCAATATCCTAATGATCCAGGAGTGCAGTTTGTACATTGTTCATAATTTGAACAAGAAATCATTGTGTTATTTATCCTGAGAAAGACATTTATGCGTGGGTATTTTAAGTGTGATTGACTCCCAATGAAAAAGAATAACCAAACACAGTGTCATTTGTGAAGCGACAACGTGCCATTTTAAAAATCGACGGGAATTGTGGCGAATTGTTATATAGCCGAAAAAAGGTAACCAACTTACTGATGATTATGTGTAAGTAACAGTGCGTTTCAGATCATCTCTGTATTTTTCTTTGCGACGACATAATATGTATCTACGAAATCGTCTGATGCTAAGGATATGAAATGAGTTAGGCAGATGTAATGTGAAGTTACTTTAGCAAAGTTTCAATCCCATTTTCAGTGTTTTCTTCTTTCACTGTCTATTTGAATTTCTTACCATCTAAATACTTTCCCTTTAGATGTCCTTCTAAAGCGTGGATATAACTAACTCAATGGTAATGTAGAAAATGTACTAACGATAATGGATTAAAATCAAAGCTTTTCTAAGAATTATTAAAAGTTCAGTGTTCATTGTAATAGTAGCCTGTCAAAAAGCAAGAATTACTAAAATTTGTCCCTATTTCATCTCACCCTTTGCCATATGACTTCCAAGTCCCAAGTGGAGAATACACAAAAGTCAGTGAGACATTTCTTCTATGACAGCACACAAGGAATGTTTAACAATGGAAGCAAGACAGCATTTACAACTTCTTGGTAAATTATAAATAACCGGAAGTTAAATCAAACCTTTCTCGGATCTTTCCTCAGTGAGTGCTCTCTTGGCTGCACGGCATAGGATTTCTTAGGCGCCTCATCTACTTCCTGCAACCTGAATTAGATATGATGGAGAATGAGGTCATCCCAACACATACATTTTGCACAGAACAATAATGACATCCAAATATATAAGTTGTATGATTGATACTGTCGCAGGTTATTAAGTTATTAAATTCTTTTACAATTTGGCCAGGAATCAAGAGCAACGACTTTATCACTTTGTCACAAATATTTTCCAAAAAGATAATCACCATCATCAATCATTTACGAATCAGGATAATAAATATAGATGTGTTGTTTTGTTATACGAGTATATGTATACAAGAGAGGTCTATAAACAGCTATATACATGTACAGTGGAACAGGAAAATCACAGGTAGGTGATGGATATAAAAACCTTCTTTTGAAACCCTGAGATTATATAATATGGGAAACAATCTTAGGACTGTAATAATGACTCCCCTCCATGTTAGTGATGTAACCTGATGAGACAGCCAACATTACAATATCATGACATACTGTGTAAACAGATCTCCTAACAAATGGATGGGTCACAACTAGAACATCGTAAGTTATAACGCATTAACAAAAGGGATTGTATGAAGTATTATACAAGATGTACACGTACAACATCGTCATAGAAACATCTTTCTCCGCATCTAATGTAAACCACATAGTGGCCAAGAATGGAAAAGAATGGCGAAATGAATTCAGCAATATAAATACAATACACCCAAGAAACCTGCAGCAGAGTTTGTACATGATTTCATTTTCTAATTTAATCTAGACATGAACAGGTAACTCTTGACCATGGTAAGTGGCTATCATTACCTTCTTGCCATAGATTAACTGCCAAAACACGCACAGGCAGTGCAAGAAGTGGAGAAGGACTTTTTGTAAAAGACGATATTGATTATTATGCATGAGATGACTTGTCAGTATTTGTTCCCCATGTCATTGAAACATTGTACAATGAGTACAAAAATAAGTCTACATGTCGTTTATCGACCGAATAGAGCGCCACTCGCTGATTTTGACGTATTTACTGACGAACTGTTGAATTTATTGTAAACAATGAAAACATATGTATGCTCATGGGGGATATGAATATTGATCTGCTTAGGTATGTCTCATACGAATGGTTTTGTTCCAATGATAACCAAACCAATTAGGTTCACTTCAACATCAGCCACCTTGATCGACCATATGTGTATAAATGATCTTTCATCCTCATCGTCCAGTATCATTGCAAGCGATTTGTCAGATCACTTTGGCACTTTTATTATTCCCATATATGTAACCAAGCATTCGAACATTCCTTCCCATTACATTCTCGTCATGCGAATACAAAACTAAAACATAAGCCACGGATGAACTCAGGATTGCTGATTTATTCGAGATCAAAAAATAAACAATACAAAAAGATGAAACAAAGGTCAACATAAAGAAATATAAACAAATACAAGAGAGTACAACAGTATCTTTAATAAGTTAAAGCGTAGACAAAAATCAGTCTACTTCACTGAGTAAATAAAAATGTATAAACGTACCATGAAACGCACATGGGAAGTGCCTAACCAAGCAATAGGTCAATCAAGCAAAGGCGTGATCTTTCACAGTATTTTACTATCAACGGTGAACAAATGTCTGATAATCGTAACATAGCCGAAGAATTCAACAATCACTATACAACTACACCTATCTTAATAGCGTCTGATTTACCTTCTACAAGTTTGTCTTATTCTGCCTACTTAACAAAGACAATTCAAGACTGTTTTTCTTTTACAAAATGTAACCGAAGAAGAAATTATCGAAATAGTTTGTTACCTCCAACCAAAAACAGGTAGTGGTCATGATGAAATCACCACAAAAACAATGAAATCATCTATCCAACCGATTCTTTTATCATTAAAACACATATTCAACAGATCTCATATGACAGGTTTTGTTTCTGACCAATTAAAGATCTCAAAAGTAATACCAATCCACAAGCAACTTAAAAACTATCGTTCTATTAGTTTGCTTCCACGCTTTTTAAAGATTCTTGAAAAAATAATGTTTATCACGGTAATGAAATTCTTATTAAAAACTTCTTTACTCTATCAACATCAATACGAATATCAAAACAATAACTCAACAATACACCCGAATCTGCATTTCCTTTTCTCAGTGTGCAAATGGTAATAACAAAAACAATACCGAATACTCTTTCAATATCCTGTGATCTCACCAAGGCATTTGATTTAATTGACCACAATATTCCACGGTGTATACATTGGGCATTAGAGGTTAATCTTACAGCTGGTTTTTATAGTTAGCTACATAACAGAAAACTATACACTGAAATCCAAAAACATAAAAAAACACACGGTTATTAACCATGGTTTCCCATAGGGTTCGATACTTGAACTTTTATTATTCTTAATTTATGTGAATGGCATAAGCAATGCATCTGAAGCAACAACACTTTGTTTGATGACGATACTACTTTGATTAAATCTGCCCCTGACTTAAGCAGCCTTTTACAAAGCAAATGCAAATTTAAATGACTTACAAGATTTGATTAATTGCAAATTAACTAAAAGCAAATGTCACTAAAACTAAATATTTAATAGTTCACAAGCCAACAAAGAATTATGATTAACAGTGAAGCAATAGAGAGAGCCGTGTGGTGACGTACGTCGCCGCTTTGGTCCATGGGCCTTAACGTGACGGCGTTGGATTAAAACATACGACACCTCTGGAAAATGGAAACGATTATCCTAGGGTCAGTCACCATAAGCCGATTGACTGGACCAGGTCATTCCAGCCTCTCGTCTAGGTGAAATCCGGGCCAGAGTGGTGTCTTGCAGATATGGCCCTCAAAAGGACCGCTCTACTCAACCACTTGGATTCCATTGTCCACTGATACGAGTCGCAACCCACGTCCAACAGGTTGCCCCCTATTAGTCGCCTCTTACAACATGCAGAAGGATACAGTGCACCTATTCTACCCCCGGACCCACAGGGGAACAGACGTATATAAGATAGCCATAGGAGGATCCTAACAAGAATATTACCAGCAGCAATTAATACGCGACCGATCACTCACTACAGTAGAAGGGAGACAGGTTTGAGAAAGTACTATGGCTATTTCGCTTAGCAGACTTCGCAGAGCGGTCTGACTTCCCGATCGTAGATAAGCTCAATCATGGGTGCACCATTGCTGAGTGCAAACGCAAACTTATGTCAAGAGGGAAATATGTTACTGTTAAAACCTGTCTAGACCTATTACGCCAGTATGAGGCAGCAGACGTCACAATGAAACATACAAGATTGCCAGATTAATGCAACATACTCAAGAGACCAACCAAACACTCCCAGTGAAATGTGCAGAAATACAAGATGAGATCCAAACAGCAGCCAGAGTGCACTATTGTGAATATTTTACTCTTTTAAAAATTTACTTTATTTTAATGCTACTATTGAGATAAAAAAAATGTTGTTTGGCATTATTTACAAGTTTGTAGTCAGCAGTTATTGAACACTGCATAATCTGTGTATGCACAGGTTTCCAGAAGCGCTGCCTTCATCTCATAGAAATCTGAGACAGACTTATCACGAAGGAGAGAGCTGGCAGATCCACATCACTGAGGAACTTCAACATTTCAATGAGCAGTTGAACCAGAGAAAGAACGACATCATTTACGTAAGTAGGGATGGACTGTTTTGGGTCATTCAAAATCAAGAAAGCGCGATCAGATATCAAGTGTTACAGGCTACTCTTCACATGCTTCTGTTCACGTGGAGTACACATTGAAATGCTTGATGATTTGTACATGGATGCATTTATAAATGGTCTTCGCTGCTTCATCGCAATCAGAGGATCCGTGAGGTCAATCAGATGCGACCAAGGCTGTAATTTTGTTGGTGCCAATAATAAGCTGAAAGCTGACATTAAAGAAATGGACGTTGAAAGGATGAAGTCGTACCTTGCCAATCGCAAATGTGATTATGTGTTTAACGATTCACATGCAAGCCATCTTGGTGGGGTCTGGGAGCGTCAGATAAGAAACAACAGAAATGTTTTGAGAGCAATAATAGATCTCTATCCACAAAGATTGGATGATGCATTATTTCGAACACTTCTATACGAGGCTATGTCAATAGTGAACAGTAGACCGTTGACATCAAACAACCTACATGATCCGTGCACAGAACCTCCTCTCACACTTAACCATCTGTTGACCATGAAAATAACTGTTCCTCCCCCACCACCCAAATCCTTCATTAAAGAGGGCATGTATGCAAGAAAGAGGTGCAGATGAATTCGGTTTTTCCTTGAACAGTTGTGGTCACACTGGAGAAAGGAATATGTATTAAATTCGCAGCAGAGAGAGAAATGGAGAACACCAAAAACAAATATGAAAGTAGAAAATGTAGTATTGCTGAAGGAATCTGAAGAATGGCCACTGGGTATAATAAGGTCTACTACCACCATTGATGATGATGGCTTGGAAGTGCGATCAAGGAATCTCGATGACTGAGGTCAGCCAATGAAACAATGGTCTGAACTAGAGCTACCAACTCAAAAGCTGATGTCACATGACTTCCTAATTACTGCCGTTGCCGATAGGGGCGATCATCACTTCCTTTCTTCTTGTAACTGTTCCAATCTTAGCTCGCACAATTTTGTATATTCGACGTCGCCACTAGGTCATCTCAATCTCATTTGTTACAGTATTTTTGTTGGTCACTTTATATCTCGACCATAATTTTGTGCAGTTACTCTGCCGTTTTATTCCATGTGCTGCAGATGTCCACATCAACCTGAGGACTTAAGAGGAAACCATCAACAAAGGTGGCTGCGCCCAAATCCAAAAATCGACTGTCGATCCTCCTCAAGTCTCAGTCCAGATAGACATAGCAACTCAATTGCAAGTCATGCAAGAAAAATTGACCAGATGCAAGCCATTGTCTGTGACCTCGCTGCTGCCCAAAGCTCATCACCTTCTAAGGAACGCCCTCCTGTACGCTCCGTTGTGGAATCAATTTCAGTCGACCGCAGCATGCCAACGTCAAGTTCAGACTCTGGTCCATTTATTGAGACCATAAATTTAATCCATCTCCCAAGGTGAGCCATAGTCCCAAATAATGGCCTCATTTCATTTGGTGTCATTGGGATCTCTGGTCGATGCCAAAAGTAAATAAAACAATTTGGCAGGCTAGTTCGCCAATCTTGACTCTTTGATATCTGCTCATTCTGAACACTATACTCTTTTCTTTTCGGCAGACCGTATTGCCAAGGCGCAAACGAATGTGTTGATTTTAAACCAGTGGACAGATGCTTGTGTTTTTTTTATGGGGATATACCTCCAAGTTCATCCAGCTGAAGCTATCTCAATGCTTTAATACACACAAACAATCCGAAACATGGCTGTTAATGGTAAGTATACTGCCAAGTATAAAGTTCAACGGCACGTCGACACAGATGGGTTAATCTATGATATGGGTTAATCTATGATATCAGTGGATTTAAATTAATTTAATTTGTAGAATAGTGCTGTTTGTCTGATATATCCAATGATTGTTGAAGGATTAACTGTGTCAAAGAGTTTTTTTAAATTTCTCACATTGTAATATCTTTGCCGTATATGATGATTTAAATGTACGCAATTTACCAAGAAATGTTTTACTGTAAAAAGTTCATTGCAAGGTATGCATATTGCTGGTTCAGCTGTGATATCACGTTTCGTAAACTCAGGACCCACTGCCCTGGGATTGCATCCATAACGAACTATACATTAATGCGTCAATGCTGTCCATTCCTGAGCGATCTCCCCAGCGCTTTCGATCCATGTGGCCACAAGGTAGGTGGCACAGTCTCAAACAAGGTTACTGCTTCTCCTACAACAACAAAGGACGATGCCATAACCCTCAGGCATGCTCCAAATTCCATCGTGTGTGCTCCTCCTGTGATGGTACCAACCCAAACATCCACGGCAGAAAGAACCTGCCCAAACAAACTTTCAACCCCAGTTTAAGCATCATAAAAGTCCACCTATATTCATCCTGATTTCTTCTCAGAAGCCTCCTGTTCTAATTATCAAAAAATATCTCGCACTTGGAGGGTCTTCTCAAGGCCCTTTGTTTTCCTTTCCTAATGACATTCCTGTTAGCCGATCTTGGTTCTCCCGAATCATACAGCGTTCTTTGTCCTCTCCGACCAGAAATATCAAAGCCATAGTTTCCCCATAGGAGCTGCCAAAGTTCTTACGACAATTGCAATCAATCATTGTTCGTACAATAGAACATTAATCTGATCACTGGGGGGCAGGCACAGTAATTGTACTTAGCCACAGACACATTTGAAGTCTGTACTGTAATAAAATATGGTGTTAGCTTTATAATTTAGTTTATTTTACATAACCTAAGATGGTGCTCACTGTTCGCTTGAAATCAACTATTTAGAATAACAACGATATTGTTAACAGCTATACATTTTGAATATTTAAAAACATGAGGGGATGAGAAGTGTTGTTTGACATCGGTATCACGAACAGACTGGATTTAATAAATTAAAGTTAAATTTCCATATGTTGCAGTGATTCAAAAGCATGCATTACTAAATCTACTCACATTTATAAATATTAATGTCTGAATCTTATATTCAAACAAAGAGCAACAATATTGCTGGAAAACGATGAATTAATCAGTAGTATAATTCATATTGATGATTTAGGTAATTTAAGATAAATAAGTCACCCACCTAACCGTATCATCTTTGCCGCACAGAAATTGAGCCGATAATGCATATGAACGTTCATAAATTTGATAAATAAAAGATTACACAATAACTGAGGCAAAACAAATGTAAGGTATATGTGCATGCATATCTTAATATGCTTATCTATTTGTGCATGTTACGGCCGTGCAGGGCGCACCCACTCGGGTGTAACAGTTCACTGTAGCTGGGAAGAGAGTGACCTTACAGCGCTCTTAAGGCACGGCTTCTGGCCATTGACCCCTACCAAACCAGGAATAGCAGTTTCAGTATGGTTGCTTGACCAACTGCAGTGTCTATCACTTGAGGCACAGATTTCAGTGCAGGCATTTGTCGCTTCAGCTGATATGCGCTCATCCTCAAAGTTGAGCAAGGTAATATATGCATGCTATACATCTTACTAGTAGATTAACATGTGATATATGTGATAACTTCACAATTTCATTTGTGTAACAAAAGGAGTCTGTCACCCTGTCCACCATCAGTCGCGGTGAAACGTTTCATGAGTATCGACAACTGTGGCAGAAGATGAGGGATGCCCAACATCACTTGTATTGCCTGTTTCTTGGCTTACTGAATGTCCAGCCTGCCCTAAGGTTCGTTCAATTAATGTTATAGTCAGATGTGTGCACACAGACACACACACACTCTCTCTCTCTCTCTCTTTATCACACACACAAACACTCACACACACACACACACACACACACACACACACACACACACACACACACACTATTCCTGCACGATCAGCCCTTTATAACTGAATCTTCTTGCTCTCATTTCAGACAAGTGGGCAGCTTGACCTTGCTTTAGATGCTAACTTCGGTCTTGTCCATAAGGCAAAGGCAATGAACATGCAAACATGCCAACGCAGTACTTTGGGGACCAAGATGTTGTAGATAGCTTTGTTGACAGCCAATTAACAGAGAAAAATGATGCACAAAGGGTAAGTTCTGTTTATGTTATGATATATCTGCGCTCATTTTGCATTCATAAACATTCTGTTGAGGTCCTCAGATTGAACTATTGTTATAGGAATGCAGCAATTTCCAAGCAGCTTCTGCAGTGAGGAGTAAGAACAAAGCAGCCAAGTTAACAGTTACTGGTGTGTTTGGGTCCGCCTGTCGTCATGAAGTTCCGTATAAGTTTCTGGATATGAGACATGGGGAGCGGTGAGATCATGTAATTGATTGCAGAACATGTATGGAACATCAACCAAATATCATCAAGTGCATAAATCGGCCCTCCATTAATACTTGTATGTGCTACAGTCTGGCATATCCAATATGTATCCTCAAAGAGATGAGTCGTCAGTTTGGGGTTGAATCAGTTCTACAAAAGAATGTGCTGTATGATATTGCATGTGTGCGTAGTATCAAACTTCAATTGTTATGATTTAATGTAGTCATAACATGTTATTCAGATTCGTGTCAAAAGCAGCAGAGATTCAAGGCCTATTGACCTCACATCAAATGTTTCATATCTATATATATATTTTGATAACAGGTTAGACAAGAATCTGTCTGCAATTTGAAAAGCAAAAACATCAAGAGATGGACACCCGAGAACCCTAAGAACCAGCAAGAGATTACTGCAATTGAGAATGGCTGCAGGTGGAAAATGCTGTTCAACATGAAAGGTAAGGTAAGTATCGGGTTTAGCGGCACACCAACACTCATGTGTTATATGGTGCCAAGAAAGGTTCATAGATAGGATAGACCTGATTAAGCAGCCGCCTTCTAGGATAAATGAAAATGGAGATGGAAAAGATAAAAATGGAAATGATTATCCTAGGGCCTGTCACCACCAGCCGATTGACTGGACCAGGTCATTCCAGCCTCTCGTCTTGGTGAAATCCGGGCCAGAGTGGTGTGTTGCAGATATGGCCCTCAAAAGGACCACTCCACTCACTTGGATCCCATTGTCCACCGACACGAGTCGCAACCCACGGCCAACAGGTCGCCCCCTATTAGTCGCCTCTTACGACATGCAGAAGGATCCCCGGACCCACAGGGGGACAATTAACAGTGAAATATCTACATTAATACCAATATTATCACAGCAACTTTCGGCCAGCTATCGTTGACAGCTCAATAGTTTTCGAAGCGACAAATACGCATTGGTCGTTTTGGCCGCGCTGATGGATAATTTTAGAAATTGCCTGCAGTGCTCACTGCGCGGACAATCGGTCACCAGCGCAGTATATACTGGTCGCTGCGAAGTTGTCGATGTTGAAGTAGAAAGAAAGAAGGTCGTATGCTTTAGATTTGATTGAGGATGATGCCTATGTGATGGAAGAAGACAAGTATCTTTATGAAACCGATGCTCGAACCAGAATCTATGACACTATTGCTGCAAGACACACCTGATTTGCCTATTCATTTGGAATAGATTGTATTTACAGTATGTAGGGCAGCACATTTATGGACCCAGGCTAGTTGAACAGTTGCCAGAGACAAACAGCCATGCAGATCTGGATGCAGTGAAAGTGACTGTATCCATCCAACAAATGCTCCACGAGTTATCATCATTGGTGTCCAGCAGCAGCTTCACTGAGCTTCCTGGGTTGCGAACAATTATTTCAAAATGCCCACAGAAGTGTTTGAACAGTTTACTTCTGTAAATGCTCACACAAAAAAAATTCGGCAACTGCCCTCCTATCGTCCAGCATTGGCGACACACGCGCTCGCTAATTCAAACACGTGATCTCGGATCACTATATAAGTAGCCCCGAATATTCACATTCATCCGACGATTCGACCACAGAAGACATCAGCGATTGCCATGTTATTCTGCGCTGCACTACAGAGTATACGGGAGTTTCGCTGTCGTACAGCTTCCGTGAAGAGCAGATCCGTTGCCTCAAACACCTTTGCAACGGCGGGAATCTTATCGTGAGTCTACGGGATGAGTGACGCTTTGGCTTAAGCTCCGCTCATAAGGTAATGTAAGTATAGGGTTTAACAGCAAGTCAAGGTCCTAATTTCTAGGTCAACATTTTAAGTGTATGTATGAGGCTATAGATTGCAACCAGTGTGAACACATCTGTGTTATTGGTACATTATTACAGCTGTGTATATTGGTTGCTGTAGGTGTTCCATGACATGGCGAATGATGATGTAAGTAGTGCAACGGCGAGTGATGTCGAGACCTGTCATACAGATGACAATTGTGATCCAGCTTCCAGAGTAGATGATGCTATTACTAAAAGTTCAGTCAGTATCCAGGCCTGGGAGGATGTACGAATTGTGTTTCAAGAAACAAATAATCAAAACTTTAAGTCATTGTTGACTGATTTAATCACAGCAGATATGTCATACAGCATGTGGATTTTTTAAGCAGTTTTAGACTGCCGACAATGACCTCATAACCCCAAAATCCTGGCCCAAGAACATACTCTAATACGCATACAAGTTGTTGTCGGCCCAGAAAAAATCTACGTCGTGGCTATA
Organism: Urechis unicinctus; assembly: GCA_034190875.2. Taxonomy (NCBI): domain Eukaryota; kingdom Metazoa; phylum Annelida; class Polychaeta; order Xenopneusta; family Urechidae; genus Urechis; species Urechis unicinctus. Next base: position 5,215,546 of record CM067343.1, on the reverse strand, counting down.
CTGCGCTGAGCTCAATGTGAACCGACATGATGAAGGTAAGGTAAGTATAGAGTTTAACAGCACATCAACACTCATGTGTTATATGGTACAACAAATGTTAATAGATAAAATTAACCTGTTTAAGCAGCCGCCTTCAAGGATAAGATAAAAAGCGTCTCGTCTAAGTGATATCCGGGCCCGAGTGGCATATTGCAAATATGGCCCTCGCAAAGAACTCCCCACTCGACCACAAGAATCCCATTGTGCACCAACAGGAGTACACAACACACGGCCAACAGGTTGCCCTTTATTAGTCGCCTCTTATGACATGCACAAAGATACAGTGGGCATATACTACCCCCTGATCCACAGGGGGATATATATATTTTTTTAGAAAGCTAAGAAACAAAGATTAAGAACCGAGGATCTGATTTATATTACCAAATGTAACGAGCCTAGCTATTGTATCATCTTCTTGCGAAGTAACGAAATTTATATCACGAAATAGCACACGAAAAGTCAAGTCTGCAGAAGATAACGTAGTATAGAGTAGATAAACTGTCCGCCCGGCCCTATTACTATCATTATTGCGATATACTTGTGAGCATAATAAGCCGACATCGGCAAACACAAAACAAAGACGAAATAGAAATAATTCTGTTGAACAAGTCAAATCGGGAAATGGAAATAGAACTTTTCAAGTTGCCGGATGATTTTTATCACAACTACAAAGTAAAGGGGACAAGAGAGTGACAATCATCGTAGTTAGGTGACTAAAAGAGGAAAACGTGCTGTCTATTCACCAGTGCTCTCCCTGCCATTCAAAATAAGAAATTTTTTGCCTTGTAGCGCCAATGCGGATGTAAATTCAAGGACGACGACATTGCTAATGTTTGCCATGGAACATTCTGATATTGACGAACGCTAATGCGCCGCTTACTCTGATATGACTCCCGATGATGTTACGATAATCTGATTCGTTTGTTTGGGAAAAGTTCAATTGACACTTCAGGATCTGGTAATGGCCTCTACATGCGTAATTAGGTTCGAGTAATGTGCGTGCTCCTCAGAATAAGGAACACGGATCAACACTGCTGTTTCTCTGGAGAAGTGCGTATCGCCAGAAATGTGCGATGCAATTCTGCAACCAGTTCTGGTCAAGTCATAACTTATCATCACCAGCAAAGAACCCCTGTGTTTTGAGATACCATCTTTGGAAGAGCTGTGAGTAAGTAAGCAAGTATAGGGTTTATCGGCACACCAACACTAATGTGTTATGTGGCACCCCATATGGTGGGCTAAATATGAAGAGATAAGATGGACGTGATTGAGCAGCCGCCTCCTAGAATAAATTGGAGGGAAAAAGAGGAAAACATGTGGATGATTTTAAAAATGCCGTCTTGGTGAAATCCGGGCCAGAGTGGTGTGTTGCAGATATGGCCCTCAAAAGGACCACTCCACTCACTTGGATCCCATTGTCCACCGACACGAGTCGCAACCCACGGCCAACAGGTCGCCCCCTATTAGTCGCCTCTTACGACATGCAGAAGGATCCCCGGACCCACAGGGGGACAATTAACAGTGAAATATCTACATTAATACCAATATTATCACAGCAACTTTCGGCCAGCTATCGTTGACAGCTCAATAGTTTTCGAAGCGACAAATACGCATTGGTCGTTTTGGCCGCGCTGATGGATAATTTTAGAAATTGCCTGCAGTGCTCACTGCGCGGACAATCGGTCACCAGCGCAGTATATACTGGTCGCTGCGAAGTTGTCGATGTTGAAGTAGAAAGAAGGTCGTATGCTTTAGATTTGATTGAGGATGATGCCTATGTGATGGAAGAAGACAAGTATCTTTATGAAACCGATGCTCGAACCAGAATCTATGACACTATTGCTGCAAGACACACCTGATTTGCCTATTCATTTGGAATAGATTGTATTTACAGTATGTAGGGCAGCACATTTATGGACCCAGGCTAGTTGAACAGTTGCCAGAGACAAACAGCCATGCAGATCTGGATGCAGTGAAAGTGACTGTATCCATCCAACAAATGCTCCACGAGTTATCATCATTGGTGTCCAGCAGCAGCTTCACTGAGCTTCCTGGGTTGCGAACAATTATTTCAAATGCCCACAGAAGTGTTTGAACAGTTTACTTCTGTAAATGCTCACACAAAAATTCGGCAACTGCCCTCCTATCGTCCAGCATTGGCGACACACGCGCTCGCTAATTCAAACACGTGATCTCGGATCACTATATAAGTAGCCCCGAATATTCACATTCATCCGACGATTCGACCACAGAAGACATCAGCGATTGCCATGTTATTCTGCGCTGCACTACAGAGTATACGGGAGTTTCGCTGTCGTACAGCTTCCGTGAAGAGCAGATCCGTTGCCTCAAACACCTTTGCAACGGTGGGAATCTTATCGTGAGTCTACGGGATGAGTGACGCTTTGGCTTAAGCTCCGCTCATAAGGTAATGTAAGTATAGGGTTTAACAGCAAGTCAAGGTCCTAATTTCTAGGTCAACATTTTAAGTGTATGTATGAGGCTATAGATTGCAACCAGTGTGAACACATCTGTGTTATTGGTACATTATTACAGCTGTGTATATTGGTTGCTGTAGGTGTTCCATGACATGGCGAATGATGATGTAAGTAGTGCAACGGCGAGTGATGTCGAGACCTGTCATACAGATGACAATTGTGATCCAGCTTCCAGAGTAGATGATGCTATTACTAAAAGTTCAGTCAGTATCCAGGCCTGGGAGGATGTACGAATTGTGTTTCAAGAAACAAATAATCAAAACTTTAAGTCATTGTTGACTGATTTAATCACAGCAGATATGTCATACAGCATGTGGATTTTTTAAGCAGTTTTAGACTGCCGACAATGACCTCATAACCCCAAAATCCTGGCCCAAGAACATACTCTAATACGCATACAAGTTGTTGTCGGCCCAGAAAAAATCTACGTCGTGGCTATACTGCGCTGAGCTCAATGTGAACCGACATGATGAAGGTAAGGTAAGTATAGAGTTTAACAGCACATCAACACTCATGTGTTATATGGTACAACAAATGTTAATAGATAAAAATTAACCTGTTTAAGCAGCCGCCTTCAAGGATAAGATAAAAAGCGTCTCGTCTAAGTGATATCCGGGCCCGAGTGGCATATTGCAAATATGGCCCTCGCAAAGAACTCCCCACTCGACCACAAGAATCCCATTGTGCACCAACAGGAGTACACAACACACGGCCAACAGGTTGCCCTTTATTAGTCGCCTCTTATGACATGCACAAAGATACAGTGGGCATATACTACCCCCTGATCCACAGGGGGATATATATATTTTTTTAGAAAGCTAAGAAACAAAGATTAAGAACCGAGGATCTGATTTATATTACCAAATGTAACGAGCCTAGCTATTGTATCATCTTCTTGCGAAGTAACGAAATTTATATCACGAAATAGCACGAAAAGTCAAGTCTGCAGAAGATAACGTAGTATAGAGTAGATAAACTGTCCGCCCGGCCCTATTACTATCATTATTGCGATATACTTGTGAGCATAATAAGCCGACATCGGCAAACACAAAACAAAGACGAAATAGAAATAATTCTGTTGAACAAGTCAAATCGGGAAATGGAAATAGAACTTTTCAAGTTGCCGGATGATTTTTATCACAACTACAAAGTAAAGGGGACAAGAGAGTGACAATCATCGTAGTTAGGTGACTAAAAGAGGAAAACGTGCTGTCTATTCACCAGTGCTCTCCCTGCCATTCAAAATAAGAAATTTTGCCTTGTAGCGCCAATGCGGATGTAAATTCAAGGACGACGACATTGCTAATGTTTGCCATGGAACATTCTGATATTGACGAACGCTAATGCGCCGCTTACTCTGATATGACTCCCGATGATGTTACGATAATCTGATTCGTTTGTTTGGGAAAAGTTCAATTGACACTTCAGGATCTGGTAATGGCCTCTACATGCGTAATTAGGTTCGAGTAATGTGCGTGCTCCTCAGAATAAGGAACACGGATCAACACTGCTGTTTCTCTGGAGAAGTGCGTATCGCCAGAAATGTGCGATGCAATTCTGCAACCAGTTCTGGTCAAGTCATAACTTATCATCACCAGCAAAGAACCCCTGTGTTTTGAGATACCATCTTTGGAAGAGCTGTGAGTAAGTAAGCAAGTATAGGGTTTATCGGCACACCAACACTAATGTGTTATGTGGCACCCCATATGGTGGGCTAAATATGAAGAGATAAGATGGACGTGATTGAGCAGCCGCCTCCTAGAATAAATTGGAGGGAAAAAGAGGAAAACATGTGGATGATTTTAAAAATGCAATTGATTATCCTACGGCAAGTGGTCACCCGCCGATTGACTGAACCAAGCCATTCCAGCCTTTCGTCTAAGGAAAATCTACGCCAATGCGGTGTGTTGCAGATATGGCCCACAAAAAGACCGCTCCACTCAAACACATGGATCCCATTGTCCACCGACACGCGGACTCTGATGGTTTATCTCCCACATGGCCTAGATGTTTTGTAATTATTACAGCTGATCCAGAAATACCTTTTTGCCATTGGTAAAGGGAATGAGGAGTTGGCTGACGTAGGTAAAAACAAACTGTTTAAAGTCGAATGACTAAGCCACACGAGTTGCCTTCTGAATTCAACGGTACTCGCTAGCATTCCCATCACGGAAGATTTGATAATGGACGAATCAAATGTCATAGCAGTTTACAAGAAGCTTGTCATCTATGTGCGTGGTGTGACAGTTGTGTGTGAAGGAAGTCCACTTTGTGTGGAATGTGGCATTGGTAGATGATAAAGCTGGTACGATTGTCTCTCCACTGAGAGAATTTGGCAGAGAGATAGGGCTTGACTTATACTATAAGTCAAGCCCTATCTCTCTGGCAAATCGTCCAGGAGCTGACAAAATCCTTCTTACACACATCTATTCACTTTAAATGATGTTTTTGGATGTTTATTAAATATTAGTAGCTATATTTTTGAAAAAGATGTCTTAGATACGCCGATGATTTCAAATTTTGATAGGCATTTTCACGGCTAAAAATAAACGCAGCACCTTGATCTCGGTCACGTGATCAGATTCTAGGTACGTGATTGGCTTATGTCAATGTTTACAAACACAAGTAAGCATGTGCTTTCTGGGTTTGATGTTTAAAGCTGTCTTCTTCAGTCAATGTCTTGGATATTATTATTTTACACTTTTTATTCTTTTATTTTAAGGCTTTTTTTGTGTCTTTAAAACATCTTACCTCTATTTCTTGCTATTCTTGCAGGTATAAAGTGAAGATGCCGCGACCACCGAAGCAGCAACGGATGGCATTGACGGCGAAAAATGGGGAAGATGCGTCTTTTCCTCACAGAAAATTTCGGTGCCTTCCCAGTCAACATAGAAGACTTGAAGAATAGTCATATGCTGTTGCTTCATATCGAAAATGATACATCCTCGGGAAAAACAATAAAGGCAGCCATGGATGTGTTACCATGCAGGATCACCCCAAGCCAGTTGCAGTCCCTACTAAACCGAGCAAAGAAATTCAAATACTGCGACTCCGACACGGTCAAGAAGGCAAGATATTCAAGCTTGTGCTTTGAACCCTATATAGTCTTCGATCCTCCAGAACCTGACTTGCCTCCAGCCTTTCACTCACCAGAGCCTCGGCCAGGTCCTTCCAATGGTAAGTTCACATCCATACCGTCTACTCATTTCTAAGATGTTCAATTTTCAGCATATCAGAACTTTCTAACTATCAAGATCTTTTATTAATTCTTAAAACAAAGAAGTTTATTATGGGTCTGCAGTTCCTCACCCTAACCTGTAGGCAGCCAACTGAACATGTACATCATTTCTATTTTCAGACCAAGCTCATCCAGAAGCTGAGGAAAGTTTGCCAGAAGTAGTCACGCCAGCACTGTCCCAACCACCTGAGACCCTAGGGTCATCTATTGGACCATCATCTGTCCGTTCATCCAAACGTAAAGAACCTGACACGCCGAAAAAGAAGCAGCTCAAGAGAAGGCTCAATTTTGTTTCACAATCCAAGAGTTCGATGAAGAAACAGCACAAGCAGAGAATGAAAGATTTACGCGCGAAAATAGACTTTCAACGTATACATCAAATAAAATATATGAAGCAGGAAATAAACCGTAAAAAACTTTCAATCACACAAAAGGACATTAAAAACAAGCTGCTTCGAGAGGAGTTCTCAAACAACGACAACGTTACTTTTAAGAAACTTGCCAAACTAAAACAGGACTTTAAAAATGAGAAGAGAAATCACAAACGCACAAAGAAACTTTATAAGAAAATGAAGACCGAGAGTGAAAATGCAGTGAAAACAGATTGTGATGCATTACAGTTGAAGGACGAACTGAAAGTGAAAAATGAAATTATCAGTGATCTACAAATGAAAATGAGTTATTGAAAGAAACTGTTGCTTCATTACAATCTGACATGTCAAGGACAACAAATTTTCAGAAGGAGGGGACAACCTTTTCTGTGGATACAAGGATGTTCGTGTATGATTCAGTGGTTAATGGGGTACCCACAAGTAATGTGCCCGTGTTAATGGAGCAGTTTGCAAAAAGGTGTGGTTTGAGTTTTGACCAGGTTCCACACAGGAATACAGTGGAGTTTATGACTCGAGAACTTGGGGTCATATCTGACTTTCAGGCTGCTGAGCTGCTTTTGGAGACTAATATTACACTCGGCTTGGATGCAACCACTCAGGAAGGACTTCATGTAAATAGTGTACATATTACAACTAATGATAAATGCCAGGTACTTGCAGTTGACCAGTTGTCAGGGGGTACCGCTGAGGACTATGAACTTCATATCACAGAAACATTTGACTGTGTAACTGATGTTTATTGTAAATTTAACAATACAGACTTTGAAGCCACACAGCAGAAGATTTTTCAGCATGTCTCCAACACGATGACAGACAGGGCCGCAGTCAACCATGCTACAATTCAGCGTCTGGAAATGAGCTGGCGAAAAAAAATCAATGAGTTGAACTGTCATCTGCACCCCTTGGACACCATTGCCAGTTTTGTCCGTTTAGCACTGAAAGCCTGTGAACCACCAAACCTCTCCAAAACATTGTTTGGCTCTGAGTGCTTGGCTCATCAACTCATACTCGCTTTCAACAAATTTCGGTATAAGGAAGGACGTGGTGATGCAAAAGGGTTCACCAGTGCCTTGGAGAGTGCTGGCCTGCCAAAAGGTTTATTGCCCCGCTACAGGGGGAATCGGTTGCACATAATGTTCAACATCAGTGGTAAGCTACATGCTCATGAGGAATTCTTCATGAAATTGCTGAATGAAGCTACTGTTACATGTGGCGGCTTGCAAACTGCGATATTGCACGACTACCAGTCTCCTGTTTCACATGTTGAATTCCATGTCTTGGGTCTTATAGGAAAATAGCTTTCTGGGCCATGGATGGAAAAGTTTTATCGGTCAAGTGACACTCAAATTAGCCACATAGATGGCATCACTACTGTGAAACACTTGGTAGGAATTCTAAAGAATTTCTCTGAAAAGCCTGAGGACACGCTCTACACAGAATCAGATTTCTTCGGAAGCAAGGTCTCGGCGGATGACCAGGTCCGGATTGCCCTTCAACGGAAGCCAGTGGATGAGGAACTGTTTGTTGCAATGATGAAATCGTGCTTGATGAATGTCATGTGTCCTTGAACGACAGTATCAGTGTTACTTTGAGATTGACTTGACTGATCAGCTGAGGAAGGAAACTGAAACCGCCAGATGCCACAACATAGATGCTGAGACAGTGATGGGCATGTTTAGTGCAGCCATAGATCATGCCCCCAATGCAACCATGTGTTTCCTTTCGTCGCGCATCCAGGCTCAGAAGAACAATGTAGTTAGTTACCTTGATAACCTGCCAATAGAAAAAAGAGATAGACTGATCCAACTTGCAACATCTTTGGGGAGGCAACAACGAATGAAGAAACGAAAGAGAACTGTTCAAATTAAAGCTGATATTGCAAAAAGGTGAAAAACTTCAAAAAAAGAAGACATCAGCGTAACAAACTAGAGAAGAAACTAAAAGAATGTGACCTGTCAAAAATTTCAATGGAATTCAGTGATTTGGAGGAAAGTACTCTTGAGGCAGTAACCGACATACTTTCTGGTAAAGTTGTTGGGCGTAAAATATGTCATGTGTGGTATGACGGTGACACTCAAGAAAAAACCATGTACTTTGGTAAGATTGAAAAGTTGCTTAAGAGGGCGGGGGGGGGGACATACAGAGTTGGGTACTGGTTAGAAGGCCAATGTTACGAGGACGATGCAGAGGATTTTGACATTTCAAAATATGGAGTAGCGGCTGATATGATCTGTGAGGACTTAACATTATTGTAAATTTTGGAGTTGGGACTATATATATGAATGGTGAGGAATGACTTTTTTGAATATCATGTGAATCCTTAGTTTTCAGATTATCCTTTTTATTACGGTACCCATTGAAATATTCACAGTAATAAGAGAGTAACAATGTTTTTAGAAATATTATACTTCGGAAATTATTTTTAATTAAATAATTAATTAATTTTTATGGGCAAATAAATTAAATTAATTATTTATTTTTAGATTAAGCTATCATCTGTCATTGTCTGTTGAAGACCCCATTGAGATATTCACAGAACTAAGGAAGTTATGGAAGTTTTTTTTATCAAAATCCCACTCGCAAATTATTTTTACTTAATTTAATTTTTAATTAATTTAAAAAATTGAATTAATTAATTAAGTTTTAGATTGTCCTTTCATTCATCTATCATCTGTTGAAAACCCCATTGAAATATTGAAAAATAAAGAGAAGTTATTAGAGTTCTTCTGTTTCTTCCACCTTGCTAATTAGCTTTTAATTGATTAATCAATTTAATTAATCAATTTAGTTAATTAGTTAATTGATTTTTTAAATTCGTCTTTATGTCATTTTCTTGTGCGGATTGTATCAATTCATCTGCTTTTTATTTCATTAAGTTGTGTGATAAGATAAGGGAGTTACGATGTTTTGAAGTTCTTTTTCCAAGATAATGGTCACACATTTCTCTATTGTTTTAATGCAAATGTATGGTTAAGTTAAGACAAAAAAATTGACTGATTAGTATTCTTCAAAATGCTTTAACTTCCTTAATATTTGTCACAGGAGAACGGTTCAAGTATCTTTTTAAAGGTTGTTTGATGTCCTTTCCAACAGCACCAGTTGATTGAATGTTCCTTGCTGTTGAAATTTTTCTTCACGTACCTACTTATAGCAAGTGATGGAGCGAGTGTTATTACTGGCAAGACCAATGGTGTGGGAGCACGTCTGAAGGCAGAGTACAGTCCGCATGTTATCCTGGTTCATTGTGCAGCTCATCGACTGGCCCTGGCAGCTGCTAGTGCTTGCAAGTCTGCATCACACTTCGATGACAATCAGAGGACACTAGAGCAGATCTACTTCTACTACAGTAAAAGCCCAGTGCCCAGTTAGACATGAGAGCCATGCAACGTGTGTTGGATGATGACCCTGCTCTCAGAACTATCACCCTGAAGCAGCCCGCAAGTTTCTGTTGGCTCTCCTTGCACCAGGCAGTGGCTGCTATCGATCAGGTTTATCTCTGTCTCCAAATTGAACAGAATACAGCTGTCAAGAGTGCAACTGATCCCAAGGGATTGCCCAAAAAGGCTCGATCTGTCAAGTTTGTTTTCACAACTGCAATTTTCTCGACACACTGACTCAATTGTCAGGGCTCTCTGAATTGCTACAGGAAGAAATGCTGGACACCAATGTCATAAGGCCTGCTGTGGACTTAAACATAGCTGTTCTTCAGGATATTCAGACCGAGCCCAGTAGCTGACTCCAGGCTGCATATGACAAGATCAAGGAAGGACACTATCTCATTGTTAAGCTTACAGACACTAACATCCTACATATTTCGTTTCTAAATGACTGTGAAGTGTATTTGTGCCAGTTGATTTTAAATTAACAGGAAAGGTTTGATGCTCATTCCGTATCAGTGCTGGAACACATTGATCTGTTGATCAACACTGCTCGTCTTGACACATCGGTCAAAGGGCTGAAAAACTATGGTAAAGAATCGCTGAAAGTTATTTCTGAGCACTAAGGACAATGCAGACAAGTTGATGGTATGGAGTTCCCTGCTCACTTGGACTCCACGCACCAGCAAAACTTCGTTCACAGCAACCTTCTGCCACACCTCACACAGACCCTCCACTCCGAAAGTACCCCAAAAGCGCAAACAACCTAGCTAATCAGGTCAATGAACTTCAAGCCATAGTCAACTCCCTAGTGACTGTGGTTGATAACTCTTAGACAAGCCGGCACCAGACGCCAGTGAACAAGTTCATGAGGCACCCCCATCCATCGTGGGCACCTACACTTCGGTTGGTGAGTACATAAATGAACAGCTCCCACCTTCGCAAGCTGCCCAAAGGGCAGTGCTCCCTCTGGAGGCATTCCAGTGGGACACGACCTTCCTGAAAAACTTAAGAAATTTAAGATTTGGACCAACAAATGAGTCTATTTTAGGATAATTTTGGCCCCTGACAGTCACCCCGGATACACCATGTAACTCTCTGAACCCCTCTATCAATTTCATTCCTAAAAGGAACAAGCCACTCACCCAAACCGAATGGTGCACTACCTGGGATGATTTCCTGGCAGTGTGCATACAAAAACACCCACAACAGCTGAGCGACTTGCTCACTTATGGTAAAACCATCAAATCCATGATGAGCAAGGACCACAACTGGCTCTATTATGACACCAAGTTCAGAACCGACAGAGAATAATCATGTTGCTCCTGGGCGGCCTTAAGAGTCGGCCTGCAGCTAGCGGCATCCCTCACCCCCCCCCACCCACAAACACCCCATCCCAACCATATATGGTGCCAGGAAAGGTTAACAAAATAACATTGACCTGATTAAAGAGGCGCCTCTAGGATAAATTAAATTGGAGATGGAAAAGATACCTGTCCATACAACAATCAGGATCCCATTGTTCAACGACAGGAGTCACAACCTATGGCCAACAGGATGCCCTCTAATAGTCGCCTCTTACGACATGCAGAAGGATACAATTAACCGGCCGAATGACTAGGTCCATGTCACGGGAGACTGGCGGAATGTATTGGCCTATTTTACCCCCAGACCCACGGGGGGGAGGGGGGGACACAATACACAATCAATCATATTTAAGATGAACATGTGATCCTCTGGGTAAACTCAGCAAGATCTCAAAAGAGATGTGCCGTGAAACGCACTGCACGAGATGATGAGTTGATCGTCATAGCAAATAGTAACGAAGGTTAGGTAAGTAAGTATAGGGTTCAACAGCACACCAACACTCATGTGTTATATGATGTCGAGAAAGGTGAATAAATAAGATTGACAGATTGCTGGTTAAGCAGCCGCCTTCTAAATTTCAATTTAATGTCTAGTTAATTCTGTATGACAACCCGCAAGGTCAACAACAGAAATATGCATCACGTACAAACTACGTAGTCCGTAGGTAGCGTCAGGTAATTACGAAGGTTAAAAGTTATAATTAGGGAACTATTTCACGTAGTGCTTCTACGCAATTAACACACAACGAAAAATACGCATCATTCTGCTACTTAACTAAAGATAAATACTGAGGACGTAGTCTAGACCATGTATTTGGTCACAGCTTGTGCGATCCACGTAAAAGATCTGTAATGAAGGCAAACCAACACTCAGGTGTTATATGGTGACAGGAAAGGTGAATATACAACATTGACCTGATAAAGCAGCAGCCTTCCGGGATAAATGACAATGAACATGGATAAGAAAAACCAGGCCATCCCCGTCTCCCGTCCGGGTGAAAAAACCTGGCCAGAATGGTGTGTTGCACACTGAACCATCAGGAGAACCGCTCCATTCAACCCCCAAGATCCCATCGTCCACTGATGGCCAATAAGTTGCCTCCTAGTAGTCACCACCTACTACATGCAGGAGGATAGAGAGGGCCTATTTTACCCCCGGACCCACAGGCAGACAGTGATCCACCTAATTTAAAAATAGTGTGAGCCTCTGGGTAGACCAAATAAGATTTCAAAAGAGATTTGGGGTGAAAGGTACTGCACGAGTTGATCGTTATAATCAATAATAATGAAGGTAAGGTAAGTATAGGGTTTAATGACACAACACTCTTGTATTTAATGGTGCCAAGAAATGTTAAAAGATAACATTGACCTGTTTAAAAAGCCAATTTCTAGGATAAATTAAAGATACAAATGGAAACGATTATGCTAGTTAGAAGCCACCAGTCGATTGACTGGACCAGGCCATGCCAGCCTCTCGTCTGGGAGAAATACAGTCCATATTGGTGTTCATGGCCCTTGTTAGTACCTATCCACCCAACCACCAGGATCCCATTGTTCAACAACACGAGTCACAAGTTGCCCTCTATAAGTCGCCTCTAACGACATAATGATACAATGAACCCACAGGGGGCCACACAGTATGTTCACCATGTGACAGATGACCCGATTGGCGAGGTAAAGTGCCCCTGCAGTACCGGAGTCAAACCTGGCACACCTGTCTGCTGCAATACTTGGTCAGTATGAACAACCAGCTGGCCCTCAACAGCCAAAACCACTACTTGTACCAGATTTGTGGCCAGTTGTCTCGCACGAACAGTCGACTTTGTCGCCTCGTGGTACATACGTTTAATAGCATGGAGATTGTTCTAGGGACCTGTGACGATGTGTATAGTACTGCAGTGGTTGCGAAGTTAGAGGTTTATTTTAAGTGACTATTTCAAAGATGCTCTACTTGATTCCATGTATTTTCACAATTTATGTTCCTGAGTTTGTGTAGTTCTTTGCAGATTTTCCCTGAGGCATTATATACCTGCACTTCTAGCAGCATATCGTTTGTGGTGGAATATACGGTCCAAAGTGTTTTAATTTCTTTCTGGATTTTTTTAATTCATAAAAACTGAGTGAGAATCCAGTCCCATGAGCCAGTTCAAACGGTGTTATTTCTTGGTACAAGTTCGTCTTGATATGGCGTTACTTCTTTGTTCAATTGTTTCAAAAACAACACAACATGCCTATACACCCCTATCTGGCTGTATATGAGGCTTGAATTTTTATAATAGCTTTTGAGCATCCTCCTACCCCCCACAAATATCGCACCATTGGTGAATACTACCAAAGAACGGACGTAACAAATTATACATTCATCATTACACACTTATTTGATTTGTTTTCGGTATTGTGTGCTTTCTCTGTGTGAGTTTGAAAGTACCTTGTGTACCAATTGTTATTATTATTATAATTATTATTATTATAGCTAGGTTTAAGCTCTTGCTAATAATTTTTTATCAACTAAATCGGAGAAAAAAAATACACAGTTATGGTTATTTTTCTTTTGGGATGCATCTTTCTTACGGATATGCTCCAAAATGGTAAGTTTTTCACATGGTAGAATGGGTTAACGGTTATTTGGTTTGACAGCACGTTGCAATGAATAGACAATAAATGCTGTTTTGGGGATATTGACAAGTCGAGATGTGGGTATTTTGGCAATGAAGTCGTTTAGTGATTTCACACAGACCAAACAATGTAGAATAATTACAAATGCAAATTTCAAACAATTACATCATTAAATATGATAAAGGGGGTCGTGTTAGTATGTCAACAAGCAGAGTGAGGCGACCTCAAGCAGTGAAATACCCTCTGCGATGTAACCAGTGTATTTTGTTTCGTGTTCCTTGCCGTTGGTATGGTGCTTGCCGCCCACATAAAGTAAGTAGTATGTTACATTCAGCGCGACTAACCTCTGCATAGAGGTACACAGCTGGATAGAGAACCCATGGGAGACGAGGCGGCCTTGGGCTGTTATCCCCCAAATCTGCATCTGACTTCTCATGGCCTCTGTATGGAATTGTCTCCAACCACGCACGAGCTCTCAAGGCACGCATGAGCTCTCCAGGCACATGTGAGCTCTCTTGTCCAATGTTACCTGTACAAACAAGACATGCACTCCTTTATCAAACAGTGACTGACCGGTTCACTCACCTTTAACTGTAATAATCAATGATTGTATATTAGTGCGTTACAGCATTCAGCAGCTCGTTACTTAGGCTCCAGTAATGAGACAAATGACTCTAGATTTCTAGAACAATTATCTGCCTCTGAGAAAGTCTCATAAACGCCACCGAATATCTCATAGATTTGTGGAGTAACGGATACTCATATTGCCGAGGGACGTAGCGTCTAAGTTACAGGGAACCTGTGGAATGAAAAAATAACATTTTTATAGGGAATCAGTGAAATGAATAACCAAACATTATAGAGTAAACCTGAGGAATGAATAACCAACCATTTTAGAGGTAACCTGTGGAATGAATAACCAACAATTTTAGAGGTAATGTGTGGAATGAATAACAAGCGATTATAGAGGAAATATGTGGAATGAATAACGAAACATTTTAGAGGTAACCTGTGGAATGAATAACCAATAATTTAAGAGGTAACCTATGGGATGAATAACCAACAATTTAAGAGGTAACCTGTGGAATGAATAACCAACTATTTCAGAGGTAACCTGTGGAATGAAAAACCAACCATTTTATAGGGAGCCTGTGGAATGAATTACCAACCATTTTAGAATAACCAACAATTTTAGGGGGAACCTGCGTAATGAATAACCAACAATTTTAGAGGTAACCTTTGGAATGAATAATCAATGATTATAGAAGAAATCTGTGGAATGAATAATCAACCTTTTTAGAGGTAACCCGTGGAATGAATAACAAACCATTTTAGAGGAAACCTATGGAATGAATAACCAACCATTTAAAAGGTAACCTGTGGAATGAATAATCAACTATTTAAGAGGGAACCTGTCCTCCATGTGATCGCCAACTACCTGCTGGGGCCGGACGACACTTTTAAACCTTGGTCCGCCTCGCAGAGGTGTTAGGCGGTTTTGGATGCCAAAGCCTAAGGGAACCCAGGGGATTATTGAAGGAGGCAATGCGGGAGTTCTGTTGGGTCCACGAGGATCCAGTTCCTCAAAGCTTCTGTCTAAGGCCCCCATATTTGCCCGCGGTCCTCCTCCACAGACAACCTCTGATGGCTCTGTTATCTCAGCTCGGCCCCGTGAGAGGGAGCTCTTCAGAAGCAGGGCAGAAGTCTGCCAAACCAGAACCTCAGCTCCCTGTGGCCTTTGATTCCCACTTCCACATGAACAGGGCCCTGACTTCCCTGGACCTGAACACAGAATTCCAGGCCAAGTAAATTGTTCATGGCTGCCAAGCCCCAGTCTGCCTTTGCTGTCGTGGAGATGATGTGGCCAACTGGTGCGACCTTGCCACGTTCCCCAGTGTAGATGAAATCAATGTCCTGGGGCAGCAAAAAGTGCGGGTCGTGATTGGTTTCCACCCCAAGCATGCAGCCAAGTGCACATCGGACCAAATGCAGGTGATGTCCAGCCTTCTCAAACGGTCTGAAGTTGTCATCCTTGGGGAGGATGGCACAGACCATTCAGTCCCCTTTGCTGAAAGGGAGACACAGCATCATGCTCTACACCACGTGCTGTCCCTCCTGGAGCCCTCGCTATGTTGTTATGCACATCCGGGGAATGAAGGGAGATGACGGCACAGAGGCATATTTCTGTGCCCTGTATCAGCTGCTTCGTCAGGTGCCCAACTATTTCTCAGGATCTGGGGATGTAGTAAGTGTCAAAGTTTCCAAAACGTCCAGTTTGGATTCACTCGGCTGGTGCAAGGTTTCAGTACCTGCCAGCTCGAGGCCTTGCGCTCCATCCCCCTGGACCGTCTGTTGTTAGAAACAGATGCTCCCTATCTCAGTTGCCCATCACCCAGCCCTATAGGGGTAGTGGCTGATTTGGTGACGCAAAGAGTCCCCAAGGATCCAGCTAAGCTCATGAAAATTACTGCCCTGAATACTTGCCGACTCTACGATATGTGATGGGGGCATATCGGTCCGAGGGTTTTGGAGTAGTCCAGGGTGGGGTCCAACTCCATCATCATAAGTTGATGTACGTCACCGCTGTAGTCCCAAAAAGAGCGCTGAATGGTTTGAAGCGCTGTGTGTCTCGGATCATCTTGCGTGTGTGGTCCAGGAAGAGAATCTGCAACAGATGCATCATCGCTTCACCGCATGTAATCAACCAAGCAACCATCATTCGCTAAACTACTAGGAGACAAACCGACTGTTCATTTAAGGGGTCTCACGGGCCTGAGCTCACGTGCCCCGGGCTCATGGCTTTCCTGTGGGGCGCACAATATACTGCAAATGTGAATCACTGTGCACCCAGCGAGGCCGATCTTATTGTCAAATAAAGCCCCGCTGACTGTTGTGGAACTTCAAAGACGCGCCGTCGTCTTTACGCATATTTAACTTGCCTTGTGGACAACAAATGGATGAGGGGCACACTGAAGACGCACACGTGCATCTAGCGCTCCGCGACAAAAGCAGACATCAAAGTCTAGATGCAGAGTTAATCAGATGTCAGTTTAAAACCAAATAACCGTTTGCTTGACTCTTCCATGCTTGAATGTGATGGGGTTTTACAACAGCGTCTGACTGCAGCGGAATGAAAACATCATTCAATAAGACGGTACAAAATTTATAATCATTGCTTAAGTCAATGATAAAAATTTGTTATCAACTTTCCCGATCAAGGGTACATGACTAAAAGTTGATGTATAGAATTAACGCAGAATAATCAAGATCTGCGCTCAACATTAGTAGTGTCTCCTAGTAGTATTGGTCGTTAATCGCTTATTGGTTTTCCCTAATAGGTTATTAGCCAACCCGTCATTAGAGGTTTCCCCAGCATGTTCTCGATATGTGTGATATTAGGCTTCTTGGACAGTGAAAGCAATAGCAACAGTGCTTTAATATTGGACAATATCCCTTGCCCTGCCCCGTTGGGTATTTCTGCCAGTAGTATCCAGTCATATGCAATATCTTCACTCACAAAGATCTGTGACCATTTTGCACACCCCAAAACCGTTGAAGGTGTTGATTTTCCACCCTACATTGATGAATCAGGCATTAAAAGAGAATATGAATAATTTAAGTACTTTCTTAAGCCATTTGTGAACCGTCCTTTTGGACAAGTACTCCCAATTTTGCGTGCTCAGTCAATGTTTCCTGACTTTGCTATCCTTGCCCAACTTCTATCCGCGAGTCCGGTGACATCAGTGGCCTGTGAACGCGCTTTCACCGTTCAAAACATACTTAAGACGAAGCAACGTGCTCAGCTTTCAAAGGCTGTGCTTGAAACCCTCAAGAGGGTTAAGTTTGAAGGCCTCCAGGTGGCTGATTTCAACTGCAAACAGGCTGCAGTAAACTTCTTTTCATCAAAAACAAGAAGGAAATGATTTGTGTGTATGTGAGCTGCTGGCTGACAATGATTCTTGTAATTGTTCTTAATTTATGCAAATATATTGTAGTTTCAATAAATACCTAAATGTAACAGACCAAATAACTTGTGTTGTGTTGGCAAAACACTCGTTGTTGGGAAACAAGGCAATTGATTTGAGCTCTGCACATTTGGATGGGGAGCTTGAGGATTCTGGCCCAAGCTCCCTGGGCTCTTGAGATTTTTTGGCTGGTGAGAACCCTGCATTTAGATCGAGCATTCACTTGCATTAACACAACGGATACAGTTTAAAATCGAATAGTTACCTGCAGATCATTAAAGATGGCGTGACCAACCAAGATCCTGCCCCTGGTTATGCCATGGAGTCGTTTCTCTGAACCACATCTAATGCCTCTCCTACGATCAGATTAATCACCGAGATGATTATAGAGGTTAGGATCACTTCTTTGAATGATGACCTGATGACAAACACATTTTGAAAATTAAAATCAATAGAAAGTGAATTCACTTGGTCAAATTGTTTAGACTATGCAATGATTGTAATCATTCAACAAAACAGGAGATATCAGGTTATCTCAATATTTTTTTTTCAATAACAAGTTGCAGTTTCTACATTAATAGGGACACTGGTTTTATTGATTAAGTTTATTGATCAGGACCAATTATTTTTATCAACTGATAACACACAAGGTTTGAAGCTGCATTTTCTACCATGTTCGAGGTCGGTGAGTCGGACGCCACTGACAGCCATGCAGTAATCCGTCACTGCTTCCTTAGGCGTGACAAACGTGTCGTAAAGACAATGTCCGTACTGGTTAACGAGCGAGACTCGAGCCAGCACCCTGTCCATCCCGCCCACTCCCACCATCTCACAATCCATAGCCAGAGATTTTGTCAACCTGCACCCAAGTCATAATTCACACCAAGTTATCAACTTCGCATAATGAGTAGGACACAGATATCAGACCGCCCAATGACATCACGTATAGGAAAGGCTATATGTGATTTGACCAGACTGATATATATATATATATATATATATATATATATATATATATATATATATATATATATATATATATATATATATATATATATATATATATATATATGGAACTAAAATAGTTAACACCTACTGATTTGACAAGATCATCAGAGTTGATCTTGGCGCTCTTCCTGTCAACAAACGCCTCGTCAACATCATCAAACCAGATCTCATCCTCGGCTTTCTTGACCCTCGATTCAGCTTTCTCCATCTTGCTGTTGCTCTATGCTATGACCTTAGGTTTCAGAAGGACTTCATTAACCCCCTTCATCGTCTGGACACAATACAGAAGAGATGTAATCAAACGTTATCATTAACTAACTGATCAAAGTCTGGACGACATCACAGGGCTCACCTGTACACAAGGCTCACCTGTAATATGGCTCTCCAATTGCTAGATACCACTGGTTTGTGTGCAGGTTCCTGTGGTTTTCTGCTCTCCCCAGTATCCTTGGACTTAGCATGGGGCTTCTTTTTATTCCACTTTGTATGTGCTTTCACCTTATTGTTGCCGCCTGTCTGCTTGTTAACACCATGCTTGCCCTCATGACCGCTCTTTCCTGTGACTTGTGTCGGTGCTGGCGGTTTCCCCAACTGCAGCTTCTGTTTTTTGGAAGGTTTCCCTGCCTCTGAATCACCAGCTTGTTCTTTGCGCTTTCGTTTTGTCATATTTCAGAGAGTCACTTCAGTTTCATCACAATCCTGCAGAATTCACGAGTTCCTCCAAAACAGTTTAGTGCTGGTAAGGAGTCCAGAGCTGGTAAGGAGTCGAGTGGTGGGAAGGAGTCGAGTGCTGTTAAGGAGTTGAGTGCTGGTAAAGAGTTGAGTGCTGGTAAGGAGTTACCCCTGCAGGAGGTCTTCTTGACGTCCTGCAATGTTCAAAGACAATGCATGCAAAATATTCACATCTATGAATGTTTAACAACAAGCTGATTAAGTTCAGTATGAGATTTTGTCAAAGGCAACAGAATCCTGCATGAGAAATTTTGGAAGTTCTCATACTTAACCAGCAATTTCATGCTGCCGTGATCCAAAGTAGTGGTTCTCAAGGTGAATGTGACAGTTATTGAACAACAGCAGATAACTATAATAGTGCGGTGCACAAGTGATTCATCCCGATACTCGATCAATTGGTGGTGACAATTTCGACAGAATCTGACCCCATGTTTTAATAGCATAGATCTTAAACGGATTGAATGGCAGGTTTGTATAACCGTCCAAAAGCGGTTATGGCCTTGGCTGCTTACAGGGACAGTGAGGGTTGTGTGACTGACTGATGAGGTATTCTGACTGATGAGGTATGTGCTTACTCTGTTTAAGCATACATATGTCTTTTATTTCAAATATTGCAATATATTAATTGAATGAAGGCATTGTCTCAGCTCAAGTTGTTAAGTATCTGTGTTGCACTGTCGTTGAGAGGACCACCATCGCTGATGAGCAGTCATTTGCAAGCACTAGGGCCCTTAGATGTAACTGTACGAGTGTCACTTACATGCCTTTTTCTAGTCAGATCTTAGGCTAAGCCCTACCCTTCTTAATGCAATAGTTGTCAGGGTATTAGCCAGAATTTTTTTTTACCAGCGGAAAAATGCCGCTAGGAATATTGCGCCGACCGCGACCGGGTTTCGACGCCACATATCGGACACCGTTGTTCGTAATCGCAACACTTACCTTAACCATAGTAACAAAATATATTTTCCAAAGGAACATTGTCTATAAATAGAAAAAATATTTGTAATCATGCCTTTTTAAACTATTCTCTTTAGAACCAGTGACATAGAACTTACCTGGCTTTTATTTATGGCCAAAGTAAAGTATTTTTTTAACAAAATACAAAATAAACAATAAATCAAACAATGGTACAATGTTAAGGCAACCAATATCCAAGTACATTATCAGATTACTATTCATAATCGTCTAGGGACATTAAGGAAGTGATCTGCAGCTTGATTAAAGCTTGATCTGCTTGGACTTCGTCATAGCTCTGTCTGATCAGCTGCTCCAGTCTTTCGATTGTCAACCTGTTTCTGGCACTGGTCTTGATTTGATTTTGAGTTGAAATTACTCTTTCTGCCTCAGCATTTCCCACCATGACACACAAAGATGCGGCCATCAAACAGAACATGCCTGCAGAGAACAAATATTATAAAGTTTTATAGTTATCACAAATAATTGCCTTTCAGCTGCCTCATAATACAATTTAAAGCATGCAATGAATAAATTCAAACAGTGTTCTTGAAACTTCTATTCATGACATTTGTCATTAAGTTAATCAGAAAATTCCTACATACTTGGATAAAGGCGTTGGTTCTGATGGTTTGCACCCCCAAATATCTTCATGACCAGCTCTGTAGGTGTCAGGAATGGGTCATCAGGCTCTTCAGGCACAGCATGTCTGCTATTCCATGCACAAACACTAATTATCAACAAGGTTATATCAGGCAGTTTTTGATATTTAATTGTCACCTTACAGTGTTTTATGTCATCTAATATAGTCTTTATAATCATAACAGCCATTTTCCTACTAGAGTACTTCATACCTGTTCTGGTAAACAAGCCTCTTGAATACCATGAACTCCCCCCTGCAGGTGTCTGCATCAACTGTTCACCATTGACATTTGTTTTCTGATCCCCGTAGTGTTGGAGAAGCCTCTCCAGATGGTTCAGTCCCCACGTGGGGAGGTCTCTCTCTTCATCAGGGTATGCCCTTGGATCGAACACCTAGAATTGATGTAACATATGTTAATGCTTCCTTAATTGTTGTCTAATGAGATAAATTTTGTTGATGCACATCAAGTGTGTGTGTTCTGTACTAACCTGCATGACATCTAGGATGTCCGAGTGTGGGAACCTCGTTCTTCAAGGAGGTTGGTGATGACCTGGCAACGCGCTGCCTCAAACGTCTCCCTTTGTCCTTGTCGCTCACTACGTCATGGAGCCTCAGATAAGGTTTGGCCTTTGTACTGTCCATGCTGCTGAAGACTGTCCTCCAACATGTGCATAAAAGGACCATTATGGTCTTTGAGGTCCTCTACGGTCTGCATGCAGTCAGTCAGCTGTAAGAAACAATGACAATCAAATAAGTGTGTATATATATAATATATATAAATATATATATATATATATATATATATATATATATATATATATATATATATATATATATATATATATATATATATATATATATATATATATATATATATAATTTTGATATATCAGGTATTTGGGATTATAATCAATGAGTCTTGTTTGGTTCCAGCACCAACCTTAGCCTTGATGGATCCAAACATCTCTGAACTTGAATAGTTTGCTGAGATGGTTTGTAGCACCCAGTACATTGGTGAGGAAGTGAAGCATTGCCACATACTTATACTGGGACAACTGATACATAATTGCATCACCTGAAAAAAATTTCTTAAATCAATTCCAGTCTTGATTGTGTTACAGTTAAGAGTTAGTACATAATTCAGGTATTTATGTGCCACAAAGGATCAGCGGCCATTACCTTCAGTTGGCTCTTGAGCAGCAAAGATCATAAGCGGTTCGTAGTTCCTGATGAGGGCTATGATGGCTTCCTTGAGGCTCAACCATCGTATCTCATACAGCCTCAGCTACATCCATGAAACGTTGTAGGCGGGTTGGGGAGGCCTGTACGTATGAGTAAATAGTCTGTAACAATGCTGTCAATGCCTGTACTGGTGGAATGGACTTGTGAAACAGCTAGAGCCAGTCTGTGACAGACACAGTGGACATGGATTGTGAATGGGTTCTGTGCTGTCATCAGACTCCTTTACTTAGGCTGGTCCATTTTGTACCTGTTGCTGGCCAGATGCATGCCCAGTGAACGCAGTAAGATGAGCCTTACTCTATGCAAGATCACATATCATCTTAGCTCTGGAAACCAGAAAGTGTAATAATGATTGTCAATGCACTTATGAGTATAATAATTGCAAGTTGTATTTAAATATACCTTATACAGTAGGTTCAGTGAGATGCCATATTTGCCCTTCAGAAAGACAATGTTTGGTGAGCGTGTACTAACATTTGTAACAAAAAATTAATAGAGAGAGGGATATGGACGAGTGTCATCTTTGAGGCAAGTGAATGTGGCCTGGGAAGAGGACGATGTGTGCTTGCTTAATTTCCGCAGCCTACACAAACAAGATCTACCGGTATCACGAAGTGCTTGAGAACTGTCCATCTACTGGCCGCGGAGACATTATATTTCTCATTTCGCCTGGGCCTTCTTCATTGATACACTATTAACTGACTAAAGCCCGCTTATACAAAACAGGTTATGGCATGAACTGAATGAATAGCTCTTATTAAAGGCACGCTGTTAGCTGTCACCCCCACCGCCCCAAAACCCCCTTGTGCCGTGTCATCAGAAGTCACATATGGCGGGAATCACTTTCAGATTCTGATAACCCGTGGATGACCATGGGGGAATTATATAGAGGATGTGCGTTTGTGGTGGGGTAGAGTAGGTTATATTGGTACCAATTAATACGGTATGTGTTATATTACTGAACGGCACAAGTATTGGAAGTTCCAACAAATAAAATAGATCAGCGATAGGAGCATCAAAGTTTTAGGAGCATCGAAGTTGGCAAGCACCACTGCAAAATTACTTATCTAAAAATCAGGCGTATCACAGAGATTGGGGTTGTACACAGTCATTTTGTAAGTTAGGAAATAACAATGCTTACCTGTAGTTTTGGGATCCCTGTGCTAAAGCTGATCCATTTTTGCTGGCACGGCAGACCTTGCAATACATAACATCAGACAGGGCTAGACACTAACGGTTGTCCGCTTGCCGGGGACAGGTGGTTCTGCTTGTGGGACAAGTGAAAAGTCCCAAGTACTTTTCCGACCGGACATGTTAATTACTTCGCCAATCGCGAGTGTTATCTTGGGCAAACACTGAAGCCTTGATGACTGAGGTTTCAGCATCTTTCGATGTCCAGCCGAGCGTGTAAGACAGAATAATCAATAACCGTACAGCACTGATCCATTCGCCAGTTTCGTGTGTGTGAAATTCTTTCAATGCTAGTAATTAAGACTCACTCAGTCATGTACGGTTTAACCGCAAGTTGCTTTATTATACCAGTAACCGATGAATCGAAAACAGAGGCACTTGTTACCACAGGTATTTACATTGGCCTGCCGGCCGCTATCTTTATGTATACATAGAAGATAGCGGCAGGCCAATGCAAATCCCTGTGCTTGTTACGTGTCGTAGTATGCATTGCCTCGATAACTAGCTAGCGTCATGACAGTGATGTAAGATCAAACTTTTTGCAGGAGTTTCCACGTTTTTAACGCACTATTGATTTAACACTACATATGCATGTTGTGACGTTGCCGCGTTACGCACCGCGCTACGGTGACGGAGCGCGTGAGCCAACACGTTGTGTTTCGGCGGACTGTTGTACAACCAATGTTTCAATCTGCGAGTCTGATGGCGCAACAGACACAAAATATATATAAAGAGCCAATCTGACCTTAGCTGATAAATTCAACTGCTATGACCATAAAAGGAATGAAGCCATGAATATCTTGCATTTACAAGGGGCGTTAAGCTGTAAAGAAATTGTAAAGGTACATAACATTTACTGATTGGAGTATAAATAATTGTAATGAAATAAACTTTTTACATAAGATTTTGTTACTTGTATCAATAAAAACAACCATACCATGTGAACTTCCATGTCTTATGGGACAAGTAGGTTTCACATGGGACAAGTACAATTGCCATTCACTTGTCCTACGGGACAAGTGAATGCTGGAAGTTAATGTCTACCCCTGGCAGACTATTGGTCATGATGCAGCCATTTGAACTTGGTCAACCACCGGTCCTGGAACTTTCGCGCGTATGGATGGTACAACTTTTTCTTTATGTGTGTTCCTGATGATGGCCCCTTGCTTTGTTGTGCTGTGTTTGGCTCTTGTTGCGGCGATATGGATATGGACGGGATGACAGGATCAATTGCTTTTAGTGGGGTTATAGGAGAGCTTGACATCTCTCGGGGAGACCCCTCTGGGCTTGTTGCTGGCCGATCATGGTTGTCAACTGCATCTCTTTTCTATATGGCAAAAAAGTTATACTTGCTAGACACGTGTCTAATCGTTGAATCAATTATTTTAATAGGTGTTCTTCAAGAAAATCCATTGTGCCATTTGAAGAATAACTAATCATTTTGGCTTTAAATTAGAATTCAAAAGGCCATTTAACAACTGAAACAAATTTCAGTGTTAGCTTACCTTTTGAATGAAAAAAGAATCAATTGCCGGATATTAAGATATCCTAGTGGATAAGATTCAATTTTCTTTTCCATATCACGTGCTGACCTA
The DNA here is from genome assembly GCA_034190875.2 of Urechis unicinctus. Classification (NCBI taxonomy): domain Eukaryota; kingdom Metazoa; phylum Annelida; class Polychaeta; order Xenopneusta; family Urechidae; genus Urechis; species Urechis unicinctus. Next base: position 5,190,689 of record CM067343.1, on the reverse strand, counting down.
TGCACTTCCAAATTGGCGTGTGTTGTACTGAAGATTGTGGACAGCAACTGACCAGGTCGCTGTGAACGCACATGCCCAGTTTGGCAGGCATTGTCTCAAAGATGCGTCATTCATATTGGAGAAAACAATAGTTCGAGGCTCAAATAATGACGAAACAAGCAATCCCTTTCATTCCGTAGCGCCGCGTCCATTTCAATGAAGTTTGACATCATTTCAACGGTCATACATAAAAAGCCTGTCGACTGTGGTTAGTTACGTATTCGCATGCACTAGAACCCCTCCAATATACAATGTTCTCGCTTGTGCTGCATCTTTGAATATCTCCCCTTGCAGAGATAATTAAGTCTAGCTATGCGCGGTAATTGTCACCGTTGATCAATGCGATTTTCACTTTGTATAGCAGCGGTATTTTGACTGACTCGGATATGACCGATTTTCCGCGGGATGCGCATCAAGGTTCTATATCAAAGAAACTACATGCGTAATTTAAGCTCTTTGATTCTTAGAAGTGCAACACTGCGATATCCACCCCACCGTTCGGCTTGTGCAACGGGCGCACGCCAAGTTAGATTGCTGCGCGCACGCACAGGTAAGGTTCTTCGCAAGCGAACTTTAGCTTTCCAAATTTATTACTCAAGTACATGTGTCACTCTGTCAATGATTATCATTTGGCAATATCTATCTTTGAGTGGGGGGGAGTATGTATTCAACGATATCACATTGTCAATTAAAAAAAGGGTAACATTTATGAATACATGACAACAATCGGACAAATCCCTGGTGGAAAACTTCAGAAAATTATTCCCAACCGGTTGAACCCCATGTCATCTCGTTCCAAACCACTAAACTGGCGACTTCCGTAAACTGAGCTCTGTAGTTCTGGCTGAAGTAGCGAAAAAGTGGTCAAATATGCGTTGAGAGGGTCTGCTCACGGTGAATGAGTGTGTTGAGAATAAATATGGGCCTTTTCCCACCGAATCGAACGGTGTGGAGCGAGATGACATGGGGTTGGGAGTAATTTTCAGAAGTTTTCTACCGGTGATGCGTCCGATCGTTGTCTCCCTTGTTTTTTTAGTAGAACCAAAAACACACTGGGGATATTTCCAAACTTCTAACTGAATTATCGCCCACGCTAACGTTTCTAGGGATTACCTGTTGAGAGAGAATTTAATCAACATCATGAATACAATGCATATATTGGGAACATTTTCTTAATAAACCACAAGTTAAAACTCACCTCAAGACAAATAATCATAAATTAGCAACGCATGTATTTTGAACTCAGTTCAACATCTTGCAGCAAAACATGCGACTTCATATCATAATGCTAAAAAACTACTTATCATAACGGTACACATCGTCGCCACGGATGATCGAGACATAATACATCCCTCCACAAATTACCAAGAAAGAATAATCTAAAACGCCGCAGTGTACTGATATCGAATATCACCATCAGCTGTCCTCCAAATACCACCTGGGATACCACCCAACCCTTCCATCACTGAGAGACGGACGAACATTCAAAAGGGCGTCATCCGGATAAGTGATATCCCAGAAATCAGCCTTGGTGTCTCAAACCTTACCTTACCTTGCTTAGACTAAAGAGTAACTTATACCATGATATATGTAACTCCTTGTCTAGACTCAACAAGGGTATGTTTTACTTGCCAGGGAAGCTGCACACACACACAAACAGAAACATTAGGACATTCGGCAAGTTATTTTTTTAACTGGAGGGCAGTCAATTTTTCCTGGCTCGATTTCGGTTCGTACCCCCGGGGGGTTCTCACTATGTGGAGGTTAGTTGGGATGTGCCGCCAATTTGGGTCGGTTTATTGGCATTTTGTTATACAAATAGGTTGTTATTTATTGAAAACAGATATTGCAATGGGTCTGTTTTTGGGGAAATGACCTGTTATACCAATAGGTGCGTATTTTGGACAGCGTGATTGCGTTGTTTCAAAGACAAGTTTTTATGGCATGATAAGCAAACAGAAACGCAGGTCCGTACATTCTCCTTCCACTGATTCCTGCAATATCGTCTACCTCATGGGCCGGACGTCCTGGGGCGCTCGTTGATAGTCTGCGGGCCCGAGTCACACATCTGTTTATTTAGTGGCCGCTATTTAATTAACTAACCTGCCGTACGAACCAGAGCATCGTTGAGACTGACCACAGAATCAGCAAAGTTGCGAAGCTTAATAAACGTACTTTTTCATTCTGAATCGTTAGTTTGGTATATGGATGGGTCCCTTGTAGCTCCTCGAGGTGGTCTAGGTATTATTAGGGATCATCAATTATGTATTTGTGTTGGTGACCCGTGTAAAAAAAAATGTATATGAAAGGGTCTTTTTTCAGAGGATTAGGTATGTAAATGGTTCCCCTTTCTCACTTCGGCTTGGTATAGATATGGTCCGATTCTTTATTCCTTTGCGGCTCACCCCTACCCTTTTCATTGGAGAGACCCAGGGGCCGTACCCTCATATTGTTCGTCCATTTTAGTTATGCTAGTCAGTAAGTTAGTCGTAACAATGAGTGTTCGCAAATATTGAGGACACTGCGCCAATCAAATCGCTCAGAGTCATTCAGGGTCGTTCCCGACAGGACATCACGGGAACAATCTTCTCGGAAAAGGGTTGGTTCCCAGCCAAAAGAAGCAAGGTACAAAAGCAGGATTAACACACGACGAACAGCTTCTTGAAAAGACAAAATCAATAATCGTCGATGAATATGACGTAACAGGTAAAACTTTGATGGCGGATGAGTTTTACAACTTCCTCGTAAATATTAGTTGCCCTTACCGGGCACAAGAAAACATTTATTATTTCATTAATAGCCCGACTGTGTTAATTCATTGACCCGTTGAAATAAGGTTAGTATAAGGTTTAACGGTCGTACATCGAACACCAACATATATGTGGTATAAAAGGTGACGGGACACCAGAATAAATGAAAGAGTAAACTGGGGACCAAACCCTTTATTATTTCAAAAATTTCATTAGAATTATCTGTATTGCTTAAAATATGTAAAATAATCCAATGAAACCAGGGATCTTAGATCGATCCGCCCTTTCAAACTATTTCAAAAGACTTTGAACATGGAGGAAGAGATCACGCTAAGTGATTGACATTGTAGGTGCTTTGACAAGGAATGCATTCAGGGATGGGTTCAATCTCATAGGAGAAAAATAAGAGTTATATGTGTATATATATATATATATATATATATATATATATATATATATATATATATATATATATATATATATATATATATATATATATATATATATATATATATATATATATAGGTATGACCTATACGAGCGCGAGCGAGAATAATCTCATCTCTTCGGTTTTCCTGCAGCTGTATGGCCACACCCCAAATAGGGGCTGAATTCCGTGAAGTTTGTTGGGTATAGCGTCATCCCACTGGTGCTGCCATTTCTGTTTAGAACAACTGACGACCTGAGGTTAAAATCTGTAGTCACATTCTTATGGAGCGTTTCCTTGACAGCACTGTCTGTTCTCTCTTTGCAGGAACCCATACAAACAAAATATCCTGGCAAAGATCTGTTAATTGTGAATAAAATAGTACAATATTCAACGTAAAATACTACGGAAATTACTCAGTGTGATTGTCTCTAGAGAGAGAGTCAGAAAATATCACAAAACGCCTTTGACTTGATGTGACAATAAGGCCCAGTGCAATAGAGACTTCGGCACAGTCTCCGCAGCCACGGTATCCAAATTTGGGCATGACCCACCCAGTGCTTCCTTGATACCCTGGCCGCTCTGGTACCTGGAAATAAGTTGGTTCCTCTCCAAAAACATCTAATATAGTCCTTAGGTCTACTCGAAAGCCATTACAGCTACCAAGAAGCTTGCAACAGCCGCGAGGGGTTCCGAGGAAGATGCCAGGGGGTGGCTACCAAAGCAAGCTATATGGCAAATCGGCACAGGATTGAGCATGGATTGTGAGATAACACTTATATTTGAGTCAACACGTGCAAGAGTTAACACTCGTGTATGAGTCAACACGTGCTAAAGTTAACACTGGTGTATGAGTCAACAGGTGCTGGAGTTAACACATGTGTTTGAATCAACACGTGCTAGATTTAACATTCGTGTATGAGCCAACACGTGCTAGAGTTATCAATGGTGTTTGAGTCAACACGTATTTGAGTTTACACTTGTATCGGAGCCAACAAGAGCTAGATTTAACACGCGTGTTTGAGTCAACACGTGCTAGAGTTAACACTGGTGTTTGAGTCAACACGTGCTAGAGTTAACACTTGTATCGGAGCCAACACGAGCTAGAGTTAACACACGTGTTTGAGTCAACACGTGCTAGAGTTAACACTGGTGTTTGAGTCAACACGTGCTAGAGTTAACACTTGTATCGGAGCCAACACGAGCTAGAGTTAACACGCGTGTTTGAGTCAACACGTGCTAGAGTTAACGCTTGAGTTTGAGTCCACACGCACTAGAGTCAACACGTGCTAGAGTTAACACTTGAGTATGAGTCAACACCTGCTAGAGTTAACACTAGTGTTTGAGTCAACACTTGCTAGAGTTATCACTTGAGTTTGAGTCAACGTGTGCTAGAGTTAACCGTGGTGTTTGAGTCAACACGAGCTAGAGTTAACACTTGCGTTTGAATCAACACGTGCTAAAGTTAACAGGCGTGTTTAAGTCCACTCGAGCTAGAGTTAACACTAGTGTTTGAGTAAATAAGTGCTAGAGTTAACACTTGAGTATGAGTCAACACCTGCTAGAGTTAACACTAGTGTTTGAGCCAACACTTGCTAGAGTTAACACTTGAGTTTGAGTCAACGTGTGCTGGAGTTAACCGTGGTGTTTGAGTCAACACGAGCTAGAGTTAACACTTGTGTCTGGGTCAGAATGTGCCAGAGTTATATCCAAGTGGAATTGGTTAATTACAATGAATATATCTTCATTGATGTCCTGTTTACCATTAAACGCGGTAAATTCTTCCGCCTTATAGCAAGTTGAAAGAAAACATATTTTTGGCTTTTTTATAAACAGGAGACAACTTAACCGATTCATATTTCGTTGATATATCTGATATTCCCTTATCGCTTTGTATGGTCACGTAAGCATAGTTTCCTCGGATGACACCATGCCATCAAACATTTAGACAAGTTGATCCAAATTGTAAACGAGCTATCATAACGTGCACTAAGGCACGGGACGGCCTCTCTAGCGTCTCGAGAGCTTATTAGGTCAGTCACCATCAACTGTTCCCATGTTCACGCATAATCCAAATTACATTTTCAAAACAATCTTTAGATAAATGATATGACATCATAACGCCAATATATGCTTTTTATTTGTTGGCTTATGGTGTGATGGCACAGGCAAGTTAAACAAAATGGTCAAATCTGAGCACTCCATCCCATCAGCACAGGCTGAGTGAGGTTCATCATGAGATAACAACATCACGATAACAGACTGCTGGATGTGATGACATTACAACAACAGACAGCAGCCTGTGTAACATTACAGTGACAGACTACAGCATGTGTAACATTACAGTGACAGACTACAGCCTTTCTGAATTTATATTAGCAGACAACACCCTATTATAACATCACAATAGCAGACAACAGCCTGTGATAACATTATAGTAACAGACAACAGCCTGTGATAGCCACACCCCAGGTAGGCGCTGAATTTCGTGAAGTTTGTTGGGTATAGCGTCATCCCACTGGTCCTGCCATTTCTGTTTAAAAAAAATTGACGACCTGAGGTTAAAATCTGTAAAGGGGACTTTAACCCCAGTCACATTCTTGTTGAGCGTTTCCTTGACAGCTCTGTCTGTTAACTCTTTGCCAGGGATACCGACATGGCTCGGAACCCGTACAAACAAAATATCCTAGCAACGATCTGTTAATTGTGAATTAATAGTACAATATTCAACATAAAAATATTAAGGAAATTACTCCATGTGATTGCCTCTAGGGAATCAGTGCAATAAAGACTTCGGCACAGTCCGCAGCGCAGCCACGATATCCAAATTTGGGCATGACACACCCAGTGCTTCCTTGATACGCTGGCCGAAAGGAGGGATGATAATTTACGAGCGTTTTGTGATGTGAGTGATTGAGTGAAACACAAATATTTTTTTACTCTCGTACAAATACAAGGGAAATGAATATACGAGCAAATGTTGTGAGCATTTTGAAGTGCGAGATTTTAGTGAAAGGAAATTAATAAAAGCTCGCACCTTTGTGAGCAGAATGGTAGGAACGAACGTTTTTTTTGCTCGTATTCGTTGTAAGTGAAACGATCCAGGTGATCGTCGTGCTACGTACGTGACGGAAACCGCTCTGGTACCTGGAAATAAGTTGGTTTCTCTCCAAAAACATCTGCTATAGTCCTTGGGTCAACTCGAAAGGCATTACAGCTATCAAGAAGCTTGCAACAGCTGCGAGGGTTTCTGAAGGAGTTGCCAGGGGGTGGCTAACAAAGCAAGCTACATGGCAAATCGGCCCAGGATTGAGCATGGATTGTGAGCAAATACTAGTTTTTGAGTCAACATGTGCAGGAGTTAACACTGGTATTTGAGTCAACACGTGCTAGAGTTAACCCTGGTGTTTGAGTCAAGAAGTACTAGAGTTAACACTAGTGTTTGAGTCAACCAGTACTAGAGTTAACACTGGTGTATGAGTCATCACGTGCTAGAGTTAACACTGGTGTTTGAGTCAACACGGGCTAGAGTTATCACTGGTGTTTGAGTCAAAACGTGCTAGAGTTAACACTTCTGCTTGAGTCGACACGTGCTACAGTAAACATTGCTATTCCAGTACACACGTACTAGTTATCACTGGTGTTTGAGTCAACACGTGCTACTGTTAACATTGCCGTTTCAGTCACAACGTCCTGGGATTAACACTGGTGCTTCAGTCAACAAGTGCTAGAGTTAACACTGGTGTTTGAGTCAACACGTGCTAGAGTTAACACTGGTGACCCTCTGAAAAAAAGTATTCATCGAATTTCTTCATGACCTACTTCCAAGCGAAAACGCGGTAAATTCTTCCGCCTTATAACAAGTTGAATGAAAACATATTTTTGGCTTTTTTATGAACAGGAGACAACTTAACCAATTCATATTTAGTTGATATATCTCTGATATTCCCTAATAGCTTTTCATGGTCACGTAAGCATAGTTTCCTCGGATGACACCATATCATATTTAGACATTATGATCCATATTGTTAACGAGCTATCATAACGTGCACTAAGACAGCGGGACGGCCTGTCTAGCGTCTTGATAGCTTATTATGCCAATCACCATCAACAGTTCACATGTTCACGCATAATCCAAATTACATTTTCCAAACCCAGTTATCATTCTCAGATTCTTTGCTTGACAAAAAAAATTTAACCTATGCGTATTATGAATGGCAAGTTTAATAAACGCTGTTCCGCAGCTATTGAGTAACAAATTCCTGGAAGGAAAATAATTACACAACCTTTAGATAAATGATATGACATCATAACGTTAATAAATGCTTTTTATTTGTTGGCTTCTGGTGGCAAGTTGAACAAAATGGTCAAATCTGAGCACTCCATCCCATCAGCACAGGCTGAGTGAGGTTCATCATGAGATAACAACATCACGATAACAGACTGCTGGATGTGATGACATTACAACAACAGACAGCAGCCTGTGTAACATTACAGTGACAGACTACAGCATGTGTAACATTACAGTGACAGACTACAGCCTTTCTGAATTTATATTAGCAGACAACACCCTATTATAACATCACAATAGCAGACAACAGCCTGTGATAACATTATAGTAACAGACAACAGCCTGTGATAGCCACACCCCAGGTAGGCGCTGAATTTCGTGAAGTTTGTTGGGTATAGCGTCATCCCACTGGTCCTGCCATTTCTGTTTAAAAAAAATTGACGACCTGAGGTTAAAATCTGTAAAGGGGACTTTAACCCCAGTCACATTCTTGTTGAGCGTTTCCTTGACAGCTCTGTCTGTTAACTCTTTGCCAGGGATACCGACATGGCTCGGAACCCGTACAAACAAAATATCCTAGCAACGATCTGTTAATTGTGAATTAAATAGTACAATATTCAACATAAAAATATTAAGGAAATTACTCCATGTGATTGCCTCTAGGGAATCAGTGCAATAAAGACTTCGGCACAGTCTCCGCAGCCACGATATCCAAATTTGGGCATGACACACCCAGTGCTTCCTTGATACGCTGGCCGAAAGGAGGGATGATAATTTACGAGCGTTTTGTGATGTGAGTGATTGAGTGAAACACAAATATTTTTACTCTCGTACAAATACAAGGGAAATGAATATACGAGCAAATGTTGTGAGCATTTTGAAGTGCGAGATTTTAGTGAAAGGAAATTAATAAAAGCTCGCACCTTTGTGAGCAGAATGGTAGGAACGAACGTTTTTTTTGCTCGTATTCGTTGTAAGTGAAACGATCCAGGTGATCGTCGTGCTACGTACGTGACGGAAACCGCTCTGGTACCTGGAAATAAGTTGGTTTCTCTCCAAAAACATCTGCTATAGTCCTTGGGTCAACTCGAAAGGCATTACAGCTATCAAGAAGCTTGCAACAGCTGCGAGGGTTTCTGAAGGAGTTGCCAGGGGGTGGCTAACAAAGCAAGCTACATGGCAAATCGGCCCAGGATTGAGCATGGATTGTGAGCAAATACTAGTTTTTGAGTCAACATGTGCAGGAGTTAACACTGGTATTTGAGTCAACACGTGCTAGAGTTAACCCTGGTGTTTGAGTCAAGAAGTACTAGAGTTAACACTAGTGTTTGAGTCAACCAGTACTAGAGTTAACACTGGTGTATGAGTCATCACGTGCTAGAGTTAACACTGGTGTTTGAGTCAACACGGGCTAGAGTTATCACTGGTGTTTGAGTCAAAACGTGCTAGAGTTAACACTTCTGCTTGAGTCGACACGTGCTACAGTAAACATTGCTATTCCAGTACACACGTACTAGTTATCACTGGTGTTTGAGTCAACACGTGCTACTGTTAACATTGCCGTTTCAGTCACAACGTCCCTGGGATTAACACTGGTGCTTCAGTCAACAAGTGCTAGAGTTAACACTGGTGTTTGAGTCAACACGTGCTAGAGTTAACACTGGTGACCCTCTGAAAAAAAGTATTCATCGAATTTCTTCATGACCTACTTCCAAGCGAAAACGCGGTAAATTCTTCTGCCTTATAACAAGTTGAATGAAAACATATTTTTGGCTTTTTTATGAACAGGAGACAACTTAACCAATTCATATTTAGTTGATATATCTGATATTCCCTAATAGCTTTTCATGGTCACGTAAGCATAGTTTCCTCGGATGACACCATATCATATTTAGACATTATGATCCATATTGTTAACGAGCTATCATAACGTGCACTAAGACAGCGGGACGGCCTGTCTAGCGTCTTGATAGCTTATTATGCCAATCACCATCAACAGTTCACATGTTCACGCATAATCCAATTACATTTTCCAAACCCAGTTATCATTCTCAGATTCTTTGCTTGACAAAAAAAAAAATTTAACCTATGCGTATTATGAATGGCAAGTTTAATAAACGCTGTTCCGCAGCTATTGAGTAACAAATTCCTGGAAGAAAATAATTACACAACCTTTAGATAAATGATATGACATCATAACGTTAATAAAAATGCTTTTTATTTGTTGGCTTCTGGTGGCAAGTTGAACAAAATGGTCAAATCTGAGCACTCCATCCCATCAGCACAGGCTGAGTGAGGTTCATCATGAGATAACAACATCACGATAACAGACTGCTGGATGTGATGACATTACAACAACAGACAGCAGCCTGTGTAACATTACAGTGACAGACTACAGCATGTGTAACATTACAGTGACAGACTACAGCCTTTCTGAATTTATATTAGCAGACAACACCCTATTATAACATCACAATAGCAGACAACAGCCTGTGATAACATTATAGTAACAGACAACAGCCTGTGATAGCCACACCCCAGGTAGGCGCTGAATTTCGTGAAGTTTGTTGGGTATAGCGTCATCCCACTGGTCCTGCCATTTCTGTTTAAAAAAAATTGACGACCTGAGGTTAAAATCTGTAAAGGGGACTTTAAAACCCCAGTCACACATTCTTGTTGAGCGTTTCCTTGACAGCTCTGTCTGTTAACTCTTTGCCAGGGATACCGACATGGCTCGGAACCCGTACAAACAAAATATCCTAGCAACGATCTGTTAATTGTGAATTAAATAGTACAATATTCAACATAAAAATATTAAGGAAATTACTCCATGTGATTGCCTCTAGGGAATCAGTGCAATAAAGACTTCGGCACAGTCTCCGCAGCCACGATATCCAAATTTGGGCATGACACACCCAGTGCTTCCTTGATACGCTGGCCGAAAGGAGGGATGATAATTTACGAGCGTTTTGTGATGTGAGTGATTGAGTGAAACACAAATATTTTTACTCTCGTACAAATACAAGGGAAATGAATATACGAGCAAATGTTGTGAGCATTTTGAAGTGCGAGATTTTAGTGAAAGGAAATTAATAAAAGCTCGCACCTTTGTGAGCAGAATGGTAGGAACGAACGTTTTTTGCTCGTATTCGTTGTAAGTGAAACGATCCAGGTGATCGTCGTGCTACGTACGTGACGGAAACCGCTCTGGTACCTGGAAATAAGTTGGTTTCTCTCCAAAAACATCTGCTATAGTCCTTGGGTCAACTCGAAAGGCATTACAGCTATCAAGAAGCTTGCAACAGCTGCGAGGGTTTCTGAAGGAGTTGCCAGGGGGTGGCTAACAAAGCAAGCTACATGGCAAATCGGCCCAGGATTGAGCATGGATTGTGAGCAAATACTAGTTTTTGAGTCAACATGTGCAGGAGTTAACACTGGTATTTGAGTCAACACGTGCTAGAGTTAACCCTGGTGTTTGAGTCAAGAAGTACTAGAGTTAACACTAGTGTTTGAGTCAACCAGTACTAGAGTTAACACTGGTGTATGAGTCATCACGTGCTAGAGTTAACACTGGTGTTTGAGTCAACACGGGCTAGAGTTATCACTGGTGTTTGAGTCAAAACGTGCTAGAGTTAACACTTCTGCTTGAGTCGACACGTGCTACAGTAAACATTGCTATTCCAGTACACACGTACTAGTTATCACTGGTGTTTGAGTCAACACGTGCTACTGTTAACATTGCCGTTTCAGTCACAACGTCCTGGGATTAACACTGGTGCTTCAGTCAACAAGTGCTAGAGTTAACACTGGTGTTTGAGTCAACACGTGCTAGAGTTAACACTGGTGACCCTCTGAAAAAAAGTATTCATCGAATTTCTTCATGACCTACTTCCAAGCGAAAACGCGGTAAATTCTTCCGCCTTATAACAAGTTGAATGAAAACATATTTTTGGCTTTTTTATGAACAGGAGACAACTTAACCAATTCATATTTAGTTGATATATCTGATATTCCCTAATAGCTTTTCATGGTCACGTAAGCATAGTTTCCTCGGATGACACCATATCATATTTAGACATTATGATCCATATTGTTAACGAGCTATCATAACGTGCACTAAGACAGCGGGACGGCCTGTCTAGCGTCTTGATAGCTTATTATGCCAATCACCATCAACAGTTCACATGTTCACGCATAATCCAAATTACATTTTCCAAACCCAGTTATCATTCTCAGATTCTTTGCTTGACAAAAAAAATTTAACCTATGCGTATTATGAATGGCAAGTTTAATAAACGCTGTTCCGCAGCTATTGAGTAACAAATTCCTGGAAGGAAAATAATTACACAACCTTTAGATAAATGATATGACATCATAACGTTAATAAATGCTTTTTATTTGTTGGCTTCTGGTGGCAAGTTGAACAAAAATGGTCAAATCTGAGCACTCCATCCCATCAGCACAGGCTGAGTGAGGTTCATCATGAGATAACAACATCACGATAACAGACTGCTGGATGTGATGACATTACAACAACAGACAGCAGCCAGCGATAACATTATAGTAACAGAAAACAGCCTGTGTAACATTACAGTCACAAACAACACCCTGTTATAACATCACAAAAGCAGACAACAGCCTATGATAACATTATAGTAACAGACAACAGACTGATAGCATTATTATAGCAGATAAGATTTTTGGTAACATTAAAAAAGCGTACAACAGCCTGTGATAACTTTACATTAACATACTGTAATAACATTATGATAGCAGCCAACACCAACTTGATTGAAGATACCAGACACAGACCATCACAGGAATATAATTGGCTGCTACAATCTCGTCACATTGGTACAATACAATATGCCACCATCCATACACAAGTTCTGTGTAGTTATAATAACATCATGTACAAGTCAACTAAACACATTTCACCATTATCAATTAGTGTAGAATTAGGGTCATTCAATGTCAAGGTTAACAATATGTACAGAAACATGCGATCACAGCGCCATGGATCCTTCCTACAACAGATGGCTTAGGACAAAATACACATTGAATTGACATGAGACATATTGCTACAACAGAGTCAGCTCTGTCGTCTTCAGGCAGCCACACGTGACATGCGCTGTGATGGCGTGACCAGTGACCTTATAGAGTGCCGGCAGGTAGAGACAACGTGCAGACGGCGCCGGGGTAACACCACCTCGACTTCCCCAACTGGACGCTAATGGGCGACCATCCCCGTCCCTGGTCGGCCAGCACCTCTGTGACGTCAGCCGTGTGGACGTGGTGTGTTGCGTTGTGACCTCCCAGCAGTATCAGCTGTGAGTCACGCTGTGTCAATACAGCTCGCGTGTTGGGGGAGATGTAGCGGGTGATGCTCTGTACGTGAGTCGCTTCCTGCTGTCTGACAGCAGACACTGGTGTGGTGTAGATAGAGCCGTTGATATCTATAAACACGAGCTGGCCATTGACGTGGACGATGCCCCATGGATTAGCACTGAACCCAGATGTAAGCTTGATACAGGCTGCTGGGGCTCTCGTCTTCACCCCGTACAGCTGTAGTAGATACGTGTAGCTGTCATCACGCGGCCCTAGTACGGCCACGTCACCTCCATCACACACACAGCAGCAGGCGCAGTTACATGATGCTCCCTGCAGACGACCTGCATCACTCACACGGTGTGTAGTGATGTCCATCGCCTCCACCTCACCTACTAGTGTAGGTTGAGAACCAGGTTTCCATCCCGCCATGACCAACAGACTGCTGTCACTGACACACATACAGGACCGCCCACGAGGGTGACGTAGCTGACCACAGGTCTGCCAGCTCTCCTGCATCACATCATACTTCATAATGCTTCTCATGTCTTTACCAGCCCCGGCGATGTATATACTCTCCCCCAGACCACAGCAGGCGACGCCGTGATGAAGCTGACCAGTGGTGGTGTTAGGGGAGTCCACCTCACGCGGAGGCGACGTCCAGGACGCAGGGTAGATAGACAGGCTGGATGTACCAGACCACACAGTCGCCGTACATGACTGACGTGGTACAGCTACTGATGATGAAGAAGCTGGTGAGGGTGCTGGTGGTGATGAGGGAGCTACTGTTGATGAGGGAGTTGCAGTTGCCGTGGAAACAGAGGAAGCTGCAGTGATGAGGGAGGTGGGCGGCATGGTAGATGCGGGTTTAACTGATGCTGCTGCAGCTGCTGTTAAGATGGCGCGGGAAGCAGAATGGGTGCTTACTACAGGATCACGATTAGCTATAGATTTCAAGATCAATTTGCTCATACTATTAAGGTCTAAACAAGCAATTATTGAAGGTAGGTGGCGGAGTCTGGTTTGGGAATCAGCGCTTACCCAAGCGATAGACGCGATTAATCTGTCATCAGGACACTCTACAGCAAGCGAAGTATGGCTAACATACAGCTTAACTAATGAGAGATCTAACGATTGGAAACTACGATCATCTACAAGCTCCTTAAAATTATGTAAGGCTAAAGGTTCGAATTTCTGGATAAGCAATTGGTCGTTAATATGGTTAGCAGAAGCCCACCCCCTCAGGCAGTTACTGACATTTGGTACACAGTTAGTCAGCACTATTCTTTGGCAGTCGTCCGCCAGCTGTTTGATGCCCAGCTTCTTGGCCGCGTCTCCCAGCGCTGAGGCAAATTCTTGGGGCACTTCAACCCGCCCCAAATAGACAAATTCTAACAGGAAATGCATCATTTCGTCATTAATGGTCAGACCCAGGCTGGACAAGGAGGGGTTGTCAGTTAGGATTGGAAGAAGGAAGCTGCATAATGCCACAATGACCACGCGATGCACCTTATATTCCTGGCTCGGGGTGATCAACGCGAAGTCAGTGAACTGCTGCTTCTTATAAAGCTCCCATTGAACTTGTCGAGTGTCAATGGCGCTGGGTATCTCAGAGGTAAATGTCGGGCTACCTTTGGACACAAATGGATCACTGAAAGCCATCCTGATTGTTGTCAATGTCCTGAAATCAAGAAGTCATAGTTGATGTCAAAACGCAAGGACTGGCAGAAGTACATCGATCACTATAGCTCAAATAGGAATATAGTGATTTATTCTTGCCAGCACAGCCAAATATAATAGGTTTGCCAATTACTAATCGGTTCATTTGATTATCTTACTGTGATTAGTGAATACAATGTGTTTACCCACTGGAGAAGTTGCAGATATTTTTAATTTTAGCTTTTGGATCAGAAATTAACCTTCCCTAAAACGTTTTTTTCTCAAACATTAAACAGAAGGCACTTAAGTGAAGAAGATGAGTCAGAAATTACAACAAGTAACTAAACACATGTGACTAAATACAGGTCACTCAACACATGTGACTGAATACGGGTCACTCAACACATGTCACCCAACACATGTGACTAAATGCGGGTCACTCAACACATGTCACTCAACACGTGACTAAATATGGGTCACTAAACACGTCACTCAGCACATGTGACTAAATACGGGTCTGTAAACACACGTCATTTAACACATGTGAATATATACGGGTCACTCAACACATGTCACTCAACACATGTGACTAAATACGGGTCACTCAACACATGTCACTCAACACATGTGACTAAATACCGGTCACTCAACACATATCACTCAATACATGTGACTAAATACGGGTCACTCAACACATGTGACTAAATACCGGTCACTCAACACATATCACTCAATACATGTGACTAAATACGGGTCACTCAACACATGTGACTAAATACGGGTCACTCAACACGTCACTCAACACGTGACTAAATATGGGTCACTCAACACATGTCACTCAGCACATGTGACTAAATACGGGTCTGTAAACACACGTCATTTAACACATGTTAATATATACGGGTCACTCAACACATGTCACTCAGCACATGTGACTAAATACGGGTCACTCAACACATGTCACTCAGCACATGTGACTAAATACGGGTCACTCAACACATGTCACTCAACGCATGTCAAAATCGTTTTACAATTAAGTATTGTGCTTCTTTTCTATGAGCAACGAATCAGGACCAAAGTTCATTCCGCCCGACCATTGGAGTCAATGTCCTAGCATATGGTTTATCATCAGGGTCAAGCAGTTAAATTATACCCGTTTAATTATACCCGTGTTATGCATGAAATGAAGTGTACAGAAATGCCTATGATCTAATTTATGTGTAAAATGACTATTTAACACATACAAAACATACTCAGTAGCTTCCTTAATCGTTATGGTTTTGCCATATTTATCTTGAGGCAATTATCTCGTCTAATTAGAAGTTGGCATAAATCCTGTCGAAGCTAATAAGGATGTCGAAAAAATGAGTTGATGCGAGCACAAAATCAAACAGACTCAAATATCGACGTTCAGAACCTCAGATATTTAATTCTCTTTTAATCGGAGGGCGAGCGCCATGTGCAATATGATCAACCAGCCGAAAACTTTAGAAATGAAATACAATATTGTCGATTTTAGCATCGCAATCCATCCGTGCTCGCCAATAGAAAAGCAGTCATTGACAACGCGTCACAAAAACAATGTGTCTGAAGCGTTATTTTGCGCCCAATCTCTTCTGTCCTACCCGACATTGTTTATTATTAACCAATACCAGTCATGGTCATGTGACACCAGCGGGTCGACCATGGGGCGATTTATATAGAAAACTGACATTAAAGGCGCTCATTCGGAAAAGCTTAGATTACTCGAGTGTACCATCAGATAGTCATTTTACGCGTTAACTAGATTATAAGCATTTCTTTGCATTTTATTCAACGCATTAACCAGTAACTTTATGCGTAAACTAGATTATAAGAATTACTATACATTCCATTTAACCCGTGAACTAGAAACTGAACACATGAATTAGATAATAAGCCATTCTATATATTTTATTTGACGCGTAAACTGCTTGGACTTACGCCCCTGGTGGCCAACCACATGAGCCCGCTACATAGACTATTCCCACAGTTAACGATCCCTTGTGTGATTTTATCAATGCCTATTGCGACGCAGATTTTTTACAACAATCAATTGTAAAACCAAGGCCCACCTTACATCATGGCACCGCGATATAACATGATCTAATTCATTTCCACCTAGACTTTTTATGTAACACGACGGTTAAAAACAGGTTCTCTTCTGTTTGAGACGCTCATCTACCGAGACAGTAAGTGGTTAAAAAACGGGCGAGTTACATTTTATTATTCTGGCAGAATAAGGGGAGAGGATGTCCGCGTGTTGTCTATGTGGGAAGTGGGAATTGTTTTCAGTGAGTTGCTCGCCCTGGTGGCATGAAATTGACGAGTTCATTAGTGAGCTCAAACATTCCTTGACACTGCAACACGCGGAGCAGCATGCGATCAGATCAAAAGTCAAAACCTGCAAATTATAAAAGCATTTTTTTTTCTTGTCATGTTTAGTTATCACAGTTCTAGTCAGCCTTTGAAGTTTATTTTCTTTTCCTGAGTGCCTTGTTTTTTAGTAATAGTTCTATTTTGTACCACTAGCATCATTATCTGAAACTAAAGTTTTAGAATTAATTGCTGCTTTGTTTAAATTAATAGTCTTCTATCAAGCATGTTAATAACGCACTGCTACGTAACTTCTAAAAAGCATACAAGGTTAAATTTGACAAAAATTAAAAGTGCGAACTGCCCTGAACTCCGCTAAACAGCCCGCTGAACTGTCGCCCCACGCGCCTGCTTTTATACCGAACGGGCCACGTGACCAAATTATCTAAAATCACGCAAAACGTATAAATAAACTCCTCAAACGAAGAAACCTTTGAAATAGTCAGGGTGAGTTTTGTTATCGGCCCTTAGGATTCAGCCTTCGAACATTGGTTACTAAAATATGCGAACCAGCATCTTATGTCATTATCGCTCAAATTCTGCCTGATGAGGCTAAAATAAAATGTACGAAAGCACAAGGGACTGTTGATCTAACACTTCGGTGCTCTGCGCCTGTTAAATATATGTAGTCTTCTGAATGATTGATCCGACCACGCCCCCAAATTAATCAGAACACTTCTAAGTGGTATTAAGATACCATGCTGTTCAAAGGTGGCCAGATATTTTCTTGGGCGGAGGCCAATATATGCCTTCATAACACAGCCATAAGCTCTTTGCTATATCCATCAAACATTCACCTATCCCAGCTAGCATTTCTCATATCCCATGACTAGACCTGTATAGTCCTCTCACTAGACTTCACCCGACCCACATTATGGCTTCCCACACTCACTCGACCCATATTATAGCTTCCAACACTCACTCGACCCACACTGTAGCTTAGCCTGACACGCACTCGACTCACACTATAGCTTAGCCTCACACGCACTCGACCCACACTATAGGTTCCCACAATCACTCGACCCACACTATAGATTCCCACAATCACTCGACCCACACAATAGCTTCCCACAATCACTCGACCCACACTATAGATTCCCACACTCACTCGACCCACTATAGCTTCCAACACTCACTCGACCCACACTATAGATTCCCACACTCACTCGACCCACACTATAGCTTTCCACACTCACTCAACCCACACTATAGGTTACCACACACTCACTCGACTCACACTATAGCTTCCCACAATCACTCAACACACACTATAGGTTACCACACACTCACTCGACTCACACTATAGCTTCCCACAATCACTCGACTCACATTATAGCTTTCCACACTCACTCAACACACACTATAGGTTACCACACACTCACTCGACTCACACTATAGCTTTCCACACTCACTCAACACACACTATAGGTTACCACACACTCACTCGACTCACACTATAGCTTCCCACAATCACTCGACTCACACTATAGCTTCCAACACTCACTCAACCCACACTATAGCTTCCCACACTCACTCGACCCAAATTATTGCTTCCCCACACTCACTCGACTGAAACTATAGATTCCCACACTCACTCGACTCACACTATAGCTTCCCACACTCACTTGAATCACACTATAGCTTCCCCACAATCACTTAACCCTCATCTTCTCCCTCACCATCATTCGACCTTTACTACCATTTCTTTCCTCATCTCTCAATCCCCATTATCATTTCCCTCATAAACGCTTAACACTCACTCAAATAATAAGCCAGATAGCTGTTGAGCCGACATTATGACGGCCAATTTCAAAAGACGACGGTCTTTTATCATAATGACGTCCTAAACGACGGCGCATTGTTTTTGTTTTATTGTAGCATTTAGTGTCGTATAGAAAAATATTATGCCGTGTGGTCATAATGGTATATTTACTTCATTATGAAACGAAAACGAAATATCAATGGTCAAAGGCTTCTTAATCTTATGGCCCAATGTTTTCACACAGTTATGAGATGGGGCGTGATTTTTGTCGGCGATCTCGTATCTAGTGTTGGAAACTTCGACACCCACGTTGAAATTTCTGGCCAACTCTCTGCACTACACAACACTTTCCGTCAACATCACTCGACCCTCATTACACCTTCCCCTCCATCACTAAACCCCCATCATTTCCCTCGACTTCACTCGACACTCACTAGCCTTTCCCTCAACATCACTCATCTGAACATCAATATCCTTTCCCTCAATTAACTTAATCCTCAATTTCATTCCCCCCACCACCCAACCTTCAACTATGCTTTTCCACACCATCATTCGCCCCTAACTTGTCTTTCCTTCACCATCACGAGAACATCACCATCACTCGACCCTCATCATAATTTCCCTCACCATCACTCGACCCTCATCATAACTTCCCTCACCGTACCTCGACCCTCACTATTCTTTCCCTCAACAATGAACTGTGAGCAGTGTGACTCGAAGTGAATGTCTTCCGAAAACATAAATGCATTTGGTAAGTTATTTATCACTAAATGTTCATCCGATTAATGCACAAATGAGTACAAGGTACATATTGTTACACTTACACTTTATACGGAAGATATGATGGTTTGGAATGAGGTAATTTGTACGATTCGTCCTGCCGGTTAACTTTCTGGTTGCTTCCTGGTCGTCAGACTAACGTTTAGTTTCGCTTTCTCGGGAAGTACCCGCAATGTGGCCGAAATGTTGCGCTACTTAACACCGACTGGTGTAAGGTCCGGGAGGTGGCGCCTTGTAATTCGCGCCATTCAGTCCCTTCAGTAAACCCCATTACTTTCGTCATTATGCGTTGTATTGCTTCAGCTTTCGAATGTCATACGCATGCACACGCCCAGTCTATATCATGAACCCACATGGAACATTTTTTTTTCTTCCCGCACTCACAGAATACGACTTCAATGTTCTTCAATTTGACATTGAATGCTTACGAGGAATGCCTCGAGCTAGAACCCATAGAGGAAATATATTTGCCTTACTTGTCTTGTTTTATATTAAAACATGGTGCACACTTGTGATCAAAGCACAAGTGAAGAATTACAGAGGGGCAACTTTATAATGCATATATTAACAAGGCGACAGGGGAGATTCAGCAGTTCTGTGTTAAAAGTATAAGCATCCCCATCTTGTACGGGAAGAACTAGTCAGGATATGTAACGGTAAAATGCCGTGTCACATATCATATCTTTGATGTCGGATTGGCGATAAATGAGGAATCTGTAGCTTAATAACCTCATTAATTTTGAATATTGACACTATCCATTCATGATCGATATCAATAATGTAATGACATTAATGACTAACCAAATACTTGATTATCTCATTACCACTTCGAATTAACACGACATTTGCAGTAACAAGACAAAATAGAGTCCAAATTGATCAATTTGTTCCCATAAATTCAGGATAGTGACCTAATCTTAGCTAATCATTCACACTCATCAACTATTTCCCAAAGCCCCGCCCACAAAGACAACGCCCAACTCATATGGCAACGCTTTCTCCATCCTGAGTGATGATGTTCATCAATATTAACCACAATTGCCCGCCGCCAATTTAAGAGGAAGCATTCCCGCCCCAAGGGAGACAGGAACACAGAGATAAACATTATACGTAGTGAAGATTAACACGAGGAAGTGACTGGTGACGATCTTAAGTATGTGACGAAACGTCTGAATGAAGCTTGTTTCTATATCAAGCTTCTGACCCTTGAAAGCGTCACAGCGTCTCAAATGCAAGGACAACATGTGGCATGTCATAATTGCGAGATTCATAACACTATGTTGTCATGTAGAGTTCAACATGCTTTTCATCCATGCAAAGTTAATTAAGCTTAGCAGTCATGTGGTGTTAATTACTCTTAGCATTCATGTGAGGTTAATAACGGCCATAAAAGGGGTATTCGCATGTCAACAGGACATAATGAATAACTTCTTCCGTTCAGGGATAGAAATGTTTAAATGGCTTTAAGAGCTGAGTGGCAAATGGACAAGGACAGTAAATATCATGGTGATTATGTCTGCTGCGTTCAGAATTTACCCAACAAGACATGTAAGTAAGAAGTTGGTTTATCGGCACATTGCTCCTCATTTCATTATTAATGTTTTTGATTATTATCCCATGGAACCCTACTCTCAGCCAATCAGAGCTCGAGAAAAAGCTTGGTCGTTATCCCGTATCGACCCTAATGTTCAGTTTGCTGTGCGATAACTGCAACTGTGTTGATATATCACCGAGCAGCAACCAGATTTGAGAAGGTCCCTCACAGGGCACCACTGCTCTAACATAGCAACACTACATAGGGTCTTAATATCATGCAAACCTTGCAAGTCTTATAACGAAGGTTTTCTCAGGAGTCATTTGCTTGTCAGCCGCCAATCTGGTTGCGTATCGCTCATCCGGAAGTCACGGTATTATCCCATCTCCCCGGAATCATGCTTAGGCGCGATATTCTAACACCTGCCGAGCCATGTCTACTGCGCTACAGTGTTGGTGCTGGCACACACACAGAACCAGGTAAAGTCGGCAGGTAAGTAAGCATAGGATTTTCCGCTACACCAGCACTAGTGTCATATGGTGCCAAAAAAAAAAAGAAAGTAAAATCCAAACCCTTTATTAATTCATTATTGCTTAAAATCCATAATATAATCCAATTTCGCGGGTAAGAATGCGATTTCTGATAAGAATCAGATGGACACATCAAACAAGAATGTGCATGCCTGTGAACGTGCTTTTTTTGGCATGGAATGCACTCAGGAATGTGTTCATCCTTCAATAGAAAATCATGGATTGTATAGCTGTGACCTATACGAACACTGGCAAGAATGTCCTCCTCTCTTTGGCTTCTCTGCATCTGTGTGATTGAGTAAGTATAGTGCACCCCAATACTTAATGTTATATGGCGCCTAGAAAGGTAAATTTACAAATTTGACCTGTTTAAGCAGCCGCTTTCGAGGATAAATGGTAAAACAGGGGTGACGATGAAAAAGATAAAAGTGCAAACGATTATCTTAGGGCAAGTCACCACCAGCCAATTGACTGAACCAGGCCATTCCAGCCACTGGTCTAGGCAAAATATGGGCCAGTGTAGTGTGTTGCAGACATGGCCCTCGAAAAGACAGCTCTACTCAACCACTTAGATTCGATTGTCCAACGACATGAGTCGCAACCCGCGACCAACAGATTGCCCCCAAATAGTCGCCTCTTAAGACATACAGGAAGATATAGTGGCCCTTTTCTACCCTCGAACCCACAGGGGGGCACGGTCATCTTATGCCAAATTGAGCACATGACACCAGATTTTGCTTTCTCTACGTCGCTAATCCAGCTTGTAATTATCTTTCGGCCACTATGGGTAATTTATACAACCCAACAATGTGCGAAAGGTCTTGTATAATGCATACTGGAAAAATCAAAATGCTTCATGTGGTGAGCATTGAACATGAAATTACACAAAATATCACAACGTGTGGTCGAACACATGTCAGGCACTCGATAACAGGGCTCTGAGTGTCACCCTCCCACAGCACAGTTAATAGCCTAATGATCCAAAATTGCAGTTTGTACATTGTTCATAATGTGAACAAAAAATCCTTGCGTTATTTGTCCTGACAAAGACCGTATCCATAGCCTGCTCTCATTGTGCTGTTTACTATCCTTTATATGTGTATACATCTCAGTACGCATGTAGAGCCTGTATAAAAGATGCTGGTGTGACCTGGTCATAAAGACACGAGCCGAAACGACCTCCAGGTCTCCTCATCATGCGCGCTTCATGAAGTAATTAACCTGTATGAAATTGTCGGGTGAGTGCATTATTAAATATGGAAGCATTATACACAGATGACAAAGACGTTTAAGTGCTGGACATCTTTCTATTCTTGCACGAAACTATAATGTGTCCAACTGCCAAGAGCGTTACTATGATGCGATGGAACAGGTTAGGTCCATAGAAGGGTGTGTGTGTCACACTAAGGCTATGTGATGTACTTAACTAAAGTGACAGAAGTGATGGGGCTTTCCCTTTGTAGAGGAAACACACTTGCAATTAATCATTATGAGTTCAGTCGTTGACAATGTACATCAGTGATGTAAAGAATTATGTCAGAACTGTATTGATAAGTCTGTTGCGAGTTAACGACCACTTTGAGGTTGCTTGTTGAAACATTGGTTGGCGACAATATTTCTTTAGTGATGTGGTGACCGTTTCACCAGTTATTGTGAATATTACCACATCAGCTGTTTCACGCGATCAATAAATGAAAAGTTCTGTAGATCACTGAGCCTTGATCAAGGAGTTCAAAGTGAACTCTGTATTCACTTGAAATAAACCAAGTATAGTTATGGACAGAGGCTTACATGTAAAACATTGTAATGGACAGATCCATCAAAACCGTACATGTAACACAGTGTTATGGATATATTGTGACATATTGTTATGGACACATCCATCAGAAGTTTACGTGAAACACACTGTTATAGACAAATCCACCAGAAGCTTACGTGTAACACACTGTTATGGACAGATCCATCAGAAGCTTACGTGTGACACACTGTTATGGACAGATCCACCAGAAACTTGCGTGTAACACACTGTTATGGACAGATCCACCAGAAGCTTACGTGTAACACACTGTTATGGACAGATCCACCAGAAGCTTACGTGTAACACACTGTTATGGACAGATCCACCAGAAGCTTACATGTAACACACTGTTATGGACAGATCCACCAGAAGCTTACGTGTAACACACTGTTATGGACAGATCCACCAGAAGCTTACGTGTAACACACTGATATGGACAGATGCACCAGAAGCTTACGTGTAACACACTGTTATGGACAGATCCACCAGAAGCTTACATGTAACATACTGTTATGGACAGATCCACCAGAAGCTTACATGTAACACACTGTTATGGACAGATCCACCAGAAGCTTACGTGTAACACACTGTTATGGACAGATCCACCAGAAGCTTACGTGTAACACACTGTTATGGACAGATGCACCAGAAGCTTACGTGTAACACAATGTTATGGACAGATCCACCAGAAGCTTACATGTAACATACTGTTATGGACAGATCCACCAGAAGCTTACATGTAACACACTGTTATGGACAGATCCACCAGAAGCTTACGTGTAACACACTGTTATGGACAGATCCACCAGAAGCTTACGTGTAACACACTTTTATGGACAGAGGCACCAGAAGCTTACGTGTAACACACTGTTATGGACAGATTCACCAGAAGCTTACGTGTAACACACTGTTATGGACAGATCCTTGTCATTGTCATTGTTCCGGTCCTTGGTAGAGAACATGGAGTTGTTGTGAGCTCCCAGGCTGTTACCTGGAGACATTAAAGGACGGAATTTCCATATGGTCGATAGTGATTTACGTTGGTAGCGGTTAAGTACCAAGAGCCTTAATGCGTATCTAGGCTCATGTTAATCATATGATGTCAGAAGAGTTACTGCTGACAGTATGACCGACGGACTACTCACCCGCTGTTCCAGTATAGTAGCCTATATGCAATGCAAATTTCGACATGGGGGGTCCTACGTGGACTCGATGATACGAGGCGTAGACTGTGTTACCCTCGTGGTCACGGAGGTCCACCCTCAGCTCCTGATATTCCCGGGTCAGTAAATGGAGCAGATCATTGCCTAGTAAGAGTGAATGTGATTATTCAAACAAAATAAAATAGTTGAAATCACTAGTTTACATTACATGAGAGCTTTGTGAAGTTTTAAATGTATGAAGTGTTTATTGAGTATGTTCACACTGACCGCTTGCTAATTATAATCACATTTACCAAGCCAGAACTCCCCATTAACGTCCCTAAATCCTTTGGAGTACACTTCCCATTTCTGGTAGAAGTCCACCGAGCCATCTTGTCGTCTCTGAAACACCTGCAAACAAGAAATTCTGGTTTTGACTTATTGTTTGTAGAATGCGCACCTGGCGGTCGCACAATCATTGAGGCCATTGGTTGACAAGAATATTCGGGACAGTCACGCAATATCTTTGTACAATATTCTACTGGACTTTTGCTGTTTCTTTCTTTGTATTTGAATGTTTTAACACTGAACCATACCTTCATGAAATATATCTGAAAAGATATTTCGTTTGTGAAAATCCAACATATAATTATTTCTGATTGGTCAGTGAGTAGTCCCTATTAGATAATTTTTATTAAGAACAAAGAAGCGATGAACCTACCGTCCATCCACCCCCGTCTGTGTCCATGTCGCAGTAGACAGCGAGGGTCATTGTGTCACTGATATTGTTTATGAGTCGACGTACCCCGCTTTGTACAGAACACTGCAGTCACGTGTTACGAGATCCCCATAATCTACTCATGTCAACAAACAAAAAGTACATTTCCAGCCTTATATGGAGTCTGACGGCGTTTACAAAACCTGTGAAAGTTCTAAACTCGTTAATGCTGTCTGCAATGGGAATATTGCAAGTTATTACTTTTGAGGCCTCTCAAAATGATGCTGAATTGACCCTTAGAAAGTAATCCGTGCATGTTTCGTAAGGCCAATTCAATGAAAATGATTTGTTGGCAAACTATTCTTACTAAATGGGATTTCGTCGCTGTGTCTAATTCTGCAGTGCTGCTCAATGAAAGATCAGCCTAGTTATATTTGGCAGAACTGTTTCCGTCAGCTATTCTGGTGATATAATGCATGCGCTGTTTTAATAGAAAGGCAATGGTTGTCCAGTTGGCCAGCTTAAACAGAACAATCCTAAGAGTTCTGAAACATTTTATTGCTCTGATAGTTGATGGAGGCCGCCGAGTCCTGCTCAGCAGGTGTAGTAACTCCTAGTTACCACTTTGCCCAACACCAAGTGCAGCACTTCTTTCACGTCAGTGCCAAGTTCAAACTGTTAAATGTGGTACACGACGTTAGCTTAGGTATAGGAACAAAGGCAGGATAATCTTGGAACAAACCTACTGATATTCAATGATTGCATTTTACCTTGATCCATCTTTAGGAATGCTTGATCACCGCTCCATAGCGTCTGGTTGCAGAAGCTGGTGAGGATGCGACAAGACAGCTTCATCCCCTGTGTCAATATAGCCCCGACACAGCCATCTCTCTTGCCACATTCAACGCCGCATTCTACCATACTCCTGACATTCATGTCAACAATGCCAGTGAATGTAACAGGCGCTGCTTCATTAATGACGGTAAAACAAGCGATGGTGAAAGAATCTTGGCAATTAGCCTCGACTTTTCCGGCATCAATACTCAAAATATAAGTGACTACAGAAAGAGATTGCAAGCTAGTGTTCGCATTGATCAGCTGTGGTTGTACGATGGCCCGTGTTCGTCTGGTAAAGGGATATATATATTCATATATATATATATATATATATATATATATATATATATATATATATATATATATATATATATATATATATATATATATGCAAAAGACACGATGGATGAAATTGCGCAGCACACGATACACATTAGGAATGCAGTGGTCCATGCCATAAATCCCACATAGAGGCTATAGGTGCTTTGAAATATTGAGCGAGCAATCAATGCACCTTTGTTTAGAATCGTCAACTGTCTAGCGTTCCGGACTCGACGTAAGGGACGTTCGAGAAGCGGACCGAGAAAGCCCGGGCGGCGCACCTGCTGAATACTTAAAGGCGTGTTCTGGACATTAGCTCTGCCTCTGATATTATACAGGCATAATGTTATGCACATTTGTCCATAGCGTTTCCTGACGAGCAAGTAGAACTGACAAAGTCGAGGGTCAAGCGAATGGTGAGTCTCATTTTACTAGATCATTTATCTGAGAATATGAACTTAGGTCGGTCCTGAGAATTATATATCGAAGATGCAATGATATTTGAATTTACCACTAATTAAAAACCTTATGACCCGACCATTATCTAAAAATACCTCACAACCAAATATGCTATTATTGTTGTCATGGTAAGCTCAAATCTTGACCTTGCTTTCAGGAAAATATTCGACGGCAGGAGCCAACAAAGTGTCACACTGAGTTTAGGGTCGGCTTGGATCAGGGTTGGGTCTGGATGATGATTGATGGGCGAGAATGTATGCCTTCATTAACAACGTACCGTCCTGTATTAAAGAAAAGCTTGAAGTAGATATAACAGGCTTCGTTAATAGACATCATTCCGTCGTTAAAACAGATGGAAAATCACGCGCGCTACTGTTAAAATTTACCAACCGCATTGTTAAACCTCACATTTTAACAAACAGAAGGAATACGGTCACTTCATAAATACGGAATGAAATCGAATTTAAATGCAGATCTTTGGAAAATGAGAGAAGAATCAAAGACTCATGGATCAGAAATGGTAGCATTTTCGTGAAACTCAGGGACGGCGACATCAGACGAGTAACCACTCCCACGGAACTGGACAAAAATGATCGCAGCAAACACTTAACGCCTCCTCGTACTCGAAACTTCATATTGTTTTCATCTCTCGGGGATGTTTTCACCTTACCTTCTCACGGACTCAAACACAGTGATGAAAGTAAACTCCTCGCTGAAGCGTATTCCTCATATGATGGTATCATGTAACAAATTATATTTATTAACTTTTATTTCCTATCTAATTCATTTACTTGTGAGGACAGTAACGTAAAATAACAGCTGACCAGATTGAGAATAATGTGAATGACGCTTAGACTTTATGAAAAGACAACTGGATAATTCTAATGATGATTCACTAATCCAGAAAGTAATTTGTTGTTATTATGAACCTGAGCACTTTGTAAACAGCCTACAAAACAAGCGACATTGGCTGTCGTACTTCAGTATCAATTGTAGAGGTCTGTCATCCCATTGGAAGCAGTTTACGGAAATGTTAGCCAACCTAACCAGCGACGAATTCTCTCTTGACTTCATAGGATTAACTGAAATGTTCCGATGATAACCAAACCAATTAGCTTCACTTTAACATCAGCCACCTTGATCGACCATATGTATATAAATGATCTTCCACCATCATCGTCCAGTATCATTACAAGCGATTTGTACGATCACTTTGGTACTTTTTATTATTCCCAAGATACATCAAATAAAATCACAATCTCAAGCAACTATTCTGAAAGAAACTGCAATAAGTTCATAGAGTATCTAAATATTACTGACTTTAGAGATATCATTGATTGCCACTGTCCAAATGATGCTTACGAATTATTTATCAGCGAGTATAGAGCAGCATTAGAACACTCCTTCCCATTACATTCTCGTCAAGTCAATACCAAACTAAAACATAAACCTTGGATGACTCCAGGATTGCTGATTTATACGAGATCAAAAAATAAACAATACAAAAAGATGAAACAAAAGTCGACATCAAGATATATAAACGAATATCAAAGAGTACAACTGTATCTTTAATAAGTTAAAGCGTAGACAAAAAAAAATCATTTTACTTCACTGAATTAATAGACATGCATTTAAGTTACTTGACAGACACATGGGCAGTGCTAAGGGCAAGCAATAGGTCAATCAAGCAAAGGCGTAATCTATCACAGTATTTCACTCTCAACGTTGAACTAATGTCTGATAAACGAAACATAGCCGAAGAATTCAACAATCTAACTATACCTTACTTAACAGCGTCTGATTTACCTTCTACTAGTTTATCTTATTCTGCCTACTTCACAACAACAATTCAGGACAGTATTTTTTTACAAAATGTAACCGAAGAAGAAATTATCGAAATAATATATATTACCTCGAACCAAACACAAGTAGTGGTCATGATGAAATCACCACACAAACAATGAAATCATCTATCCAACCGATTCTTTTATCATTAAAACACATATTCAACAGATCTCATATGACAGGTTTTGTTTCTGACCAATTAAAGATCTCAAAAGTAATACCAATCCACAAGAAACGTAAAAACTATCGTTCTATGAGTTTGCTTCCAAGCTTTTTAAAGATTCTTGGAAAAAATAATGTTTAGCACGGTAATGAAATTCTTCTCAAAAACTTCTTTACACATCAACATCAATACGAATATCAAAACAATAACTCAACAATACACCCGAATCTGCATTTCCTTTTCTCAGTGTGCAAATGCTTATAACAAAAACAATACCGAATACTCTCTTTCAATATTCTGTGATCTCACCAAGGCATTGGAATTAATTGTCCACAATATTCCATGATGTATACATTGGGCATTAGAGGTAAATCTTACAACTGATTTTATAGTTAGCTACATAACAGAAAACTATACACTTAAATCCGAAAACATAAATAAACACACGGTTATTAACCATGGTTTCCCTCAGGGTTCGATACTCGGACTTTCAATATTCTTAATTTATGTGAATGGCATAAGCAATGCATCTGAAGCAACAACACTTTGTTTTGATGACGATACTACTATGATTATATCTACCCCTGACTTAAGCAGCCTTTTACAAAGCAAATGCAACTTTAAATGACTTAAACCTTTGGTTATTTGCAAATCAACTAAAATTAAATATCACTAAAACTAAATATTTAGTAGTTTACAAGCCAACAAGGAAGGTAAGGTAAGGTAAGTATAGGGTTTAACGGCACACCAACACTAATGTGTTATATGGTGCCTACTTAAGGAGGGGTATATACGAAAGGATAAGAAGTACGAAAGGATAAGAAGTCAAGGTTTACAATCAACTAAAAATTAAACCTATTAGCATTAATTGAATTGTATTAATTGAATTATATCAATTTGAACTATATTGAATTAATGAGAATTGTATGATCTAAAATCTATAAAAAAAGTCCAATTTCTCTTATGAATCCAAGTATCTTGGATGGATTCACCCTTTCAAACAATTCTGAAAGGATTTGAACCCGGAAGAAGCGATTTCGGATCAAAATCAAATCAGCACATTCGATGAGAATGTAAGGTAAGGTAAGTATAGGGTTTAACGGCACACCAACACTAGTGTGTTATATGGTGCCTACTTAAGGAGGGGCATGTACGAGTATGAAAGGATAAGAAGTCAAGGTTTACAACCAACTAAAAATCGAATTAATTGAAGTGTATTAATTGAATTATATTAATTTGAACTATATTGAATTAATGAGAATTGTATGATCTAAAATCTATAAAAAAGTCCA
Source organism: Urechis unicinctus (assembly GCA_034190875.2). Taxonomy (NCBI): domain Eukaryota; kingdom Metazoa; phylum Annelida; class Polychaeta; order Xenopneusta; family Urechidae; genus Urechis; species Urechis unicinctus. The sequence continues at coordinate 5,160,620 of CM067343.1, read as the reverse complement.
ATTTCTCTAATGAATTCAAGTATCTTGGATGGATTCACCCTTTCAAATAATTCTGAAAGGGTTTGAACCCGGAAGAAGCGATTTCGGATCAAAATCAAATCAGCACATTCGATGAGAATGTGCTTGACAGTATAGGCACATTGACAAGGAATACATTCAGGGATGGGCTCATCCCTTAGTAGAAAGGCATGAGTTGTATAGGTGTGTCCTATACGAGCGCGAGCAAGAACGACCTCTTCTCTTCGGCTCACTCTGCAGCTGTGTGGCCACTCCCCAAGTTGAGGCTGGATTTCGTAAAGTTTGTTTGGAATGGATTCATCCCACTGGTCCTGCCATTTTTGTTTAAAAAGTTTAACGACCTGCGGTTTTAAGTTTGTAAAGGGAATCTTGGTTTCAGACACTGGCTCATGTAGGGCTTCCTTTGCAGTCCTATCGGCTCTTTCGTTGCCTGGGATACCTATGTGACTGGGTACCCAGACAAACTCAACATTTTTTCCCAGCATGGATAAACGAGTAAGATTTTCTAAAATATCTACAACAATATGGCACGATAACAACTTATTCCCAATTGCCTCCAGGGCAGATAAAGAATCACTAAAAATTGTAAAATCCGCATTGGGATGGTGAGCAATAAGGCCCAATGCCATCCTTATTGCGGTAACTTCAGCTGTAAAAACAGATGCTGCACCAGGCAGTCTTTTCTTTGTGGGGTCTGAGGTCCGAACACGACTCCAGCGCCCACACGGTTTGCATCTTTGGATCCATCAGTATAAATAAGTATCTGGTCTTTGTGATGTTCTTTTATTTCATGAAATTTCATCAAGAGGTCATTTGCATTTAATTTATCATATTTGGTAAGGGATGTGTCTATTGTTGGTGTGTTCAATTGCCAGGGTGGTGTTTCGGGAATTTTGTTTGGAGCAATAATGTCTAAATTATTGGATATGTTGTTTAGCGATTCTTGAATACGGATGCCAAGAGGTGGTATGGCATTAGGTTTATTTTCATATATTACTTGGTATTTGGGATGGAAGATAATAATGTCATAGGCAGGGTGATCTGGATTGCTTTTTATTTTAATTGCATATTGAAGGGCCAGTTTGTTTCTTCTTAGATGGATAGGCATTTCATTGGCTTCAGTGTGGAGGCTTTCAATGGGTGATGTTCGAAATGCCCCAAGGCAAATCCTCAGAGCCTGATTCTGGACTATGTCCAGTCGTTTTAGATAAGATTTTCGAGCTGCACCGTAAACGATGCAGCCATAGTCAAGCTTTGATCTTATCAAGGACCGGTAGAGCCTGAGCAGGACCTGCCTGTCAGCTCCCCAGTCCAGCTTGGACACTACTTTAAGAAGATTCATTGCCTTGAGACATTTATTCCTGATGTAATTAATATGGGATTTAAAATTAAGTTTTGAATCAAATATGATACCTAAGAATTTGGTTTCTTCCACAACAGGGACGGGATTTTCATTGATGGTTAATTCTGGGTCAGGGTGAAGGCCCCTTCTTTGACAAAAATGTACACAAACTGTTTTTGTAGTGGAAAATTTGAAACCATTTTCATCTGCCCATTTCTGAATTTTGTTAAGGTTGATTTGTAGCTGGCGTTCTATGGTGGTCATACTGCTGGATCGGTAAGATATAAGGAAATCGTCTACATAAAGTGATTTTTCTATTTCAGGTTTAAGAACTTTTGTGATGCTATTGATCTTTAGATTGAAAAGTGTGACAGAAAGAATGCTGCCCTGTGGGACCCCCATTTCCTGACCATGTTGGTCCGAAAGTGATGTCCCAATTCTTACCTTAAAAAATCTATCATTTAAAATTTTTTGTATAAATAGTGGCATATTACCTCGAAGACCAGCTTCTTGTAGATCTTTTTTAAAATCCCATATTTCCATGTCGTGTCATATGCTTTCTCAAGATCGAAAAACACAGACACGACATGGTCCCCCTTTAAAAATGCATTCCTAATATAAGACTCTAACTTAACAAGGTTGTCTGTGGTACATCGGCCTTTTCTAAAGCCAGATTGATGTTCATTTATTATATTATTAATTTCCAAGTACCACATAAGACGCTTGTTAACGATTCGCTCCATGGTTTTACAGAGACAGCTCGTGAGAGCGATGGGCCTGTAGCTCGACGGGTTGGTTGGGTCTTTTCCGGACTTTGGGAGAGGGATGATGGTAGCCTCTCTCCATGAGTCCGGATATTCTCCACTGCTCCATATGTGATTGTATATGTCTAATAAGACATACAAGGACTCTTCTGGGAGATGTTTAAGAAGTTGGTAATGAACATCGTCTGGTCCTACTGCAGTGTCCTTGCAGAGTTTCAAAGATTCTTTCAATTCTTCTAAAGTAAAAGGAACATTATAATTTTCTTCATTGTTTGACCTAAAATTAAGTTTTGTTCTTTCAGTTATCTGTTTATGTCTTTGAAACTTTTCAGTATAATTAGCAGTGGAAGAATTCATGGTTATTGTGTCCGCTATGATGTTAGATATTTCTTGTTTGTTTTTTACTTCATTACCATCTGGTGTAAGAAGGTAAGAAGAAGTGGAAGAGGTGTTTTTTCCACTTATTTTGCGGACCATTTCCCATGTCTTTTTGATTGATGTTTTCGAGTTTAATTTTGATATATAAGTTTTCCATGAATTCTTTTTACTTTCTTTAACGACCCGCCGAGCTCTCGCTCTCGCTGCCCTGAATGATGCCAGGTTTGCATGGGTTGGGTGAGTTTGAAAAAAATTAAGGGCCCTTTTTCTGTGGTTGATGGCGTCCTGGCAGTCTTGGTTAAACCATGGTTTTGGGATGCGCCTGGGCTTTGCCGAGGACTTCGGAATAGTTTTGGAGGCAATTTCAAGCAGTTTAGCACAAAATGTATCGATGTGTGTATCTCGCCCTTGCATCTTATCCCTGTGGATAGCCTCCCCACACAGAGATCCAAAGGAGGGCCAGTCTGCTTTATGCAGCTGCCACTTTGGAGGTGACTCTGGTGGTAACGGAGGGTTTAGGTGGATAAGAATGGGGAAGTGGTCACTTCCACAGGTATCATCGACACCAACTTCCCATGCAAGGTCGAGAAACAAAGAAGGAGAAGAGAAAGAAAGATCTATTGCGGTGGGTGTGCCATAGCCTGGATGGATGTATGTATTTGAGCCGTCATTTAAAAGGCAGAGATTGTGAGAAATGAAGAAATCTTCTACAATTTGGCCTTTTCCATCATCATATGTATTGCCCCATAAAGAGTTGTGGGCATTAAAATCACCCATGAGGAGAACTGGCTCTGGCAACTGGGCCACGATGTTGTCCAGTTCTCCCCGTGTAAAATTTCGGCTTGGCGGTAAGTAAAGGGAGCAAAGTGTGATGGACTTATTTAAGGTAATATTTACTGCTACTGCTTGAAGGTTTGTATTGAGTTCTATTTCTTTCTGGGGAATAAAATCTTTGATTAAAATGGACGAGCCGCCAGAAGCTCGTTCCCCAGTGCCTCCAAATTTATGGTAAGATTTATAGCCTTTCAAGCTATAGTTATTTTTCTGCCTTCAGAAATGTTTCCTGAAGGCAGGCTGCAATACCATTATTTTTGTTGAGTAAAGTAAGAAGTTCTTCATGATTATTCCGAAGTCCTCGGCAATTCCATTGTATAATGCCCGCCATTACCTATCAGGGGGTTTGGCGGGACGTTTGCTGCCATGGTGGACCTCAGTCCCCATGGCATTCCTAGGGCCGCAGGTTCCCTGGGCCACTACAGACCCAGGGTCCCGATTGGCCCCTGATGATGTGTGTCTGCCATGGGGGACCTCATCAGTCTCCATGGTAGACAATGGGCCATAGATGTTGGGCCCAACAAAAGAATCTGGGTTCTGAACCCTGGTGAGTTTTGATTTTACAGACCGTGGGAGTTTAGATTTCTCATTGTATTTGTTTGCTGTTATGTGTTCATTGACTTTTGGGGTAGTGGGGGTGTTTGGTTTTGTTTGTTCTGTTGGGGGATTGCTGGCTTTGAAAGGAGGTTGTTTCGGAGGGTGGTTTTCTGTTTGTGTACTAATAGATTTGGTTATTTTAGTAGGTGCTGCTGCAGTACTAGCATATGAAGGTCTGGAAGAAGTTGAATTTTGGCACTCTACTATTTTTCTCGCTTCAGGAAAAGAAAGTTTTTGGGTGATATGTAGTGTTTGAATTTGTTTTTCGATTTGCCAAATTGGACAACGTTTAGAGTATGCGGGATGAGCACCGGAACAGTTTGCGCACTTGAATGGTGCCTTGCAATCCTGCTCCCCGTGCTCATCACCGCATTTGGGGCAGATTGGTGTTCTATTGCATCTTGTTCGAAAGTGTCCATATTTCTGGCAATTGTGGCATCTTAAAGGATTTGGAATAAATGGTTCAGTTTTGATGTTCAGGCCAGCTATTTTAATGTTGTTTGGAAGGTAAGGGATGTTAAAAGTAAGGATGTGGGTGCCTGTGGGAATTTTTTCTCCATTTTTATTAATGAGCACTTTGGCTACTTCACTTACATTTTGATTTTTCAATTCCTCCAAAATTTCTTCTTCGCTGCAGTATTTAAGTTCGAAAGATTTTATAACACCCTTGATGGTGTTAAGGGTTCTATGAGGGCTGAATTTTACATTGATATTTGCTATTTTACTGGTTTGGAGAAGAAGTTTGGAATGAATTTGTTTTGAAGTTTCTACAAGGTAAAGCCCAGATCTCAAAAGTTTTAAAGTTTTTGGGGTGCCCGCAATACCACAAATTCCTTTAAATAGAACAATGAATGAAACTTTCTCTAAACTTCCGTCGGTCCTTTCAAGTATAAGAAATCTTTGCCAATTTTCAACTTGATTCAAATCATTTTCTTCGGTGTGCTTCCTTTTCTGGCCAGGAGGAGAAACAGACATAGTAATACAACAATTCATCACCTGTGCTCCCCACCCGCCCCGGAGCCCAATAAAGGGACATCTTAAAGATGCCAGGGCTACACAGGTGATATACTCGTCCCCCATAAAAAGTGACACAATACGTAACCCATAGAGCCCAGACACTGGCAAGGTGCTGAGCCCGTAGAGGCGCACCATAACACCCCTAATGGAATCCGATTGACCTGATTAAGCAGCCGCCTTCTGGGACTAGTGAAGCCAATGAAATGAGAAATGGTCCATGAAGTAAATGAATGTCATGAAGGAAGATGCCAAATGCATGTGATGGGTAATCCCAGGGCACGACGCCACCAGCCGATAGGAATGGGCCAGGCCTACCCACCCTCTCGTCTAGGCGAAATCCGGGCCAAAGTGGTGTGTTGCAGATATAGCCCTCGCAAGGACCGCTCCGCTCAACCACCAGGATCCCATCTTCCTCCGACACGAGTCGCAACCCACGGCCAACAGGTTGCCCCCTATTAGTCGCCTCTTACGACATGCAGGAGGATACAGTGGGTCTATTCTACCCCCGAACCCACAGGGGGGTCGATGAGAATGTGCTTGACGGTGTAGGCGCATTGACAAGGAATACATTCAGGGATGGGCTCATCCCTTAGTAGAAAGGCATGAGTTGTATAGGTGTGTCCTATACGAGCGCGAGCAAGAACGACCTCTTCTCTTCGGCTCTCTCTGCAGCTGTGTGGCCACTCCCCAAGTTGAGGCTGGATTTCGTAAAGTTTGTTTGGAATGGATTTATCCCACTGGTCCTGCCATTTTTGTTTAAAAAGTTTAACGACCTGCGGTTTTAAGTCTGTAAAGGGAATCTTGATTTCAGACACTGGCTCATGTAGGGCTTCCTTTGCAGTCCTATCGGCTCTTTCGTTGCCTGGGATACCTATGTGACTGGGTACCCAGACAAACTCAACATTTTTCCCCAGCATGAATAAACGAGTAAGATTTTCTAAAATATCTACAACAATATGGCACGATAATAACTTATTCCCAATTGCCTCCAGGGCAGATAAAGAATCACTAAAAATTGTAAAATCCGCATTGGGATGGTGAGCAATAAGGCCCAATGCCATCCTTATTGCGGTAACTTCGGCTGTAAAAACAGATGCTGCACCAGGCAGTCTTTTCTTGTGGGTCTGAGGTCCGAACACGACTCCAGCGCCCACACGGTTTGCATCTTTGGATCCATCAGTATAAATAAGTATCTTGTCTTTGTGATGTTCTTTTAGTTCATTAAATTTCATCAAGAGGTCATTTGCATTTAACAAGCCAACAAGGAAATTTGATTAACGGTGAAGCAATAGAGAGAGCCGTGTGGTGACGTACGTCACCGCTTTGGTCCATGGGCCTTAACGTGACGGCGTTGGATTAAAACGTACGACACCTCTGATGAGTTTGGCCCTGAACGCACCAGCGTCTCCACGGACCGCCCTGGCCGTTTAGGCGGCAACTCAACAACCAGTGTTCAATCACTTGTTGCCCAGCCGCCGAGATATACGGACGTGACGAAAAAGCCATACGGACGTATATAAGATAGCCATAAGAGGATCCTAAGAAGAATATTACCAGCAGCAATTAAGACGCGACCGATCACCCACTACAGTAGAAGGTAAGCAAGTTTGAGAAAGTACTATGGCTATTTCGCTTAGCAGACTTCGCAGAGCGGTCTGACTTCCCGATCGTAGAAAAGCTCAATCATGGGTGCACCATTGCTGAGTGCAAACGCAAACTAATGTCAAGAAGGAAAGATGTTATTGTTAAAAACTGTCTAGACCTATTACGCCAGTATGAGGCAGCAGACGTCACAATGAAACATAAGATTGCCAGATTAATGCAACATACTCAAGAGACAAACCAAACACTCCCAGTGAAATGTGCAGAAATACAAGATGAGATCCAAACAGCAGCCAGAGTGCACTATTTTGAATATTTTACTTTATTTTAATGCTACTATTGAGATAAAAAAATGTTGTTTGGTATTATTTACAAGTTTGCAGTTATTGAACAATGCATAATCTGTGTATGCACAGGTTTCCAGAAGCGCTGCCTTCATCTCATAGAAATCTGAGATAGACTTATCACGAAGGAGAGGATAGAGCTGGCAGATCCACATCACTGAGGAACATTTCAATGAGCAGTTGAACCAGAGAAAGAACAGCACCATTTACGTAAGTAGGGATGGACTGTTTTGGGCCATTCAAAATCAAGAAAGCGCGATCAGATATCAAGTGTTACAGGCTACTCTTCACATGCTTCTGTTCACGTGGAGTACACATTGAAATGCTTGATGATTTGTACATGGATGCATTTATAAATGGTCTTCGCTGCTTCATCGCAATCAAAGGATCAGTGAGGTCAATCAGATGCGACCAAGGCTGTAATTTTGTTGGTGCCAATAATAAGCTGAAAGCTGACATTAAAGAAATGGACGTTGAAAGGATGAAGTCGTACCTTGCCAATCGCAAATGTGATTATGTGTTTAACGATTCACATGCAAGCCATGTTGCTGAGGTCTGGGAGCGTCAGATAAGAAACAACAGAAATGTTTTGAGAGCAATAATAGATCTCTATCCACAAAGATTGGATGATGCATTATTTCGAACACTTCTATACGAGGCTATGTCAATAGTGAACAGTAGACCGTTGACATCAAACAACCTACATGATCCGTGCATAGAACCTCCTCTCACACTTAACCATCTGTTGACCATGAAAATAACTGTTCCTCTCCCACCACCCAAATCCTTCATTAAAGAGGACATGTATGCAAGAAAGAGGTGCAGACGAATTCAGTTTTTCCTTGAACAGTTGTGGTCACGCTGGAGAAAGGAATATGTATTAAATCTGCAGCAGAGAGAGAAATGGAGAACACCAAAAACAAATATGAAAGTAGAAAATGTAGTATTGCTGAAGGAATCTGAAGAATGGCCACTGGGTATAATAAGGTCTACCACCATTGATGATGATGGCTTGGAAGTGCGATCAAGGAATCTCGATGACTGAGGTCAGCCAATAAAACAATGGTCTGAACTAGAGCAACCAACTCAAAAGCTGATGTCACATGACTTCCTAATTACAGCCGTTGCCGATAGGGGCGATCATCACTTCCTTTCTTCTTGTAACTGTTCCAATCTTAGCTCGCACAATTTTGTATATTCGACGTCGCCATTAGGTCATCTCAATCGTTAGCAGTCGTTCCCATTCCTCAACGGGATTTAACTGTTGTCCTACACTGCCTGGTGTAATTTTAAGATCGGTGGGAGGTTTTGTTACTCTATTTTTGAGGGTCACTTTATATCTCGACCATAATTTTGTGCAGTTACTCTGCCGTTTTATTCCATGTGCTGCAGATGTCCACATCAACCTGAGGACGTAAGAGGAAACCGTCTACAAAGGTGGCTGCGCCCAAATCCAAAAATCGACTGTCGATCCTCCTCAAGTCTCAGTCCAGATAGACATAGCAACTCAATTGCAAGTCATGCAAGAAAAATTGACCAGATGCAAGCCATTGTCTGTGACCTCGCTGCTGCCCAAAGCTCATCACCTTCTAAGGAACGCCCTCCTGTACGCTCCGTTGTGGAATCAATTTCAGTCGACCACAGCATGCCAACGTCAAGTTCAGACTCTGGTCCATTTATTGAGACCATAAATTTAATCCATCTCCCAAGGTGAGCCATAGTCCCAACAAATGGCCTCATTTCATTTGGTGTCATTGGGATCTCTGGTCGATGCCAAAAGTAAATAAAACAATTTGGCAGGCTAGTTCGCCAATCTTGACTCTTTGATATCTGCTCATTCTGAACACTATACTCTTTTCTTTTCGGCAGACCGTATTGCCAAGGCGCAAACGAATGTGTTGATTTTAAACCAGTGGACAGATGATTGTGTTTTTTATGGGGATATACCTCCAAGTTCATCCAGCTGAAGCTATCTCAATGCTTTAATACACACAAACAATCCGAAACATGGCTGTTAATGGTAAGTATACTGCCAAGTATAAAGTTCAACGGCACGTCAACACAGATGGGTTAATCTATGATATGGGTTAATCTATGATATCAGTGGATTTAAATTAATTTAATTTGTAGAATAGCGCTGTTTGTCTGATATATCCAATGATTGTTGAAGGATTAACTGAGTCAAAGAGTTTTTTGTAATATCTTTGCCGTATATGATTAAAATGTACGCAATTTACCAAGAAATGTTTTACTGTAAAAAGTTCATTGCAAGGTATGCATATTGCTGGTTCAGATGTGATATCGCGTTTCGTAAACTCAGGACCCACTGCCCTAGGATCGCATCCATAACGAACTATACATTAATGCGTCAATGCTGTCCATTCCTGAGCGATCGTTCCAGCCCTTTCGATCCATGTGGCCACAAGGTAGGTGGCACAGTGGAACTCCATGCATATTACAAGCTGCTGCCATCAATATGCCTTCAGTTTCACTTATGCTGGGGGGGTTCTCTCCTTTTCTTGTTAGATTGCTCTTATTCTCATTTATTAACTTGGTTTAACAGTTTATATTATAGGTCCAGCTGTCCTGACTGTGGTGTGGTGTGCACACTTTTTCTACCCTGGCTGTTGTGTTGATCTTTACTCCTGCAGTAGAGACCACTTAGCTACCTGTAGAGACTATTATTTTTGTGTGTTTCTTGATAGATTGGCATTTGCTCTTATTAGCTCACTGGTCCAAAGGGCCCAGTGTGCTTATGGCATCAAGTTGTGTCCGTCAACATTTTTGAACAACAAGCTATTTCTCAAAGACAGTTAGGTGGATCAACTACACATTAGCCATGAAGATTAGTGGGTGTAGTCCGAACATTCAAGAAGTATCTGCAGATGTTGCGATTTGACTGAGACATAACGTAATGACCCGATCGAGTCACACCATGTCAACATTATGATTTACTTGGATTTGTTGGCAGCGGATGTTTGAAATTCTGATTTGTTGGATTTTAATTATTTTTTTTCATCTTGCAAAAATACTGTACTTTGTACTGCCGCTAATTAGACCAGTGAGCTACAAGATTCATGGATCTTTTTTTCTTCTTTTATGAGCTTCGTTTAATAGTTTATGTTATAGGTGCTGATTGTGGTGTTGGTATGCATGCTCTTTCTTCCCTGGAGTGGTGTTGGTCTGAACTTGTGCAGTAGTGACCTGCGTAGAGACTAGTACATGAACCGTTATTTGCATCATGTCCTGTAAATTCCGAAAATATTGGTTGGACAAGAAGGAATACAAGGACTGGATAAGGGAAGTTCCTGGTGATCCAACTAAAACGTACTGTGTGGTCTGCAAAAAAACAATTGACTTGAGCAACATGGGACAAACAGCCCTCACGTCTCACATGAAGGGGAAAAAACACAGACAAGCTTTTTCCCTAAAATCAGGAGCAACCCCGCAGCAGTCCATTAAAATGTTCTCAGGCTTCAGAAGCAAGGATCAGCCTGATGCTGTGCCATCCACATCAACTCAGTACCATGAGCATTGTAAAATAAATGATGCCGGATGCAAGACAATGGAGGTGACTGTAGGCCAAGCTTCTGCAAGAACTACAATCACACATTATGTCAGCTCAAGCGATGTCAAGAAAGCAGAAATCATATGGGCCCTAAAGTGTATCATGGCACACTTCTCCTACAGTGCTAGTGCTGACATTGGAGATATTTTTCGGGCAATATTTCCAGACAGTGACATAGCAAAGAACTTCAAGTGTGGATCCACCAAGCTGGCGTACCTTGTGTGCTTTGGTATTGCACCATACTTCAGAGAGAAACTAATCAACAAGCTCAGAGAAGCAGTGTGCTATGTTGTTAGCTTTGACGAGTCTTTGAACTCCATCTGTCAGCAGGGACAAATGGATATTGTCGTCCGCTACTTTTTGGCGATAAGGTTGTCTCCCAGTACCTGGAAAGTCAGTTCTTGGGACATGCATCAGCAAAAGATCTTCTTTCTGCATTTAAACAAGGCACCTCAGAGCTGAATCCTAGCAAGATGTCACAAGTGTCCATGGATGGCCCCAATGTTAATTATAAGTTCTTCAATGAACTCTTGGAGGACAGAAAGAAGGAAGATCCTGACCTGCCTGGCACCCTTCAGCTTGGTAGCTGTAGTGTGCACATAGTCCATGGAGCCTTCTCTACTGGCATCCAGAAAACAGGCTGGAATCTGGAAAAAGCTTCTTCGAGCCATCTGGTATCTCTTTGCAGATTCCCCAACGAGAAGAGCAGACTTCAAGAACATCACAAAGACCGATGTCTTTGGGCTCCAGTTCTGTAGCAAAAGATGGGTGGAGGATGTCTATGTTGCTGAAAGAGCAATCACAATCTGGCCCAACCTAGTGACATATATCAAGGAAACCCTCAAGAACCCCAAACAGCAGATACCGACAGTTGCATCATTCACAACGCTTCAGGAATTTGTGGTCAGTGATCCACTTGTTCTGGCAAAGCTGGAAGTCTTCATTTCCACGGCCAAACTTGTTCAGCCATTTCTGAAGAAGTACCAAACAGACAAGCCTATGATGCCATTCGTCTCAGATGATCTGTATGATATCCTGCGAAGTCTCATGGCCAGGTTTATCAAGGGTTCAGTTCTGACAGAGGCCACAACATCCTACTAACTGGCTAATGTTGCTGTTGATGACCAGTCTACCTGGCTACCCCCAGACAAGGTGGACCCAGGCTTTGCAGCAAAAAGAGTACTGGACCAGGCCCTGAAATCTGAGGCTGTTTCCCCTTTGGCCAAGAAGGACTTTCTTGTTGCATGCCTGAAACTCTACTCGGCAATGACACAGAAGATATTGGAAAGATGTCCTCTGAAGTATTCCATGGTACGTGCACTCCAAGCACTTGACCCTCGGTTCATGGTTGCTCACCGGCTGAACAAACTTGTAGACAACAAGTGGAGACAAGACCGTGAGTGTGATGAGGTAGTGCGTCAATTCAGAGAACTTCTGGGGCTGCTTCAGCGACAGTTCAAGGTGGAATGTGAGAGCTTTGCTGTTGACACAGAGCGACTAGATAGCTTCTACCAATCAGTCATTGGCCTGCCCAAAAAACCAGAACTGAAGGAGGTATGGGAAGTAATGCAGCTTCTCCTGACCCTGTCTCACGGCCAAGCTGCAGTGGAACGGGGATTCTCTATCAACAGTGACCTCTTGGCACCAAATCTCAAGACTCAATCATTGGTTGCACAGAGAATGGTCTATGATACCATCACTCTTTCAGGGCTTCCTGTTGCTGACTTTGAGGTAACACAAGGGCTTCTTCGGTCATGCAGTCATGCCTATGCAAGGTACACCGCCTACCTTCTTGTAGAAAGGGAAAAGCTGGAGAAACAAAACAAAATACAAAAGAGGGCTGCAGAAGAAAGTGAGCTGAATGAGGCAAAGAAGAAGCTCAGGAAGCTGGAGCAAACTCACAGTGAGTGATATAGCTGCATAGTTTATTGTGGCTTTGTGATATAAATGTATTACATATCTGTACTACAAAATGAAAATTGCATTGCATTTTTCACCCGTTTATTTCCAGTGTAAGAGGGAGTCTGCCTACAGGAGACATACCCAGAAACAGATAGCAGCTCAAGCAGCTGAAGCCCAGAGTGATGCTCCAGTGGTTGAGGTGAGAGAAGGAACAGAGGTCACTACTGATGAAGAGGAGGTCGCAGAAGATATTGCTGGGTCGGTCGAAGCAGATGAGTCGGACAGCGATGGGTTCGATTCAGACTACTTCTCCGGCCGCTAAGAGGATATTGAGGATAAAATATTTATGTACGCAAAGAACATCATGATCTAAATTAGATCCTGATGTCCTTTGCATACATAGATATTTTATTTAGATTCTAATGTTGACAATAAACATACTTTACCCTAAAAATAATGTGTTTTTCTGACGCATTATCTTGAGACATCGCAAAATGATTAATTTTAATTCGGTCCTGAAAGAAAAGTCTCAGTCCTGTAAAGTTTGGGCACTTTACAGGACATCGGTCCCGTAAAGTCTGAAATTCTTTCCTGAACTCTGTATTTGCCTCTCTGCAAAAAGTGTAATAAATAACCTTACCTTGCATGGCATAGAATATTCCCAGACATTTTGTTTCTAACTAGTACATATGCATGAGCATGCAAATGTGAAGTTTACTGATATTTTTATGACAATATTCTGTTAAAGTTGTGTGCCTATCAATAGCTTTTGGTCTGTAAGTTTTAGCTAGTTTTGTATGCATGTATATATTCACTTTTGTACAAAGATGATACGTGTACCCAGCCAATGTACTGGTCAAGTGAGAGGTCTATGACTAGAAGTCTAGAAGACTAGAAAGGTAGACTTTGGCAATAGATTAATAATTTTTGTATGACCTTCTAGCTGCTGAGAATCACCCAGTTCCCAAAGCATAGAGCATTAAAAATTCAAGCTTACAGAATTCTTTTTTAAAACATGACTAAAAGCAAATGTTCAATTTGTTAATGAACACTCTGATGCAATAAAGGAAAATGAAAATAATTCTTTTGTCCAGGAAGGAAAAAAAGTATCCCAGCAGATTCATTTTCAGATAAATTAAGAAACAGTGGCCATTCAAACACTTAGAAATAGTTCAGACCTTCTGTTCACACAGGCTTTTTGCACAAGGTGAGGAACGGATGGCTGTAAGGGGAGAAGGGAGGCCATTACTTGCCTGTGTGTACAGTATATACTAGTATATGTACAATACATACTACTACTGGACACTGCAACAATATTGAAGATGTGTCACAGCACTCAGGCTGTATAATAAGGGTGAAATAACTATCCTGGAATTTTGAAAATTAATCAGGGAAAAATCAGGGAATAATCAAGGATTTTTGTTTTAAGAAATGCTGGGAACCCTGCTTATATGCTTATCTATTTGTGCATGTTACGGCCATGCAGGGCGCACCCACTCGGGTGTAACATTTCACTGTAGCTGGGAAGAGAGTGACCTTACAACGCTCTTAAGGCACGGCTTCTGGCCATTGACCGCTACCAAACCAGGAATAGCAGTTTCAGTACGGTTGCTTGACCAACTGCAGTGCCTATCACTTGAGGCACAGATTTCAGTGCAGGCATTTGTCGCTTCAACTGATATGCGCTCATCCTCAAAGTTGAGTAAGGTAATATGCATGCATTACATCTTACTAGTAGATTAACATGTGATATACGTGATAACTTCATAATTCCATTTGTGTAACAAAAGGAGTCTGTCACCCTGTCCACCATCAGTCGCGGTGAAACGTTTCATGAGTATCGACAACTGTGGCAGAAGATGAGGGATGCCCTAACATCACTTGTATTGCCTGTTTCTTGGCTTACTGAATGTCCAGCCTGCCCTAAGGTTCGTTCAATTAATGTTATAGTCAGATGTGTGCACACACACACACACACACACACACACACACACACACACACACACACACACACACTCTCTCTCTCTCTCTCTCTTTATCACACACACACACACACACACACACACACACACACACTCAAACTCAAACACACACACACACACACACACACACACACACACACACACACACACACACACACACACACACACACACACACTATTCCTGCACGATCAGCCCTTTATAACTGAATCTTCTTGCTCTCATTTCAGACAAGTGGGCAGCTTGACCTTGCTTTGGATGCTAACTTCGGTCTTGTCCATAAGTTAAACTCTGGTAAAGGCAGTGAACATGCAAACATGCAAACACAGTACTTTGTGGACCAAGATGTTGTAGATAGCTTTGTTGACAGCCAATTAACCGAGAAAAATGATGCACAAAGGGTAAGTTCTGTTTATGTTATGATATATCTGCGCTCATTTTGCATTCATAAACATTCTGCTGAGGTCCTCAGATTGAACTATTGTTATAGGAATGCAGCAATTTCCAAGCAGCTTCTGCAGTGGGGAGTAAGAACAAAGCAGCCAAGTTAACAGTTACTGGTGTGTTTGGGTCCGCCTGTCGTCATGAAGTTCCGTATAAGTTTCTGGATATGAGACATGGGGAGCGGTGAGATCATGTAATTGATTGCAGAACATGTATGTAACATCAACCAAATATCATCAAGTGCATAAATCGGCTCTCCATTAATACTTGTATGAGCTACAGTCTGGCATATCCAATATATATCCTCAAAGAGATGAGTCGTCAGTTTGGGGTTGAATCAGTTCTACAAAAGAATGTACTGTATGATATTGCATGCATGCTGAAAGCCTATCTCCAGGTCAGTTGTGTTGCAACCAATATAATTGCATTTGAGATGTTGAATTTCTGTCCACAAATATTTATACATATATTTATGTGCTCTCTGAAATAGCAGAGATGACATTTGCTATTCCTGTATTCCATGCATATGGTCACAAGGGGGATTGTCAGGTACATTATGAAATCACTACCTGTACTTGACAAACTTTGAAGATATAATTGAGCACTCATTTATTTGATCTTTTCATTTGCATAACTTGCTGTTATTTATTATGATATTGTTCCACAGGCAACAATGACCCATGTCGGCTCGAAGGCTTTGGATTGATGAATGAGAACAGCTTGAGCGCTTGTGGTCATACCTGCGATTATTTGCTAGCACAACCAAGGAAATAACTCCACTTCATCGTAGAGAAGTGCTTACCACAGCCATTCATCAATATGCAACAAAGAAGAAAACAGTACTTGGTATGGGACTGACTAGTCGTACAAAGTTAAGATTGAAAGCATTTAAGTGAATACAATATACTCAAGCATTTATTTTACAACACAGAATACTCACTGGTTGACAAGATGAAGAAGGCAGAATCAATTACAGAAGAGAAAATCCAAAAGCTCTTGTATCAGTATAGAGAAACGGGTAACAATTATTTAAATGTAAAGGTAAGGTAAGGTAAGTATAGGGTTTAACGGCACACCAACACTAGTGTGTTATATGGTGCCTACTTAAGGAGGGGTATATACGAGTACGAAAGGATAAGAAGAAGTCAAGGTTTACAACCAACTAAAAATTAAAAGGACATCCTAAAGATGACAGGGCTACACAGGTCGTCACAGGGCGCGACGCCACCAGCCGATAGGAATGGGCCAGGCCTACCCACCCTCTCGTCTAGGCAAAATCCGGGCCAAAGTGGTGTGTTGCAGATATAGCCCTCGCAAGGACCATTCCACTCAATCACCAGGATCTCACTGCCCACCGACCCGAGTCGCAACCCACGGCCAACAGGTTGCCCCCTATTAGTCGCCTCTTACGACATGCAGGAGGATACAGTGGACCTATTCTACCCCCGCACCAACAGGGGGGATGGAAGAAGGAAGAAGTGACACTTCTTGTCCAAAAAAGATAGTCATCCAAAAACCTGGTAAATATTGTTTTATGACGTTGGTAACCTCCCTTTAGTTGATATCCTGACATATATATAGGGGTTTTATTCTATGAATGATGAAATGTTTGTAATAGCACCTTAGGCATAGAGCACTCACTAAGTTGAGGAGCTCATGCAAGTTTATGCCATCAGGTATGTATGTTTTATCTACATTTAACATATCAACTGATATATAATAATAATGCTAGTACAGCAGTACTGAATTATTGTGTTGTTTGTCATAGTTTTACTATTCTATCTTGGGGTGGTTTTATGTTTATTTTCAGATCACAGCTTCAATCGGGACTACTTGACTCGGATGATGTGGACACTAACATAAGGATCACAGCAAAGCTAACCTTGTATGTAACTATTGTAAACAGTGTTCAGCTATACGCTTGTTGTGGCACGTTTTGTTAGTAAGGAAGCCTAAATTACACACAGATGCCTCTCATCACAATTGCACCCTACAAACTAAACACCAGACCTTGGACCTCAGAGTTATTTATGAAAACTTATAAAAAAAAATATTGTAACTATGGGTAAGGCAAGGTAAGGTAAGTATAGGGTTTAACGGCACACCAACACTAGTGTGTCATATGGTGCCAAGAAAGGTTAATAGATAAGATTGACCTGATTAAGCAGCCGCCTTCTAGGAAAAATGTAAATGAAAAAGGATATAAATGGAAACGATTATTTGAGGGCAAATCACCACAAGCCGATTGACTGGACCAGGTCATTCCAGCCTCTCGTCTAGGTGAAATCCGGGCCAGAGTGGTATGCTGCAGATATAGCCCTCAAAAGGACCACTCCACTCAACCACCTGGATCCCATTGTCCACCGACTCAAGTCGCAACCCACGGCCAACAGGTCGCCCCCTATAAGTCGCCTCTTACGACATGCAGGAGGATACAGTGGATCCATTCTACCCCAGGACCCACAGGGGAATGTAACTATGGGATTCGTGTTCAGCCCAGGGTTGTCATTGAATTAGTATCAAACTTCAATTGTTATGATTTAACGTAGTCATAACATGTTATTCAGATTCGTGTCAAAAGCAGCAGAGATTCAAGGCCTATTGACCTCACATCAAATGTTTCATATCTATATATATATATTTTGATAACAGGTTAGACAAGAAGCTGTCTGCAATTTGAAAAGCAAAAACATCAAGAGATGGACACCCGAGAACCCTAAGAACCAGCAAGAGATTACTGCAATTGAGAATGGCTGCAAGTGGAAAATGCTGTTCAACATGAAAGGTAAGGTAAGTATCAGGTTTAGCGGCACACCAACACTCATGTGTTATATGGTGCCAAGAAGGTTTCATAGATAGGATTGACCTGATTAAGCAGCCGCCTTCTAGGACAAATTAAAATGGAGATGGAAAAGATAAAATGGAAATGATTATCCTAGGGCCAGTCACCACCAGCCGATTGACTGGACCAGGTCATTCCAGCCTCTCGTCTAGGTGAAATCCGGGCCAGAGTGGTGTGTTGCAGATATGGCCCTCAAAAGGACCACTCCACTCAACCACTTGGATCCCATTGTCCACCGACACGAGTCGCAACCCACGGCCAACAGGTTGCCCCTTATAAGTCGCCTCTTACGACATGCAGAAGGATCCCAGGACCCACAGGGGGACAATTAACAGTGAAAATATCTACATTAATACCAATATTATCACAGCAACTTTCGGCCAGCTATGGTTGACAGCTCAATAGTTTTCGAAGCGACCAATACGCATTGGTCGTTTTGGCCGCGCTGATGGATAATTTTAGAAATTGCCTGCAGTGCTCACTGTGCGGACAATCGGTCACCAGCGCAGTATATACTGGTCGCTGCGAAGTTGTCGATGTTGAAGTGGATAGAAGGTCGTATGCTTTAGATTTGATTGAGGATGATGCCTATGTGATGGAAGAAGACAAGCATCTTTATGAAACCGATGCTCGAACCAGAGTCTATGACACTATTGCTGCACGATACACATGCTTTGCCTATTCATTTGGAATAGATTGTATTTGCAGTATCTAGGGCAGCACATTTATGAACCCAGGCTAGTTGAACAGTTGCCAGAGACAAACAGCCGTGTAGATCTGGATGCAGTGAAAGTGACTGTATCCATCCAACAAATTCTCCACGAGTTATCATCATTGGTGTCCAGCAGCAGCTTCACTGAGCTTTCTGGGTTGCGAACAGTTATTTCAAATGCCCACAGAAGTGTTTGAACAGTTTACTTCTGTAAATGCTCACACAAAAATTCGGCAACTGCCCTCCTATCGTCTAGCATTGGCGACACACGCGCTTGCTAATTTAAACACGTGATCTCGGATCACTATATAAGTAGCCCCGAATATTCACATTCATCCATCGATTCGCCACAAAAGACATTAGCGATTTAGTTTTTGCCATGTTATTTTGCGCTGCACTACAGAGTGTACTGGAGTTTCACTATCGTACAGCTTCCGTGAAGAACATATTCGTTGCCTCAAACACCTTTTGCAACTGTAGGAATCTTATCATGAGTCTGCCAACCGGCTTCGGGATGAGTGACGCTTTGGCTTTAGCTCCGCTCATAAGGTAAGCGATATCCGTGCCAGAGTGGCATATTGCAAATAAGGTAAGGTAAGTATGGAGTTTAACGGCACACCAACACTCATGTGTTATATGGTGCCTACAAAGGTGAATAGATAACATTGACCTGATTAAGCAGCCGCCTTCCAGGATAAATGAAAAAAGAGATGGAAATATTGAATGGAAACGATTATCCTAGAGCATGTCACCACCAGCCAAATGACTGGACCAGGACATTTTAGCCTCTCTTCTATGTGAAATCCGGGCCTGAGTGGCATATTGCAGATATGGCTCTCAAAAGGACTCCACCCAACCACCAGGATCCCATTGTTCCACGACAGGAGTCGCAACCCACGGCCAACAGGGCGCCTCTATTAGTCGCATCTACGGCATACGAAATAGACGCCGGGTGAACAAGAACGATGAAGAATTGTATGAATGACATGAGGCTCATTGCTCTCAATGGGGTGATTTTCAGATCAGCTCTTCAATATCAGTATCTGATGTCTTCTAAAGGAAGCATTAAGCATAAAATACCAGACAGGTTTACACGGCATCACTACCCAGAATTCACAAGACGAAGCAGCCCATGAAGTAGATAAAGTCCTTGAAGTTCATAATATGAAAAAAAACTTAATATTTTGCGACGCCGCATTTAAAATTAATAAACCACGCCAAGAAAAGCTGCAAATGACTGAACAGAAGGCGGTGGAAGTGGATGAAGTTCTCCTTGTTGAAATTCGTGTCATTCACGAAATGGACCCAAACACCATTGACAAAATGCATTTCATAAAAAATCACTATTTAGGCAAAAAATGTAGTTGCTAACTCAGATAGCGTCTAAAATGGTGCGATAATCCCGATTCCATGACCGTATATAATTCCTATGGTCCTTAAACCAATTTTTACAATACGTCAAAAAAGCCTAGTTGGAAATAATTAATTACGGAAGCGCAGAATCGTCAATGAACCAATGAAGAAGCTGTGAAATTTTTCTTCTTGACTACTTTAGGTGCATCCAATGTGCTGTCCTCAACACCAAAGGACATTGCAGCACCAAGGGGGATACATACATATACATAATGCAAGAACAATGTGGTACCCTACACATGCCGTGCACTGGATGCTGATCTGGCTGTGTATTGACAGGCGTGACTTGACGCCGTCGGCATTACCAATGGTAGTTTACACAACTGAATATCAGGCTTGATATATGGCACTTTATGCGGCGCATCTCAGCTAGTTGTACCACAGACTCTCACCAGCTATATGGTCTATACATGGGTCGTCTCAGCCATTTCATATTAATGTGGGATCACAGTGATCTGGAAGTGCGAAGAAGCGAAGCGAGCTGAGATGGTGGCTGACCACATTATAGACCCGTTGGATGCAAACGTTATGCGCTGCGTCACAAGGGACGAGATGGCATTACATTGTCGAAGCACCACCCGTAGGATTGAGGACACAACCAACCACATAACAGTGCTAATGATGTAGTAATTAAAATCCAAGGCAGCGTAGACTATTCATGCATAGTTTAATCGTAATCCTGTTGTGGCTAATGACTGGGATGATTCAGTAGGGCCAAACAACATCCCAGGCTTCAGTGCTGTGCAAGAGCTGGCTTCATATTTGATCGAACTCCGTGACAACAATGGAGCCCTCCGTACTCTTGAAGTTACAACCAGAGTAAATCCCACGGCCAAAAGAGTGCCCCTTTTAGTCGCCTCTACGCATACAACCACAATAAATCTGTGGAATTCGTTTGGTGAATATGACAAGCGGCGCACCTTATACCCCTTCACGCCACAAAAGGACCTTCACACAGGAAAGATTCCGTGCCACCAATAGAATCGTTGCCCCAGGTGTCGAGAGCACTAGATAGTATGAATGGTATTAATGGAAATAATGCATGCACAAATGTATGCTCTATGAGCAATATTTCTCATATTGCTCGTGCTTCCTTGGACTTAACGCAGGCCCAGTTCAGTGGCCTAGATGTAACAGGTATGTAGAGGCCACGATCAGCAAACTCTGCAGCATTTTTCCAACTCCGAGCGCAGGGGTGACAGAATGCTGACAAGATGTCAACAATGCACCGTTATAGAGAACTCAACACTACAGCTACCCGAGGTTAATAGGCCTACTTTGACTCCGTGGTAAGTTCGCCAATATATTTTGCTTTATTTTATTTAATCACAAGTTTTGACCATGAAGTGTGAAACCACTGATATAGCTGACACCCTCTTAGAAGATGGCAGCGTCAAGCTTGCCATCGTCTGCTCAATTCTTTTCCACACAACTCCACATTTACCTTCAATGAATTGGTTGACAAATGAAACCAAAACTAAGGCAACTTCTTAGCGTCCATCATAATGCCACATACCACACACACACATTGGTTTATGGCTGCCCCAGTACAACACTGGTCTCGAGACACCATCCACCAAAACACCTCCATGGGGAGATCCAAATACAAAACATCCATCCAGAGCTATTTTTACAGCAGCCATGAGTTGCAACTGGATATGCTGTCTGCCATCAATCGGACAATAGAAGACGAAATTGATGAAAAGATCCGTAATTCCCCTTTCGTTGGTTTGATGATAGACCATGATAGAAGCTTGTGATCTATGCGCGTGGTGTGTGTGAAGGAAAGCCATCAGTCCACTCTCTGAGGAATGTTACATTGGTAGATGGTAAAGCTGGTACAATTGTCTCCGCACTGAGAGACTTTGCCAGCGATAAAGGGTTTGACTTTTAGCAAGTGATGGGGTGAGTGTTATGACTTGCAAGACCAATGGCTTGGGAGAACGTCTGAGGGCATAGTACAGTCCGCATGTTACCCAGGTTCATTGTGCAGCTCATCGACTGGCCCTGGCAGCTGCTAATGCTTGCAAGTCTGCATCACACTTCGATGACTTTCAGAGGACACTAGAGCAGATCTTCTTCTACTACAGTAGCAGCCCAGTACTCAGTTGGATATGAGAGTGTGAGAACCATGCAACGTGTGCTGGATGATGACCCTGCTCTCAGAACTATCACCCTGAAGCAGCCAGCCAGTTCCTGTTGGCTCTCCTTGCACCAGGCAGTGGCTGCTATTGATCAGGTATCCAACTTGAACAGGATGCAGCTGTCAAGAGTGCAACTGATCCCAAGGGATTGCTCAAAAAGGCTCGATCCGTCAAGTTTGTTTTCACAACTGCAATTTTTCTCGACACACTGACTCCATTGATAGGGCTCTCTGAATTGCTACAGGAAGAAATGCTGGACACCAGTGTCATTAGGCCTGCGGTGCACCCAAACATAGCTGTTTTATTCAGGATATTCAGACCAAGCCCAGAAGCCAACTCCAGACTGCATATGACCTGATCAAGGAAGGACACTATCTCATTGTTAAGCTTACAGACACTAACATCCTGCATATTTCGTTTCAAAATGACTGCGAAGTGTATTTGTACCAATTTATTTTAAATTCACAGGAAAGGTTTGATGCTAATTCCGTATCAGTGCAGGAACACATTGATCTGTTGATCAACCATGCTCGTCTTGACACATCGGTCAAAGGGTTGAAAAACTATGGTGAAGAATCGCTGAAAGTTATTTCTGAGCACTATGGACAATGCAAACAAGTTGATGGGATGGAGTTCCCTGCTCACTTGGACTTCACGCACCGGCAAAACTTCGTTCACAGCAACCTTCTGCCACACCTCACACAGACCCTCCACTCCGAAAGTACCCCAAAAGTGCAAACAAACAACCTAGCTAATCAGGTCGATGAACTTCAAGCCACAGTCAACTCCCGAGTGACTGTGGTTGATAACTCTTAGACAAGCCGGCCCCAGACGCCAGTGAACAAGTTCATGAGGCACCCCCATCCATCGTGGGCACCTACACTTCGGTTGGTGAGTACATAAATGAACAGCTCCCACTTTCCCACAATGTACACCATGTCACTCTCTGAACCCCTCTATCAATTTCATTCCTAAAAGGAACAAGCCACTCACCCAAACCGAATGGTGCACTGCCTGGGATGATTTCCTGGCAGTGTACATATAAAAACACCCACAACAGCTGAGCGACTTTCTCACTTATGGAAAAACCATCAAATCCATGATGAGCAAGGACCACAACTGGCTTCATTATGACACCAAGTTCAGAACCGACAGAGAATAATCATGTTGCTGCTGGGCGGCGAGTCGACCTGCAGCTAGCACCATCCCCCAGCCCACCCCCACAAACACCCCATCCCAACCATATATGGTGCCAGGAAAGGTTAACAAAATAACATTGACCTGATTAAAGAGGCGCCTTCTATGATAAATTAAAATGGAGATGGAAAAGATACCTGTCCATCCATTCTATTCATTCTATTTACCAAACCTCCGTGATTTCATTTTTCCTTCACTCCCTCACATAACAAAACATAAAGATCAGGCCATCCCAGGCTCTCGTCCAAGTGAAGTTCGGGTCATTGGTGTGCTGCATACTGAGCCCTCAAAGGGACCTCTCCACCCAACCACCAGGATCCCATTGTCCACCGACACAAGTTGCAACTCATGGCCAACAGTTTGTCTCCTATTAGACCCCACAAGGGGGGGGGGGGCACAGTAATCAAACAAACTTAAGATGAGTGCGAGATCCTCTGGGTAAGGTAAGGTGCCATCTATTAGTCGCCTCTTACGACATGCACAAGGATACAATTGAACCGGCCATCTGACTAGGTCCCTGTCACGGGAGACTGACGGGATGCATTGGCCTATTCTAGCCCCATACCCACAGGGGCAAGTGGGGGGGGGGCACAATACACAACAATCAATCTAATGTAAGATGAGTGTGTGATCCTCTGGGTAACCTCAGCAAGATCTCAAAAGAGATGTGCCGTGAAACGCACTGCACGTTTCACTGCAGGAGATGATGAGTGGATCGTAATAACAAATAGTAATGAAGGTTAGGTAAGTAAGTATAGGGTTCAACAGCACACCAACACTCATGTGTTATATGATGTAGAGAAAGGTGAATAGATACGATCGACCTGGTTAAGCAGCCGCCTCCTCAATTTCTATATCATGTATAGTTAATTCAATATAACAACCCACAAGGTCAACAACAGAAATATGCACCACGTACAAACTAGGTAGTCAGTTGGAAGTGTCAGGTAATTACGAAGATTAAAGGTTGTAATCACGCAACTCTTTTACGTAGTGCTTCTACGCAATTAACACAAAACGACAAAATACTCACCATTGATCTACGTAACTTAAGATTAACAATACGGACGCAGTCCAGACCATGCATTTGGTCACAGCTTGTAGGATCCTGGTAAAAGATCTGCAATGAAGGTTAGGTAAGTATAGGGTTTAACGGCACATCAGCACTCATGTGTTATATGGTGACAGGAAAGGTGAATAGATAACATTGACCTGATAAAGCAGCAGCCTTCCAGGATAAATGATAATGAACATGGACAAGATAAAAGTGGGAACGATTATCCCTGGGAAGATATCCAGGCAGTGTACATACAAAAACACCCACAACAGCTGAACGACTTGTTCCCTTATGGGAAAACCATCAAATCCATGATGAGCCAGGACCACAACTGGCTTCATTATGACATCAAGTTCAGAACCGACAGAGAATAATCATGTTGCTCCTGGGCGGCGTTAAGAGTCGACCTGCAGCTAGCACCATCCCCCAGGTTACCCCCACAAACACCCCATCCCAACCATATATGGTGCCAGGAAAGGTTAACAAAATAACATTGACCTGATTAAAGAGGCACCTTCTAGGATAAATTAAATTGGAGATGGAAAAGATACCTGTCCATACAACAATCAGGATCCCATTGTTCAACGACAGGAGTCACAATCCACGGCCAACAGGATGCCCTCTATTAGTCGCCTCTTACGACATGCAGAAGGATACAATGAACCGGCCGACTGACTAGGTCCCTTTCACGGGAGACTGACGGGATGTATTGGCCTGTTTTACCCCCAGACCCACAGGGAGAAAGTGAGGGGGACACAATAATCAATCTAATTTAAGATGAGTGTGTGATCCTCTGGGTAAAATCAGCAAGATTTCAAAAGAAATGTGCCGTGAAATGCAATGCACGAGATGATGAGTTGATCGTCATAGCAAATAGTAACGAAGGTTAGGTAAGTAAGTATAGGGTTCAACAGCACACCAACACTCATGTGTTATATGATATCGAGAAAGTGGAATAGATAAGATTGACTTGGTTAAGCAGCCGCCTTCTAAATTTCGATTTAATGTCTAGTTAATTCTGTATAACAAACCACAAGGTCAACAATAGAAATATGCACCACGTTCTAATTAGGTAGTTTGTAGGTAGTGTCAGGTAATAACGGAGTTGAAGCGTTGTTATCACACAACTCTTTTACGTAGTGCTTCTACGCAATTAACACAAAACGACAAAATATGCACCATTCTGCTACGTAACCAAAGATAAATACTGCAGACGTAGTCTAAACCATGTATTTGGTCACAGCTTGTTGGATCCACGTAAAAGATCTGTAATGAAGGTAATTTCTTGGTACACGTTCTTCTTGATATGGCGTTACTTCCACAAAATAACTACATCACTCAACAAGTGATAGATCCACTATGGAAACGTCAATGGAGGGTGACACACCTGAGTAAAGAAGTTCAAGATAGCGTATGTATCCCCTGAGATTGTGGGTGTCCATGAATCGATGATCTAGTTCAAGGGCAAACTGGCATTCAGACAGTACCTTCCAGACAAGTCAATCAAGTGCGGGATTAAGATTTGGTCACTCTGTGAGTCCGACATCGGCTATGCCTGGAATCTGCAGGTAAACACAGATGAGAGCATTGTTTGTTCCACTGAGCGGTGTTGGACTTGAACCATGACCTCACAGGCAGCAAAACTACAAGTATACATGGATAACTTTAATACAGGTGTCCCACTGCCTGAGACGTACATGCACGAGGCATTATAGCATGTGGCACCATACGTGCTAAGCGTAAATGTCTGTCGACCAACCTACTGCCTCAGAACACTGCCCTCAACGAAGGCCAGTTTCGTGTCACACAGAATGATGATTTGGTGTGTGTTATCTGGATGGACACCACACCTGTGTACACCACAACCCCACCATGCCCGGAGAAGTTTGCCCCAAAACAGTGGCTGAGCCTGTCCCATGTTGAAGGCAGACTACCAGCAAAACATGAAGGGAATGGATCTGTGTGATCAGATGATCTGCTACCATCTTGTAAATCACAGGTCAAGGAAATGGTCGCCGTCCACAACAGCTATGTTGTTGCAAAGGACTCGAATCTATAGGCTTGCAAAGCTCGTTGGCTCGAGTTCCAGGATTTCACCGAGGATCTGGCAACAGTTCAACAAAAAGGTCAACAAAAGCCCAACCACTTGCCGTTGAGCCAGAAGGCCCTGGAGTGCTCCGTGAAAAAGATACAAAGGGAATTGATTTTATATACTTCCGTGCCACTGCTTTTGACTACAAAGTTGTGTAAGCAAATTCCAGAATATAAGGAAACATTGCTCCAAAACATTGAAAAGTCAATGACCGTGACAACTTAGACAATATCTCATGACTTTTTGCTACTTGCAGATATCCAAAAATGTTTTTGCGAAACAATTCTTTGTATAATTATCTTCCAAGGAACACAACTTGCCTATTCAAAAGTAACATCCCTATCTAGCTGTATATGAGGCTTGAATTTTTATAATAGCTTTTGAGCATCCCCCACCCCCCACAAATATCGCATCATTGGTGAATACTACCAAAGAACGGACGTCAAAATTATTATTATCATTACAATACTTATTTTGTTTTCGGTATTGTGTGCTTTCTCTGTGTGAGTTGAATGTACCTTTATTATTATTATTATTATAGCTAGGTTCAAGCTCTTGTTAATAATTTTTTTATCAACTAAATCGGATAAAAAAATTACACAGTTATGGTCATTTTTCTTTGGGGATGCATCTTTCTTATGGATATGCTCCAAAATGGTCAGTTTTTCACATGGGTGTAACAAAAACCGCGTCCGGGTGGAATGGGTTTACAGTAAACCCTTTATTTGGTTTGACAGCACTTTGCAATAAATAGACAATTAATGCTGTTTTGGGGATATTGACATGGACCAAAGTTTAAAGAACAGTTACAAATGCAAATTTCAAACAATGACAGCATTAAATATGATAAAGGGCGTCGTGTTAGTATGTCAACAAGCAGAGTGAGGCTACCTCAAGCAGCAAGAAACGGCGTTCAGCCTTTTCGCGATGTATTTTGTTTCGTGTTCCTTGCCATTTGTATGGTGATTGTCGCTCACGTGAAGTAAGTAGAATGTTACATTCAGCACGACTTACCTCTGCATAGAGGTACACAGCTGGATAGAGAATACGTGTGAGACGAGGCGGCCTTGGCTGTTATTCCCCAAAGCTGCATCTGACTTCTCATGGCCTCTGTAAGGAATTGTCTCCAGGCACGCATGAGCTCTCCAGGCACGCATCAGCACTCCAGGCACACATGAGCACTCCAGGCACGCATCAGCACTCCAGGCACGCATGAGCTCTCCAGGCACGCATGAGCTCTCCAGGCACGCATGAGCTCTCCAGGCACGCATGAGCTCTATTGTCCGATGTTACCTGTACAAACAAGACATGTATTCTTTTATCAAACAGTGACTGACCGGTTCACTCGCCTTTAACTGTAATAAACAATGATTGTATGTTAGTGCGTAACAGTATTCGGCAGCTCGTTACTTAGGCTCCAGTAATGAGACAAATGACTCAAGATTTCTAGAACAATCATCTGCCTCTGAGAAAGTCTCATAAATGCCACCGAATATCTGATAAATTTGTGGAGTAACAAATACTGATATTGCCGAGGGACTTAGCGTCTAAGTTACAGGGAACCTGTGGAATGAATAACCAACCATTTTAGAGAGAATCTGTGGAATGAATAACCAACAGTTTAGAGTGAACCTGCGGGATGAATACCAAGTTTTAGAGGGAAACTGTGGAATGAATAACCAAGTTTTAGAGAGAACCTGTGGAATGAATAACCAACCGTTTTAGAGGGAACCTGCGGGATGAATAACCAAAAGTTTTAGAGGGAACCTAGAAGTTAAACGCAATTGAAAACTTTTTCGAAAAATGTGTAATGCATTGTTAAAACAATTCTAGCAGGTCGACAATTTCTGGTATCTGATATCAGTAAAATTCTTTAAACCGTACTGTAAACCATCCAATCAAAATACCCGTCCTTTACAAAGCGCGTACGATTGAAAACATAATTCACATGTCACAACCAATTTTGAACGCGTCTAAAACAAAAGGTCGAGTTTATTGCCTTTTATCTCCGTGCATAACACTTTGATATTAAGAATGTTTAGATATTCTAGAATGTCAGATATATTTGGCAATCTTTTCTGTACATTTATAACCTCAGTTAGGTAACCAATTATTGTCCGATCGTAAAAAAAGTACCAGCTACCATGCCCATGTTGTTCCCTCAAATGTAACTTACCGCGGTATCAACACCACCCACAATCTAATTTAACCCACATCATCAATTATATAGCAAGAGACAGATTAAGCCCTTGGCACTCTGAATCCAGATGAAAGGAACCAGGCGCCTGCGCCCCAATCAGACTGTCCAATGCGACTGCACCCCAATCAGACTGTCCAATGCGCTTGCGCCCAAATCAGACTGTCCTATGCGCCTGGGCCCAAATCAGACTGTCCAATGCGACTGCGCCCCAATCAGACTGTCCGAAGCGCCTGCGCCACAATCAGACTGTCCAATACGCCTGCGCCCTAATCAGACTGTCCAATGCGACTGCGCCACAATCAGACTGTCCAAGGTGCCTGCGCCCTAATCAGACAGTCCAATGCACCTGCGCCCCAACCAGTATTGGGGAACTGAATTCTCACACTGCATAAAAGCCCCCAATTGATGCAAATTATAAACGCTTTTTATCAGAACATCCGACAGGAACAACATGCATATACTCATTTTGCGTGCCACCCCAAAAGACTTATTTTCTCGTAGTTTAATGGTGTATCACATTATTATAAGATTAATGTGCTCTACACTAAATGCAATCATATAAGAAATGTATGCTTGCTAAACCGGTTTATTTTGACTGCGCAGAACGTGAAGTCAGTCAAGGTTATCGTGACACGACTGACACAGGTACAAAGAAGGAATGACGCCAATATTGATCGCCTACCAATAAATATTGATATGCGTAAACATTGATGTGGTTGTTGAAGACTGAGTTTACTTACATGTATTTGTTTTATCACTGTTACATAAGTAGCTCCCATCATATTGAATGGAACTAGAATTTTAAACGGCGAAGATTGCAACCAGTGGAAAACGTCTATCCCACACTCGCTTGGTTGAGAAGAGGAACTTTGTCCCCCACTATCGGCTCGATGTCTATCACAAAGTGTCAATACTTGTCTGTTTATCCCAAGAGATTTGCTGAATAGCATACAACGCATTAGCGACCCCCTTTATATTAACGACCCATATACCCATTCTTGGATTCTTGAATGTGCATATTAGCTCCAGATTGTCGCCTATTCCGTCTACAGTGTCGATGAACAGGTCACATGTTTGCGTAAATATTCCAATGTATTAGTACTGCATGGTTAATTATAAATACTAGGGTCAGTCATGCAGAGACCTACCACAATACAATATCAACTGCAACCCAACACGATACACCACCCACACAATACACCACCCACACGATACACCACCCCTCACGATACACCACCCCAAACAATACACCACCCCACACCATCCCACAACTACCTCCACTCCAAATTGATCGCTTGACCCCTTCTCTTTCCTGCCTCCGGGACTGCTTACCAAAGCATACCTAGTACTGTTGTTGGAAGTCTTTCACCAGGTCTATCGCTTCGCGGAGGGTTTGAGGGTGCCGCAAGAGGGTATGGTGGGCCGCATCTCGGTCCTGCAACCCCTGGAAGAACCGAGACACTGCCTGCCACACCCTGTAATTGTCGGTCAGGCCAGACAATGCCTCGAGTGACAGACCTCTTAACTCTGTCGCTCCACTGCTTTTTGTCCCTCATAACTGGGAGGAATGCAGGGCAGGGCCGTAGCATAACGCCCGTCGCCCCCATCCACAGGCACGTCACAGCGGTAGTAGCCCTGGAAATCTCCGACCCCATGCAGCAAGGCCCCAGATCCCCCGACTGGGAGGGAGGTGATACCACGTATACACCCGCCAGGCTGGAAGACCCCAAGTTCAACCGCAGGCCCGCGACTAACTGAGGAATGGAGGCAGGCATAGATGGCAAGCGCGACCAACCCCTCCACTCCTCCCCGATCTGAATACCGCCGACACTCTGGGTTGGTTCCATTGTGGAACCCCGCTTCCGCATACAGGTCCACCCTGGCGCATGCAATCCTGCATCCTGTGCACCGCTTAAAGCACCGAGTGCTTGAATCCTGCAGCCAAAGCCCTTATCCCATGCCTTGCTGTTTTGCCATGGCTCGCTCTGTGGATCGCTACATCACGCGCAGCCCAGCGCATGGTTAGACGCGAAATATATGAATGCAAGTGCTGCCGATGACAGGTTCCCCAGAAGCAAGGCTCTCAACAATACCTCCGTAAAATTGCCCTGCTCTTCTCTAATCACAACAATAGCCCCACCCCAGGTATCAAACAAAGTACATTCGCCGGGGCAAAGTTGATTTCGTTAGGGGCCGCGAGCTAAAGGGACACATTACAAGAGGCCATCATTAAGAGCTCGACAACAGAGCAACACAATCAAAACAGTTACGTTGATAGAAATATGCCCTTCACAAAACCATCACCACGCAATTAACACAGCAAGGCTAGCAAACGACAAGCAACCATAACCCAACAAACAACCACGGCACTTACGAAATAGTCAACTTAATTAGCATGCACAAAATCAAGCTTGACTGAAGTAAGGCGTAAGGCAGCAATGCTAAGAAACTACCAGGTGTCAAAAGGTGTACAAATTTTCTGAGCAAAGCGCCAATCAAAAAGTGCATATTTCGGCTAACGAGGCACCAGTGACCCTGAGCCGACATTGCAGGGGTCCTCGGGGCGGCCTGTAGCTAGTTCAGGGAGGGGCATGGGCAGCAGCCACCCTGACTCAGCAGGGCCAGGCTTAGTGCCCATGTTTGGAGCCTCTGGAAAAGGATCGTCCCCTGCTATGGGTGGCACTAGAACATAGAGGGGAATGCTCAGAATCCGAACCTGTATCCATCCTGGGTCAGTTGTTTGGTAGGGGGGGAGGATTTCAATCTTCCAGGTTCCACCCTTAGTAACCCTCCCCCTGCCTTCATGTCCTCCACGTAGGCGGGTGGAATGTATCGAAGGCCCAGGTGTCGCTGATGCTTTGGCTGGTTCTGATATAAGGCCCCCTTGGGGATTCGTACGGGTCTCAAAAAGAGGCATAGCTTTAACAAGCTTGTTCCGGAGGTTTTCAATGAAGGCCTGGACCCCATGGATATGACAAGGCAGTGATTGTCTGTCCTCCATGTGATCGCCAACAACCTGCTGGGGCCGGTCCCAGACTTAAAAACCTTGATCCGCCTCGCAGAGAGGTTAGGCGGTTTTGGATGCCAAAGCCTGAGGAAACCCACGGGATTATTGAAGGAGGCAATGCGGGAGTTCTGTCGGGTCCAGGAGGATCCAGATCCTCATAGCTTATGTCTAAGGCCCCCATATTCGCCCGCGGTCCTCTTCCACTGACAACCTGTGATAGCTCTGTTGTCTCAGCTTGGGCCCCGTGAGAGGGAGCTCGTCTGGGACTTGGGCCGTCGGCCTGCACGGTGTGGTAGGGTCGAGGGGAGCGGGGAGCGGGGCAGGGCAGGGCAGAAGTCTGCCAAACTGGAACCTCAGCTTCTTGTGATTTGACCAGGCTGATATAAATATATATATATATATATATATATAGAGATATATATATATATATATATATATATATGTATATATGTATATATATATATATGTATACATACATATATATATATACATATTCATATATACATACATATACATATAATATATACATAATATATATATACTTATATATATATATATGTATATATATATATATATATATATATATATATATATATATACATACATATATATATATATATATATATATATATAAATGAAACTAAAATAGTTAACACCTACTGAAGTCCTCACCCCTTAAAAGAGTCAGATTTGACAAGATCATCAGAGTTGATCTTGGCGCTCTTCATGTCTAGAAACGCCTCGTCCACATCATTAAACCTGATCTCATCCTGGGCTTTCTTGATCCCCTATTCAGCTTTCACCGTCTTGCTGTTGTTCTGTGCTATGGCCTTAGGTTTCAGACGGACTTCTTTACCCCACTTCATCATCTGGACACAAAAGAAATGTAATCAAACGTAATCAGTAACTAACTGCTAAGTTCAAAGTCTGGTTGACACCACAAGGCTCACCTGTAATAGAGCTCTCCAATTGCTAGATACCACTGGTTTGTGTGCAGGTTCCGAACTACTCTTCGATCACTGTGGTTTTCTTCTGTCCCCAGTATCCTTGGACTTATCATGGGGCTTCTTTTAATTCCACTTTGTATGTGCTTTCACCTTATTGTTGCTGACTGTCTGCTTGTTAACACCATGCTTGCCATCATGACTGCCCTTTCCTGTGACTTGTTTCTGTGCTGGCTGTTTCCCTGACTGCAGCTTCTGTTTTTTAGAAGGTTTCCCTACCTCTGAATCACCAGCTAGTTCTTTGTGCTTTCGTTTTGTCATATTTCAGGGAGTCACTTCAGTCTCTTCACAATCCTGAAGAATTCAGGAGTTCCTCCAAAACAGTGAGGGAGTCGAGTGCTGGTAAGGAATCGAGTGCTGGTAAGGAGTTACCCCTGCAGAAGGTCTTCTTGACGTCCTGCAATGTTCAAAGACAATGCATGCAAAACAATCAGAGTTACAATCACATATGATGCACACACAAAACATACACATGACAAAACAAATTTCACATCTATGAATGTTTATCAACAAGCTGATTAAGTTCAGTATGAGATTTTGACAAAGGCAATTGAATCCTGGAAGTGAAATTTTGGAAGTTCTCAGACTTTACCAGCATTATCATGCTGCCATGATCCAAAGTTGTGGTTCTCAAGGTGAATGTGACAGTTATTGAACAACAGCAGATAACAAAAATAGTGTGGGACCGATACTCGATCAATTGTTGGTGAAAATTCCGACAGAATCTGACCTAATGTTTTAATAGCATAGCTCGTAATCGGATTGAATGGCAGGTTTGTATTACCGTCCAAAAGTGGATATGGCCTTGGCTGCTTACAGAGACAGTGAGGGTTGTGTGACTGACTGATGAGGTATTCTGACTGATGAGGTATGTGCTTACTCTATTTAAGCATACATATGCCTTTTATTTCAAATATTGTAATATGTTAATTGAATGAAGGCATTGTCTCAGCTCAAGTTGTTAAGTATCTGTGTTGCACTGTCGTTGAGAGGACAACCATCGCTGATGAGCAGTCATTCGCAAGCATTAGGGCCCTTAGATGTAACTGTACGAGTGTCACTTACGTGCCTTTTTCTAGTCAGATCTTAGGCTAAGCCCTACCCTTCTTAATGCAATAGTTGTCAGGGTATTAGCCAGAATTTTTTTTTACCAGCGGAAAAATGCCGCAAGGAATATTGCGCGGAGCGCGACTGGGTTTCGACGCCACATATCGGACACCGTTGTTCGTAATCGCAACACTTACCTTAACCATAGTAACAAAATATATTTTCCAAAGGAACATGATGTCTATAAATAGAAAAAATATTTGTAATCATGCCTTTTTAAACTATTCTCTTTAGAAGCAGTGACATAGAACTTACCTGGCTTTTATTTATGGCCAAAGTAAAGTATTTTTTTTTAACAAACTACAAAATAAACTTGGCATTAAATCAAACAATGGTACAATGTTAAGGCAACCAATATCCAAGTACATTATCAGATCACTACTCAAAATCGTCTAGGGACATTAAGGAAGTGATCTGCAGCTTGATCTGCTTGGACTTTTTCATAGCTGTGTCTGATCGGCTTCACCAGTCTTTCGATTGTCAACCTGTTTCTGGCACTGGTCTTGATTTGATTTTGAATAAAATACTCTTTCTACCTCAGCATTTCCCACCATGACACACAAAGATGCGGCCATCAAATGGAACATGCCTGCAGAGAACAAATATTATAAAGTTTTATAGTTATCACAAATAATTGCCTTTCAGCTGCCTCATAATACAATTTAAAGCATGCAATGAATAAATTTAAACAGTGTTCTTGAAACTTCTATTCATGACATTTGTCATTAAGTTAATCAGAAAATTCCTACATACTTGGATAAAGGCTTTGGTTCTGATGGTTTGCACCCCCAAATATCTTCATGACCAGCTCTGTTGGTGTCAGGAATGGGTCATCAGGCTCTTCAGGCACAGCATGTCTGCTATTCCATGCACAAACACTAATTATCAACAAGGTTATATCAGGCAGTTATTGATATTTAATTGTCACCTTTCAGAGTTTTAAGTCATCTAATATGGTCTTTATAATCACATCAGCCATTTGGTATTTTCCTACTTGAGTACTTCATACCTGTTCTGGTAAACAAGCCTTGAATACCATGAAGTCCCCCCTGCAGGAGTCTGCATCAGCCTTTCACCATTGACATTTGTTTTCTGATCCCCGTAGTGTTGGAGAAGCCTCTCCAGATGGTTCAGTCTCCATGTGGGGAGGTCTCTCTCTTCATCAGGGTATGCCCTTGGATCGAACACCTAGAATTGATGTAACATATGTTAATGCTTCCTTAATTGTTTTCTAATGAGATAAATTTTGTTGATGCACATCAAGTGTGTGTTCTGTACTTACCTGCATGGCATCTAGGATGTCCACGTAAGGGAACCTCGTTCATCGGTTGTCAAGGAGGTTGATGATGACCTGGCGACGCGCTGCCTCAAACGTCTCCCTTTGTCCTTGTCGCTCACTACGTCCTGGAGCCTCAGATAATGTTTGGTCTGTGTACTGTCCATGCTGCTGAAGACTGTCCTCCAACATGTTTCTCCTGAGTGTGATCAGTACTTTCATCTAACACCTATACCTACAAATGGCGACTTCCTGAGATCTGCACACAGATGTTTCCCCAGCACACTGTCCA
This sequence comes from Urechis unicinctus, assembly GCA_034190875.2. Classification (NCBI taxonomy): domain Eukaryota; kingdom Metazoa; phylum Annelida; class Polychaeta; order Xenopneusta; family Urechidae; genus Urechis; species Urechis unicinctus. The sequence goes on along the minus strand of CM067343.1, from coordinate 5,125,487 downwards.
GGCTGTAGAGGAGCTGGTTGAATATGTCCACACTCTCATATGTCACTTGAGTACTTGCGGTTGGCCACCTCCTCAAGTATCATCCTCAGCCATCATAACGGCTGCTTTCCTGGACTCCTTTACTTTGGCTGGTCCATTTTGTACCTGTTGCTGGCCAGATGCATGCCAGTGAACGCAGTAAGGTGAGCCTTACTCTTTGCAAGGTCACATATCATCTTAGCTCTGGAAACCAGAAAGTGTAATAATGATTGTCAATGCACTTATGAGTATAATAATTGCAAGTTGTATTTAAATATACCTTATACAGTAGGTTCAGTGAGATGCCATATTTGCCCTTCAGAAAGACAATGTTTGGTGAGCGTGTACTAACATTTGTAAAAAAAAATAATAGAGAGAGGGATATTCACGAGTGTCATCTTTGAGGCAAGTGAATGTGGCCTGGGAAGAGGACGGTGTGTGCTTGCTTGACTTCCGCAGCCTACACGAACAAGATCTACCCGTATCACGAAGTGCTTGAGAACTGTCCATCTACCAGCCGCAGAGACAGTTTACTTCTCATTTCGCCTGGGCCTTCTTCATTGAATTTTGATAGACTATTAACTGACAAGAAGCCCGCTTAAACAAAACAGGTTATGTCATGAACTGAATGAATAGCTCTTATAAAGGGCGCGCTGTTAGCTGTCACCCCCACCGACCCAAAAGCCCCTTGTGCCGTGTCATCGATTTGATTTGTGTACGAACAGCGGAAGTCACAAATGGCAGGAATCACTTTCAGATTCTGATAACCCGTGGATGACCATGGGGGAATTATATAGAGGATGTGCGTTTGTGGTGGGTTAGAGTAGGTTATATTGGTACCAGTTAATACGGTATGTGTTATATTAAGGATAAGCTTGTAGGGCAACTTACCCAGCTGTTGGCAGCCCAATCCAATGCCAAACCGGTTAGAGGTAAGGGCGAGTGCCACTACTGTGGGAAGGAGGGCCATTGGCGTTCCTCTTGCCAGAAATTGAAGACTGATCAACTGAGGTCAAAGTCTGGACAGAGCTCGGGAAACGGATCCCAGCTGGGGTATCGGTCCGGATCCCAGCAGATTTAAATTCTGGACCTCAAACGACAATTGTTGATAGTCTGTATTTGGTTGCTTGTGTGGGGGGTAGAGAGATTGATTGTCTTGTGGATTCCGGTTCATCCATGGTAAGGTAAGGTAAGTATAGGGTTTAACGGCACACCAACACTAGTGTGTTATATGGTGCCTACTTAAGGAGGGGCATGTACGAGTACGAAAGGATAAGAAGTCAAGGTTTACAACCAACTAAAAATCGAATTAATTGAAGTGTATTAATTGAATTATATTAATTTGAACTATATTGAATTAATGAGAATTGTATGATCTAAAATCTATAAAAAAGTCCAATTTCTCTAATGAATTCAAGTATCTTGGATGGATTCACCCTTTCAAATAATTCTGAAAGGGTTTGAACCCGGAAGAAGCGATTTCGGATCAAAATCAAATCAGCACATTCGATGAGAATGTGCTTGACAGTATAGGCACATTGACAAGGAATACATTCAGGGATGGGCTCATCCCTTAGTAGAAAGGCATGAGTTGTATAGGTGTGTCCTATACGAGCGCGAGCAAGAACGACCTCTTCTCTTCGGCTCACTCTGCAGCTGTGTGGCCACTCCCCAAGTTGAGGCTGGATTTCGTAAAGTTTGTTTGGAATGGATTCATCCCACTGGTCCTGCCATTTTTGTTTAAAAAGTTTAACGACCTGCGGTTTTAAGTCTGTAAAGGGAATCTTGGTTTCAGACACTGGCTCATGTAGGGCTTCCTTTGCAGTCCTATCGGCTCTTTCGTTGCCTGGGATACCTATGTGACTGGGTACCCAGACAAACTCAACATTTTTTCCCAGCATGGATAAACGAGTAAGATTTTCTAAAATATCTACAACAATATGGCACGATAACAACTTATTCCCAATTGCCTCCAGGGCAGATAAAGAATCACTAAAAATTGTAAAATCCGCATTGGGATGGTGAGCAATAAGGCCCAATGCCATCCTTATTGCGGTAACTTCAGCTGTAAAAACAGATGCTGCACCAGGCAGTCTTTCCTTGTGGGTCTGAGGTCCGAACACGACTCCAGCGCCCACACGGTTTGCATCTTTGGATCCATCAGTATAAATAAGTATCTTGTCTTTGTGATGTTCTTTTATTTCATGAAATTTCATCAAGAGGTCATTTGCATTTAATTTATCATATTTGGTAAGGGATGTGTCTATTGTTGGTGTGTTCAATTGCCAGGGTGGTGTTTCGGGAATTTTGTTTGGAGCAATAATGTCTAAATTATTGGATATGTTGTTTAGCGATTCTTGAATACGGATGCCAAGAGGTGGTATGGCATTAGGTTTAGTTTCATATATTACTTGGTATTTGGGATGGAAGATAATGTCATAGGCAGGGTGATCTGGATTGCTTTTTATTTTAATTGCATATTGAAGGGCCAGTTTGTTTTCTTCTTAGATGGATAGGCATTTCATTGGCTTCAGTGTGGAGGCTTTCAATGGGTGATGTTCGAAATGCCCCAAGGCAAATCCTCAGAGCCTGATTCTGGACTATGTCCAGTCGTTTTAGATAAGATTTTCGAGCTGCACCGTAAACGATGCAGCCATAGTCAAGCTTTGATCTTATCAAGGACCGGTAGAGCCTGAGCAGGACCTGCCTGTCAGCTCCCCAGTCCAGCTTGGACACTACTTTAAGAAGATTCATTGCCTTGAGACATTTATTCCTGATGTAATTAAATATGGGATTTAAAATTCAGTTTTGAATCAAATATGATACCTAAGAATTTGGTTTCTTCCACAACAGGGATGGGATTTTCATTGATGGTTAATTCTGGGTCAGGGTGAAGGCCCCTTCTTTGACAAAAATGTACACAAACTGTTTTTGTAGTAGAAAATTTGAAACCATTTTCATCTGCCCATTTCTGAATTTTGTTAAGGTTGATTTGTAGCTGGCGTTCTATGGTGGTCATACTGCTGGATCGGTAAGATATAAGGAAATCGTCTACATAAAGTGATTTTTCTATTTCAGGTTTAAGAACTTTTGTGATGCTATTGATCTTTAGATTGAAAAGTGTGACAGAAAGAATGCTGCCCTGTGGGACCCCCATTTCCTGACCATGTTGGTCCGAAAGTGATGTCCCAATTCTTACCTTAAAAAATCTATCATTTAAAAAATTTTGTATAAACAGTGGCATATTACCTCGAAGACCAGCTTCTTGTAGATCTTTTAAAAATCCCATATTTCCATGTCGTGTCATATGCTTTCTCAAGATCAAAAAACACAGACACGACATGGTCCCCCTTTAAAAAATGCATCCCTAATATAAGACTCTAACTTAACAAGGTTGTCTGTGGTACATCGGCCTTTTCTAAAGCCAGATTGATGTTCATTTATTATATTATTAATTTCCAAGTACCACATAAGACGCTTGTTAACGATTCGCTCCATGGTTTTACAGAGACAGCTCGTGAGAGCGATGGGCCTGTAGCTCGACGGGTTGGTTGGGTCTTTTCCGGACTTTGGGAGAGGGATGATGGTAGCCTCTCTCCATGAGTCCGGATATTCTCCACTGCTCCATATGTGATTGTATATGTCTAATAAGACATACAAGGACTCTTCTGGAAGATGTTTAAGAAGTTGGTAATGAACATCGTCTGGTCCTACTGCAGTGTCCTTGCAGAGTTTCAAAGATTCTTTCAATTCTTCTAAAGTAAAAGGAACATTATAATTTTCTTCGTTGTTTGACCTAAAATTAAGTTTTGTTCTTTCAGTTATCTGTTTATGTCTTTGAAACTTTTCAGTATAATTAGCAGTGGAAGAATTCATGGTTATTGTATCCGCTATGATGTTAGATATTTCTTGTTTGTTTTTTACTTCATTACCATCTGGTGTTAGAAGGTAAGAAGAAGTGGAAGAGGTGTTTTTTCCACTTATTTTGCGGACCATTTCCCATGTCTTTTTGATTGATGTTCTCGAGTTTAATTTTGATATATAAGTTTTCCATGAATTCTTTTTACTTTCTTTAACAACCCGCCGAGCTCTCGCTCTCGCTGCCCTGAATGATGCCAGGTTTGCATGGGTTGGGTGAGTTTGGAATAACTTAAGGGCCCTTTTTCTGTGGTTGATGGCGTCCTGGCAGTCTTGGTTAAACCATGGTTTTGGGATGCGCCTGGGCTTTGCCGAGGACTTCGGAATAGTTTTGGAGGCAATTTCAAGCAGTTTAGCACAAAATGTATCGATGTGTGTATCTCGCCCTTGCATCTTATCCCTGTGGATAGCCTCCCCACACAGAGATCCAAAGGAGGGCCAGTCTGCTTTATGCAGCTGCCACTTTGGAGGTGACTCTGGTGGTAATGGAGGGTTTAGGTGGATAAGAATGGGGAAGTGGTCACTTCCACAGGTATCATCGACACCAACTTCCCATGCAAGGTCGAGAAACAAAGAAGGAGAAGAGAAAGAAAGATCTATTGCGGTGGGTGTGCCATAGCCTGGATGGATGTATGTATTTGAGCCGTCATTTAAAAGGCAGAGATTGTGAGAAATGAAGAAATCTTCTACAATTTGGCCTTTTCCATCATCATATGTATTGCCCCATAAAGAGTTGTGGGCATTAAAATCACCCATGAGGAGAACTGGCTCTGGCAACTGGGCCACGATGTTGTCCAGTTCTCCCCGTGTAAAATTTCGGCTTGGCGGTAAGTAAAGGGAGCAAAGTGTGATGGACTTATTTAAGGTAATATTTACTGCTACTGCTTGAAGGTTTGTATTGAGTTCTATTTCCTTCTGGGGAATACAATCCTTGATTAAAATGGATGAGCCGCCAGAAGCTCGTTCCCCAGTGCCTCCAAATTTATGGTAAGATTTATAGCCTTTCAAGCTATATTTATTTTCTGCCTTCAGAAATGTTTCCTGAAGGCAGGCTGCAATACCATTATTTTTGTTGAGTAAAGTAAGAAGTTCTTCATGATTATTCCGAAGTCCTCGGCAATTCCATTGTATAATGCCGCCATTACCTATCAGGGGGTTTGGCGGGACGTTTGCTGCCATGGTGGACCTCAGTCCCCATGGCATTCCTGGGGCCGCAGGTTCCCTGGGCCACTACAGACCCAGGGTCCCGATTGGCCCCTGATGATGTGTGTCTGCCATGGGGGACCTCATCAGTCTCCATGGTAGACAATGGGCCATAGATGTTGGGCCCAACAAAAGAATCTGGGTTCTGAACCCTGGTGAGTTTGGATTTTACAGACCGTGGGAGTTTAGATTTTTCATTGTATTTGTTTGCTGTTATATGTTCATTGACTTTTGGGGTAGTGGGGGTGTTTGGTTTTGTTTGTTCCGTTGGGGGATTGCTGGCTTTGAAAGGGGGTTGTTTCGGAGGGTGGTTTTCTGTTTGTGTACTAATAGATTTGGTTATTTTAGTAGGTGCTGCTGCAGTACTAGCATATGAAGGTCTGGAAGAAGTTGAATTTTGGCACTCTACTATTTTTCTCGCTTCAGGGAAAGAAAGTTTTTGGGGTGATATGTAGTGTTTGAATTTGTTTTTCGATTTGCCAAATGGAACAGCGTTTAGAGTATGCGGGATGAGCACCGGAGCAGTTTGCGCACTTGAATGGTGCTTTGCAATCCTGCTCCCCGTGCTCATCACCGCATTTGGGGCATATTGGTGTTCTATTACATTTGGTTTTAAAATGGCCATATCTTTGACAGTTGTGGCATCTTAAAGGATTTGGAATGAATGGTTCAGTTTTGATGTTCAGGCCAGCTATTTTAATGTTGTTTGGAAGGTAAGGGGTGTTGAAAGTAAGGATGTGGGTGCCTGTGGGAATTTTTTCTCCATTTTTATTAATGAGCACTTTGGCTACTTCACTGACATTTTGATTTTTCAATTCCTCCAAAATCTCTTCTTCGCTGCAGTATTTGAGTTCGAAAGATTTTATAACACCCTTGATGGTATTAAGGGTTCGATGAGGGCTGAATTTTACATTGATATTCGCTAATTTGGTGGTCTGAAGAAGAAGTTTGGAATGAATTGGTTTTGAAGTTTCGACAAGATAAATCCCAGATCGCAAAAGTTTTAGAGTTTTGGGAGTGCCGGCAACACCACAAATTCCTTTGAATAGAACAATGAATGAAACTTTCTCTAAACTCCCGTCGGTTCTTTCAAGCACAAGAAATCTTGGCCAGTTTTCAGTTTCAGTTTCATTTTCATCTAAATGCCTTCGTTTTTGGCCAGTATGAGAGGAAGACATAGTAATACAACAATTCATCACCTGTGCTCCCCACCCGCCCCGGAGCCCAATAAAGGGACATCTTAAAGATGCCAGGGCTACACAGGTGATATACTCGTCCCCCATAAAAAGTGATACAATACGTAACCCATAGAGCCCAGACACTGGCAAGGTGCTGAGCTCGTAGAGGCGCACCATAACACCTCTAATGGAATCCGATTGACCTGATTAAGCAGCCGCCTTCTGGGACTAGTGAAGCCAATGAAATGAGAAATGGTCCATGAAGTAAATGAATGTCATGAAGGAAGATGCCAAATGCATGTGATGGGTAGTCCCAGGGCACGACGCCACCAGCCGATAGGAATGGGCCAGGCCAACCCACCCTCTCGTCTAGGCGAAATCCGGGCCAAAGTGGTGTGTTGCAGATATAGCCCTCGCAAGGACCGCTCCGCTCAACCACCAGGATCCCATCTTCCTCCGACACGAGTCGCAACCCACGGCCAACAGGTTGCCCCCTATTAGTCGCCTCTTACGACATGCAGGAGGATACAGTGGGCCTATTCTACCCCCGGACCCACAGGGGGGCGGTTCATCCATGTCCGTTATCCATCCGTCCCGTTTTGAGTCCACAGGAGGAAATTCCACTACTTTGTCCCCTGCTGATGGCATGCTAAGGATGGCAGATGGCGGCCTTGTGGAGCCCTTGGGAAAGACACTCGTCTCTTTGGATCATGGTGACGATATAGAATTGGTGCAACAAATGATTGTTGCTGACATTGAGGCTCCACCCACATGGGTACAAAGCAAAAACTCAACAACAAACCAAAGTTTATCCATCATCTGTAGAACTTGCATTTTACTTGTTATGCCATGCGATAGTTTTCCTTTAACTGAAGAACGCAAGTGCACTTTTGTGAATATTTTACTCTTTAAAAATTAACTTCATTTAAGTGATGTGGTCCAAACCAACAGCAGCCGGGGACGCCAGATGCTAATAGGACGCCAGTGATGCTGAGTCAGAAGAGCAGCACCCCCACCCACCCCCACAAAAAAAAGCAACATACCAGTGGCCAAGCATCCACTTGACGATGGGGTGAGCCTGAAACGCCTCAACGATCATGCTGTTGCATTATTCACTTGTTATGCCATGCGATAGTTTTCCTTTAACTGAAGAACGTAAGTACACTTTAGTGAATATTTTACTCTTTAAAAATTAACTGCATTTAAGTGATGATGTCCAAATCAACAGCAGCCGGGGACGCCAGATGCTAATAGGACGCCAGTGATGCTGAGTCAAAAGAGCAGCCCCCCCCCCCCCCCACCCACCCCCCGAAAAAGAAAGCAACATTCCAGTGGCCAAGCATCCACTTGACGTTGGAGTGAGCCTGAAACGCTTCAACAATCATGCAGTGGCACTATTCGCTGAAGTGATCGCTGAAAGGCCGCAGTGCACATATGAAAGCAAGCTCGCTTGGGACAAGCTGGGCTATCTAGGCATATTGCGCCTTTGCACAGCCGGGGTCATTCAGTGGGTGCAATGAAAGCAAGCTTGCTTGGGCCACAAGCTTTGTCCCCCCATGGTCACAAGCTCAGTGGACAAGCATGGGTATCAGGCATATTGCAACCTTTGCCATCATTGTAGAACTTGCATTTTCATTGTTATGTGTGGAATAGAAGATTTACTGATGGTGAGTGCACTTTTGTGAACCCACATGGGTACAAAAATTAACTTCAAAAAGTGATGTGGTCAAACCAAAGTTTATCCGGGGATCTGTAGATGCTTGCATTTTACTTGTTATGCCATGCGATAGTTTTCTTTTAACTGAAGAACGCAAGTGCACTTTTGTGAATATTTTTACTCTTTAAAAATTAACTTCATTTTAGTGATGTGGTCCAAAAAACAGCAACCGGGGACGCCAGATGCATATGCTAATAGGACGCCAGTGATGCTGAGTCAGAAGAGCAGCAAGAACCCCACCCCCACAAAAAAAAGCAAAATAAAACAAAAAGCATGCCAAAACCCACTTGAGCGATGGGGTGAGCCTGAAACGCCTCACGAGATGCAAAAGAACACTTGTTATGCATGCACTTGACACCTTGGATGCAGTGGTAGCCCACTTGGTGGAGTGAGAGTGAACAACGCTTTTAAAATCATGCATGCTGGCATTATTCACAAAAAAAAGTGATGATGCAAAAAGGCCCAAAAAGCAAACATATGCAAACGCAAGCATGCTTTAGGACAAGCTTGACTGGCTATGAATTGGCATAGTTTCATTAAAAAGAACGCAAGAAAGCAACATTTGTGAATATGATACTCAGTTTAAAATTAACTTCATTTAAGTGATGATGTGGAAGAAACAGCCGGCCGGACGCCAGATGCTAATAGGACGCCAGTGATGCTGATTCACAAGCAGCACAAAGCCCCCCCACCCAACAACAACCCAAACAAAGTTTAGCAAGCTCTGTAGAACTTGCATTTTAGCTGTTATGCCATTGACGTTGCCATTGCGCCTTTAACTGAAGAACGCAATGCACTTTTGTGAATATTTTACTCTTTAAAAATGCATCAAAAAGGCCTGCAGTGCACATCAACAGTGAGATGAGAATGCCATGAGTACAAACTTTAGACGCCAGGACGCTGGAGTCAAAAAATATAGGACAACCCCGATGCTGAGTCAAAAGAAGCAACATTTAACTTGTTGATGCATCATCACCAGCCCCCCACCTGAAAACCTGAAATAAAAACCATGCAGGTTTTTGATTTACTCAAAGAAATTAACTTCATTGCACATTTAAGTGATGTGGTCCAAACCAACAGCAGCCGGGGACGCCAGATGCTAATAGGACGCCAGTGATGCTGAGTGGGCAGCACCCCCCCCCCCCCACAAAAAAAAAAAACAACATACCAGTGGCCAAAGCATCCACTTGACATGGGGTGAGCCTGAACAAACTCAACGACGATCATGCTGTTGCATTATTCACTTGTTATGCCATGCGATAGTTTTCCTTTAACTGAAGAACGTAAGTACACTTTAGTGAATATTTTACTCTTTAAAAATTAACTGCATTTAAGTGATGATGTCCAAATCAACAGCAGCCGGGGACGCCAGATGCTAATAGGACGCCAGTGATGCTGAGTCAAAAGAGCAGCACCCCCCCCCCCCCCCCCCCCGAAAAAAGAAAGCAACATTCCAGTGGCCAAGCATCCACTTGACGTTGGAGTGAGCCTGAAACGCTTCAACAATCATGCAGTGGCACTATTCGCTGAAGTGATCGCTGAAAGGCCGCAGTGCACATATGAAAGCAAGCTCGCTTGGGAAAGCGGCTCGCTTGGCTGGGACAAGCTGGGCTATCTAGGGCATTGCGCCTTTGCCTCACAGATTGGTGTCATTTGTCATTTTCATCATGTGGGTGTGGAAAGAAGATGACCAATGGTGAGACAGTGAGACCCACATGGGTACAAAGCAAAAACTCAACAACAAAAACAAAGTTTATCCATCATCTGTAGAACTTGCATTTTACTTGTTATGCCATGCGATAGTTTTCCTTTAACTGAAGAACGCAAGTGCACTTTTGTGAATATTTTACTCTTTAAAAATTAACTTCATTTAAGTGATGTGGTCCAAACCAACAGCAGCCGGGGACGCCAGATGCTAATAGGACGCCAGTGATGCTGAGTCAGAAGAGCAGCAGCCCCCCCCCCCCCCCCCCAAAAAAAAAAAGAAAGCAACATACCAGTGGCCAAGCATCCATTACCTTAATTGGAACCTCAACATCAAATAAGGCTATAGTACTGTTGAGGGCCCAGGACTCGTTGATTAATTAGAGTTAATGTTGCTGCTTCATTTTCCTGTGATATGTACCTTTACACGATACTTTTTTTTCTACAATCGGGCCTTAAAATATTCTATCAGGTACGCTACAGATCTTCAAATATGTGGTTGCCTGAAAAGTTTGCGGAGTGCCAACAAGAGCACCAGAGAACGTGCCAGTCAATGCTGCTATCTGGGATAGAAAGCAACGTATTTGGGAGACCAATACCATGCGCATTATGCCATCTCAGTCATATGTGTCATGGCGGGTCAACCTTCTCTTCAACATATGTGACTGTGCCGTCTCTTACACATATCAGGTGCCCTTAAGAGAACATATGTCAAACACTAAGTAATTTCTGAAATTCCAAGTTATTATTAGTGTAATTGATGCATCTTTGCACATCTTTGGCATATATAAAAAGGGGACTGTCGTCTAGATAATATGGTGAGGGTCTACCAACTGGTAACGTCTTTACATTGAATAAACTTTCTATCCTTTTGTGCTAAATTAATGATTATTCTGTCAATCTTGGTGGTTGCAAGCACATACAAGGTAAGGTAAGGTAACTTGTACTTGTTTACTTGTAAGTTTATTGAGTTACCGTGATGTCTTTATTTGACTTAAATAGTTTGCATTTATATAAAGCAATTACTTGTGAAACAAGCTCGGTCAAAACTTTTCATTTTTTGAAATGCAGACTGCTGTAAATCGCTACAAACGCAGTAATCCTGCTTTCCTGGTACAAGGACATACTCGAGAGGTACTCAAGTTTCCCGAGGTCTACATCATTGTGTAGAGACACAGTGCAGTATTCAGCCATCAACAGTCAGCAGAGGCACCCTGTACAACCCCCACGGATGAATCAGGTGATAGCAAGGAACTTGAAGTAGACGAAGAAGATGACATGTGACACAGACTATGATTTTAACGATGATGTCGACATGGAAAGTGACGAGGATGATGTGAATGAACATGCAGTGCACCAGTAATTGTAAGTGATCGTTAACTTTGAAAATACCCTTATAAACAATGGAATTATATTGCATACTTATAAAAATCAGTGCTCTCTCATGAGCCTAATAAGGCACCTACAACTTCGGTTTTATAGTGACATTGAGCTAGAGGATGGCCCTGGTCGAAGGCAAAAGAAGTTCATTGTCTACGAAAGCTGCATTAAGACTCTTCTGGCTTCATGTTTCCTGTGCCTAGCCCAATGCAGAGTGGCTATGAAGAGAGTTTGTGGGAGCTTTGTAGCAATAATGTAATGCTGGCATTTATTAAGATAAATTTATTATGAGTATCCGCCGTGCCCCATTTAATGATTCAAAGACAATTTATTAACTGGTTATGCTTCAGATTATGTTGACAACCTCATTACTGAAGTGTTTGTGCTTCATGAGAAATATCCCAGTTATAGACTATTACTGCTCAATTTGAAAAGCCAGCGAAGACAACCTTGTGGGAGCACACCGCTGCCGCTTCAATCATGCAAACAAAAACTCCTCAGCTACTTTCTAGGCATCCTCTGTAAAGGCCTCCAGGGTCTTGGAATGTAGATCTTATTTTGTTTACCACACATGATGGCAATACTTTTCTGTTATGTCTACCTTATCTATGCCACACCCAGTAGATGAAACGGCGATAGGCCAAATATCTGAATAACCTGGAGCAAAAAAGAATTGATAATTTCTTAGGGAAATATGAAAATAATGTTTTTTAAACTCTTTTTTTTGTCAACTATGTACTCTAGATATAAATGTATTGCGGGTTTTGCTGTTTGTTTTCATGTAGCACTGAACGTGATTACCAAATGAAATGCACTACATGGGACACTTGGGATACACATTCTCCATGTCCAGAAGTGGCTGTGTGTCTTATATATGCTTCAATAAAGGCATAACTAACTCCTTTGTGTTAACTTCATCCCCTATAGGTCCATCGATCTGTATGTACTAGAATTTAGATGCAAGCAGGACGTAATGATCCAAGCAATTGGACTTGAACACGGATGCTCAGTCATACATGGCCACTCTTCCATTGTTGCCAGAGTCTTCGGGCAATTTCGACAACAAACACATTCCCTGATAAGGAAGGTAAGGTAAGTATAGGGTTTAACGGCACACCAACACTCATGTGTTATATGGTGCCAAGAAAGGTTTATAGACGAGATTGACCTGATTAAGCAGCCGCCTTCTAGGATAAATGAAAATGGAGATGGAAAAGATATAAATGGAAACGATTATCCTAGGGCCAGTCACCACAAGCCGATTGACTGGACCAGGTCATTCCAGCCTCTCGTCTAGGTGAAATCCGGGCCAGAGTGGTGTGATGCAGATATGGCCCACTAAAGGACCGCTCCAATCAACCACTTGGATCCCACTGTCCACCGACACGAGTCGCAACCCACGGTCAACAGGTTGCCTCCTATTAGTCGCCTCTTACGACATGCAGGAGGATACAGTGGGCCTATTCTACCCCCGGACCCACAGGGGGTTTCCCTGATAAGGAAAAGTCGATCTCGCTGATACAAGCTCTGGAGAAAGTAGTGGCTATCAGGAAGGGGGAAAGGTGCCAAATCAAAGTCTGTACTACATGTTGTTGAAGTAAGTGATATATAATTTGTTGTAGCACTGTGTCCATTCAAAATCTACATGTTTGCAATACACATATTCAAGCCCCAATTATAAGTTACAAAAAGGCGCACGATTTAAGAATATTTTTCTGATATTTTCTTCAATTGCTGAGACTATCAATGCGGTTGTTGCAGATTGAGGACTTGTCAGCTATTGATAAACATTTGACCAATCTTAGTGCCTCTTGTGAAGACATGCCTCCAAAGCTGGTAGTGTTCATGTCAGAGAAACAACTCCAAGTGACATATGTCCTCGATGGGGGTATCACCGTAAACACAAATACGTCATCGATAGATGCTTGCTTTGTTTGTATTAATTGCCGTTTATTATGTATTTCATGTAGAATACACAAGATTATATAGCGAGTTCTATGTATTATACAACACTGTGTTGTGAACCGTACACTGACAAAAAGCAGTGGTTTTCTTAAACTGCTCAAGGACTTCTGCGATCAACACATGTTATGTTCAGTTGACGTCAATTATACACGCGTGACATACTAAAAAAACGCGCGCGCGACACACACACGTGCGACACACGCGCTCGCTAATTCAAACACGTGATCTCGGATCAGTATATAAGTAGCCCCGAATATTCACATTCATCCGTCGATTCGACCACAGAACACATCAGCGATTGCCATGTTATTCTGCGCTACACTACAGAGTGTACGGGAGTTTCGCTGTCGTACAGCTTCCGTGAAGAGCAGATCCGTTGCCCCCAACACCTTTGCAACGGCAGGAATCTGTTCGTGAGTCTGCCAACCGGCTACGGGAAGAGTGACGTTTTTGCTTTAGCTCCGCTCATAAGGTAAGGTAAGTATAGGGTTTAACAGCAAGTCAAGATCCTAATTTCTAGGTCAACATTTTAAGTGTATGTACGAGGCTATAGATTGCAACTAGTGTGAACACATCTGTGTTATTGGTACATTATTACAGCTGTTTATATTGGTTACTGTTGGTGTTCCATGACATGACGAATGATGATGGAAGTAGTGAAACGGCGAGTGATGTCGAGACCTGTCATACAGGAGACAATTGTGATCCAGCTTCCAGTCTAGACGATGCTATTACTCAAAGTTCAGTCAGTATCCAGGCCTGGGAGGATGTACCAATTGTTTTAATTCAAGAAGCAAACAATCATATATTGTGTCACCTAAAGGCTAGAAAGTGGTTGTTATTGCACAAGAAGACGCTAACAAAGATGATAATGGTGACAACCTTTAAGTCAATGTTGACTGATTTACTCACAGCAGATATGTCATGCAACATGTGGTTTCTGTAAACATGTTTTGACAGCCGACAAACCCAGTTTCCAGGCCGCTAGGACATACTCAAACACGCATACAAGTCGCTGTCGGCCCAGAAAAATGCAGAAAGTGGCTATACGGCGCTAAGCTCAATGTAAACAGACCAGATGAAGGTAAGGTAAGTATATGGTTAAACAGCACACCAACACTCGTGTGTTATATGGTGCCAAAGATATTAATAGATATGATTTACCTGTTTAAGTAGCCACCTTCTAGGATAAGTGAAAATGGAGATGGAAAAGATAAAAATGGAAACGATTATCCAAGGGCATTGCCAGGCCATTCAAGCCTCTCATCTAAGTGATATCCGGACCCGAGTGGCATATTGCAAATATGGCCCTCTCAAAGAACTCCCCACTCAACCATCTGGATCCCATTGTCCACCGACACGAGTCACAACCCACGACCAACAGGTTGCCCCCTATTAGTCGCCTCTTGTGACATGCACAAAGATACAGTGGACCTATTCTTCCACAGGACCCAAAGGGGGATTTATATTTTGTAGAAAGCTAAGAAACATAGATTAAGAACAGAGGATCTGATTTATATGGCCAAATTTAACGAGCTTAGCAATTGTATCATCTTCTTGCGGAGTAATGTAATTTAGATCACGAAATGGCATGAAAAGTCAAGTCTACCAAAGATGACGAGTGTACCATAGTAGAGAGTAGATAAGCTGTCCGCCCGGCCCTTAAGTAGCGCCGACAAGTGTGTTTGGAACAAAAGGCATGCATGCCTTTACTGCGATACAATTGTGAGCATAATAAGCCGACATCGGCAAACACAAAACAAAGACGAAATAGAAATAAGTCTGTTGAGCAAGTAAAATCGGGAAATGGAAATAGAACTTTTCAGGTAACCGGGTGATTTTTATCACAACTGCAAAGTAAAGGGGACAAGAGAGGGACAATCATCGTTGTGAGTCGACCAAAAGAGGAAAACGTGCTGTCTATTCACTAGTGCTCTCCTTGCCATTCACAACAAAAGAATTTGCCTTGTAGCGCCACACCACGAATGTAAATTCAAGGACGACAACAATGATGAGGACATTGCTAATGTTTGCCATGGAACATTCTGATATTGAAGAACGCTTATGTTCCACACTGGTATTACTCCCTTGAAGTTACAAGCCTTGTGAAGAACGACAAGCTGATTCGTTTGTTTGGGAAAAGTTTAATGACACATCAGCATCTAGGAACAATACATACGCAATAAGGTTCGAGAAATAAACGGGCTAAGAATACGGAACATGGATCAACACAGCTGTTTCTCCGGATAAGTGAGCATCGCCAGAAATGTTCGATGTAATTCTGCAGGCAGTTCTGGTCAAGCCCTCATTTATCATCACCAGCAGAGTGAGTGAGTGAGAAAAGGGTTTAACGGCACACCAACACGTATGCGTTATATGGCGCCTAGAAAGGTTAATAGATAGTTAAATGGTCAGTGTTATCCTCCTGTATATGGCAATAATTTTGTATGTGTACCAGACTTAATCAAACATTGGACAGTACGCTCAATGAGCTGCATGGTGACTCTGATTACTCACACTTCTAGCAAGCAACTACTTCCTCAGCCACCACCAGCTGCATCAGTCTTGACAACATTGATGCTTTGGAGGGCCATACAATGCATGTTGCCCATACCCTCTCCCTGAAAGACCTCGTCTCCCTGAGGTTGCCAGACAAGTGTCACTGTGGGTCACTTCACACTTTGTCAGCAACCTCAAATGGAATGGGATCATTTTGAAATGGGTAAGAAATCAATAATTACTGGTCCAATGTTACATTCATGCACAGGAACTGGCAAATCATAAACTCTGGTGTGAGCATTTTGGTATTGTGTACTTTTAGGTTTGTAACAGACAAGGCCATCTCATCCACAGTGGTAAGGTAAGGTAAGTATAGGGTTTAACGGCACACCAACACTAGTGTGTTATATGGTGCCTACTTAAGGAGGGGTATATACGAGTACGAAAGGATAAGAAGTCAAGGTTTACAATCAACTAAAAATTAAACCTATTAGCATTAATTGAATTGTATTAATTGAATTATATTAATTTGAACTATATTGAATTAATGAGAATTGTATGATCTAAAATCTATAAAAAAAAGTCCAATTTCTCTTATGAATCCAAGTATCTTGGATGGATTCACCCTTTCAAACAATTCTGAAAGTGGTGATCTCAACCTATGGTCAAAGGGGTGAATGTTGGAGAATTGGCTTTAAGCAGCGCTGTGTTCCTCTCCGGCAATAATTTTGGTAAAGTGGCCCTAATGATGAGGTTTATGGGCCTGTCCTGCCATTCACCAGCTACTCACACCAGAGGTGTCTATGTGAACCCTGTTGTACAAGACCGGTGGGATTCGATGCAGCAGGAATGTTTCACCCGCCTCAGAGGACAGCCTCTCATTTTAAGTGGTATGACCATCAACATGTAATAAACATTAGCACCAACATACCAATGGCCTATCACATTTATAAATGACTGGCATGCACAACAGCTTATTTTGGTTGCTTTTAGGTGATGGACGGATGGATAGTCCTGGTCACAATGCGATGTATTGTACATTCACATTAATGCACCAGGACATATCAGAGATTGTCCACATGGTATGTGTCGACAAGCGGCAGACAGCCAAGAACTCCATGCGGATGGAGGCTTTTGGCCCGGAGGTTGCACTGAACCATCTCCTGGAACATGGTCTGGATGTAAAGGAGGTGGTCACGGACCAGCATCCCCAGGTCATCAGTAACATGAGTAAGTTTCATTGGTAGCCTGTCAATGTCTGCAGTAATTATATGTTCTGTATCTCACCACACAAATGATTGTATGTTGGTTTTTCTTCAGAGAAGAGGAACCAAAAAAGGCAAGAAGATGGCCTTGTGCCAATATCACATTCTTTTGACATCTGGCATTTGGCTAAGAATTAAGGAAAGAAACTGACAAAGGTAAAACAACCATTTGAATAAAGATAAAAAGTAAAAGACATCCATTCAGAATGAGACAATTTAAATTGTGTTTTACGGCCTTGTGTTTCAGGCTGCATTGATCAAAGATTGCAAGGCCTTGCAGCCTTGGATTAAAAATGTGGTCAAACATTTCTACTACTGTGCCCGTAACTGTGAGGGATCAACATCCAACTTCATAGTGAGACCGCTCGTATGCCTTTTTACACAATTCCAATGTGTCCTGCATGATTATGCTATGTCATAAACATATGCCTATGTGTCCTTAGGCAATGTGGCGAGGACTGCTCCACCACACCACAGGTAAACACCAGTGGATCACCATGGAGGAAGGGATTGGTCAGTGCCCTCACTCTGATGAATGCCCAGAAAGAACCAACAATCTTCTTGTCCCCAGCTCACCTGCACACAAAGCTCTGCAGCGCATTGTGCTTGACAAGCGCTTTGTTGCAAATATACCTTACTTTGTGAATTTCAGGTATAAAAATTATTGCATCCTCGCATATTCAGTCGTTAAAATAAATTCCATGGGCACATAAGTTAGACTGTCCAATATTTTTTTTGCAGACGGACTGATACTCTTGAAAACTTTCATCAGCTGATATTGATGTACTGTGCCAAGAGATTTGCTTTCACATGGGTTATTTCCCATAGCCAATATGTTGACTAACGCTTGCTTCGTCTATTGGCAGGTTATTCTTATATGAATGTAAACTTAGGACAGGTCAACTTAGCTATGGTGTTGAACGTTTTTTTTACCCTAATTCAAAGGTTGGTGTACAGGATAGCGTCATACCTTGCCCGCAATCAACTTGCAGCAATGGACCACAACAGCCATAGAGATCGGGCACATGCACTCAAGAAGGATGGTCAGCCAATGTAAGTCTTGTCACAACCACTCAACCACACACTGACTAAAGTTCCTATCAGAAAACAAAGTAACCATGTCACACATGTAATGTGTTCTAGCTATTTGGCCATTTAAAACAATTTTGTTGTGTTACAGGTACAGCACTCGCTTCAACAAGCAGTCAAAGATGTGGTCATCAGTTTAACGGAAAGTGGCCAAGACTTACGCCTATGTACCCAGTATGAAGGAAGAGATCTTAAGGCGTAGACAATGTGACAGGATTCACCAACGACAACCAACACGCTCTGCTGACGACCCCGCAACATCGACGGATGCACCAAGTGAATGGTGGTGCTCACAGGGTGAAATCCTTCTTTCGGCAGTGTAGGTTGTCGGGACATAAACTGGGCGACTGTAAGAGCAAACTGTGAAAATGGGTTTTATGTCCAAAACGTCAACCAGCAAAAACTGCCGTACCCGTTAAAAAATCGAGCTTCTGCTCAATGAAAATCCTGGAAAATTGCAAACAAATACTCGAAAGACCGCATTTTAATGGATTGAAATTTTCCAATCCTACAAATCACTGTCTCTGTGACCAAAATTGCATGAAGGTTCTTCGAGCTAATCTGAAGAGTGCCAATTTACGCTTGGTTGTACAATACCTTCAATTAATCTGAAGTACCGCCCGTGACAGCTCTAAAGATTCAGCAGTCACTTTACTCTCTTCTAGGGCCTGGATGGTTCTTAGAGTGTTGCCAAGTTAGCCTTTTCGAACTGGGTTCACTCGATTTCGGCCTGTCGAGGTCTACAATCCAATGAAAACAATTGAAAATATATGGTTCGATAAGCCCATCATGGGACCCCTATTTACTGAAAAATCAGGCAAAGCAAGCCCAATAGTACCTAGTTTGAAGAAGTAGAGGCTCCTCTACGGGCTGGTCTGCGACCTCCTCCTCTTCCTTGCGTCTCGGACACCCTTCTGTCGAATCCGCGCTGTGCGTGACGTTACGACTATGTGTTGTAAATAAATGACCCTTCAATACGCATGCGTCATTTTTCCATCGACATGTGCTCATGTTTGTAAACACAGGTGGGACCGACAGATTTCGAAACGGTGTAATCGACAGATATAGTGTTGAACCAATTCGCAAAATGGGTTTTATGGGTTCCAAAGTTGTTCTATTAAATGGGGACAAAAAACCGCATTCCATTTGTTTCAAAAAAATGCATCTTTAAGTTTAGTTTTGTACTCAATGAACAATGTTTCATTGACATGGTGAACAAACTGATAAGTCATCTCTTGCATTATAATTAATATTGTCTTTTACTAAAAGTCCTACTCCACCTCTTGCACTGTCTGCGCGTGTTTTGGTAGTTAAGCTATGGTAAGAGGGTAATGAAAGCCGCTTATCATGGTCAATTTGAAATATTTCAGTTAATCCTATAAGGTCAAAAGAGAATTCGTCTCTGGTTAGGTTGGCTAACAATTCCGTAAATTGCTCCCAAAGGGAAGACATACCTCTACAATTAATACTGAAGTACGACAGCCCGTGTCGCTTGTTTTTTAGGCTGTTTACAAAGTGTTCAGGTTTATTATAATAACAAATTACTTTCTGGATTAGTGAATCATCATTTGAATTATCCAGTTGTCTATTCATAAAGTCTAACTAACTCAGCGTCATTCACATTATTCTCAATCTGGTCAGCTGTGACATGGATAGGAAATAAAAATAAATAAACATAATTTGTTGCATGATTCCGTTATATGCGAAATACGCTTCAGCCAGGAATTTACCTTCATCAATGTGTTCGAGTTCGTGAGAAGGTAATGTGAAAACATCCCCGAGAGGTGAATACAATTTGAAGTTTCGAGTCCGCGGAAGCGTAAAGTGTTTGCTGCTATCATTTTTTCCAGTTCCGAGGGATTAGTTATTCGTCTGATGTCGTCGTCTCTGAGTTTCTGTGTCTTTAATTCTTCTATCTTTTTTCAAAGATCAGCATGTAAATTCGATTTCATTCCGTATTTTGGTGACGTGGCAGGATCAAATTAAACATGCTGATCACAACAACTTATCCTTGACAGACTAATGCCCCAGGTGCTACATCTTCGGGAGAAATATCCAAGCTACAGAAGAGCAAAAGTACTGGTCAGTGAAAGAGAAGTACCCCCTCCCATTGCTGCTGCTCGTGAAAGACCCTCAAAAGAGATGTTGGTTGGTACTCACAGGTGTAGGTTTACACTAGTCAGTCATAAAGCTTCTCTAAAGCCACGATAATGACCAGAGAGGTCAGGAAAGGCACTTCGAATTTTGGTGACAACGCATGAATGGAGAACTTTCCTGTTTTTCTAGCCTAGCTTATGCCAAATCACGTATACAAAACTTCTGTACGCAAGAAAGCGGAAGACTCTGAAAGGAATAACATTCATCTACTAAGCTTATAATGATTTCTCACATATGAATATTTACCAGCCCGCATATTCAGTATATGATTCAAATGTTTTTTTAAAATTAATTCCTGTTGCATACAATTTTGTGATATTTCATGTACACTTTGTATGCATAAGACATGTAGCGGATACAATGTAACGTGTTGATGTACAGAGCCACGCATATACTGTATAAAGAGAGGGCAGACTCGGAATTAGTCACCAGTTTTGTTTTGTTGATTAACAGTAACTGTTATTGTTTTTTGTAATGACATAACAAATAACTTCTGCAAGATTAATGGTAAGTATAAAGTTTAACGGCACGTCGACACAATGGTGTCATATTGTGCCAGACAAAGATGGGTTAATTTGCGATATCAGTTGATTTAAATTGATTTGATTGAATTCAATTGAAATAATAAGTAAAAGTTCAATTTTATCAAAATCCGTAGAATAGTCATGTTTGTCTGATATATTCAAGGTCAGTATAAAGTTAAACGGCACGTGAAAAAGACATTATGAATTCGGGTGTCCATATCTGGTCTTGATACAATGGATAACGCTGCGTGGCATAAGACGTGTCAGTTAGCACACTAGCTCGCCCCTCCCCTACCCCCAATCCCCCACTCCGCAAATAGTGCCTTGTTATATTGATGGGCACACTATATATATGATATATATTTATATTCATGTGTAGTCATGAGGAATGGACAGGGCTTTGGTGATCAAGGAAAATCACAGGGAGAAATTGAAACCTTGCATCGCCATTTCACTGATAATGATATGTTTGTTTACAGTCAGATAATATGTAGACAAACCTGTGCAACACTAAAGATATTATTTATATATATATATATATATATATATATATATATATATATATATATATATATATATATATATATATATATATATATATATATATATATATATATATATATATATATATATATATGAGAGAGAGTGAGCGACATGTTATTATGTGTAATGTAGATTCCATTGCTTGCTCTGAAATGGAGATTACTGCCCAGAAAACACCTAGCAGGCCATTTCTGAAAGGTAAAGTTCTGGGGAGCTATTTTTTGATACTATGTGGTTTATGAAATCATTTACATGTATCTAGCATAAGCAAATACAAACTAAAAGTCCAAAAATTATCCATGCAAATATTTTTTGCCATTGTAGCCTCCAGATCTACGAAATCTACACAATAGACATGAGGTAAAGATTAATTCATAACATAACCTCTTAAATTCTCATCAAAACATAAGTGTATGAAATGTTTTTAACAATTGTCATTCCTGTCAGGCTATCAACAAGCTTCAGCAGCCCTTCAAGTTCGGGTAGCATTGAAACATTTGGGCCGAAAATTATTGGTAATAATTGTACTTTTGCCACATTCACATTTTAAGACTGAGCTGTAGTAATTTAATTCAATTTGTAGTTTATGATTTAAAAATTAGTATCATCCTTGCAGCGACACAGAATGCATCGATGATGCCGATGAGAAGCTGGATGAGCTGCTTCATTTACTGAAGCCCTTGACTCACAGCAGTGTAGCTGGGGATGGTGTGGAGGAAGTTTCCTGAACCACTGGCCATTATGGAAGAATTAGAAGTCTTATGCTCTGAAGTGTCAGAAAACATCAAATTCAAAAAAAAAATGGTGTTTTAAACCGTTAACATAAGCTATGTTTATAAAATTACTGTATGATTATCTGTATAACAGGCCTATTTCATGGTTGCTCAACCGCCGGCGAATCGGTGCGCTGCGTCCTTAAGAGACTCGGCAAAAATGACGTATGGTCACTTTATAGTTAGTGGGGGAAGAAGGGGAAGCGAGCCTTCGTTGATCTGTCTATCTACAGAATCATAATTAGTAATAATGATAATATATTCAAATATATATATTATTAGAATAAGCCTATTACTAATAGGCTTATTCTGACAATCTTTTTTTCATCATATTTCTTACTTTTATGAAATTTGAAAAAGGCAATTTGTGTTAAAAGGTTGTTTGCTGTACCAGGAGCCTGTCAGAAGATCAGCAGACCAACCAAAGTTGCACCTAAGAGAAGAGGTGGAACGAAGCCTGATAAGGTCTGTTCTAGTATTTATCGTTTATTCATTATATATTTATTCGTTTAGTTTAATACAATCATAAGAAAGAAGAAGTAATATTTTTAATAATTATATGTTTCAGAATCAACATTGAAGAAAACGAATAGACCTACAGTGTTTACCACTCACAGATTCGGAGAGCGAATAATGTTCTTATTTGTGAATTTATTGGGGTTTTTTTAGTGTAATATACTTCATAATGAACTCCGTGTGTTGTTTTATTGCAATATTATCAACAATAAAAGCTATTTATGGAGTAAATTTTGGTGGTACAAACGTGGCTGTAAAGCGACACTGCAACGTAGAAATGCCACGTGGCCACAACGTATCTGGGACCATACACAATCACGTTATGACAACGTAGAAAAGTAACGTGGCCACAACGACATGGCCACGTCGCAGTTACGTTGTTACAACGTAGATGTGTTAGCTGGGTTAACAGGTCAATCGAGTTGATGAGTGAACAGCTCATTTAGCTGTTTGCTATTTGAGTATTGCACTCCCTGGCATCATGTGTGGTGGTAGAGCCGTACACAGTTGACGCCCCGCTGTTGGGCTCCATGGTGGGTGGGGAGCACCAGTGAAGAAATTAATTCTTATATCATGGGTCACAAACAAACACAAGAACGATTACCAAAAAGGAATAGACCAAATGATACGGAATCGGACTCAGACAAGGTAAGTAT
Source organism: Urechis unicinctus (assembly GCA_034190875.2). Taxonomy (NCBI): domain Eukaryota; kingdom Metazoa; phylum Annelida; class Polychaeta; order Xenopneusta; family Urechidae; genus Urechis; species Urechis unicinctus. Next base: position 5,102,382 of record CM067343.1, on the reverse strand, counting down.
AAGTATAGGCTTTAACGGCAGGTCGAGTGTCATATTGTGCCAGGCAAAGATGGGTTCATGTACGATATCAGTAGATTCAATTAATTCAGTTGATAAAAAATCGGACTCAGACAATGAATTATCTTCCTCATGGCCGAGATAGTAAGTCATTACAAACACGGATCAGGATAGACCACTGACATCACTTAGCCCCTTTGCCATTAGTAAAGGGATTGAGGGGGTTGGCTGGTGTCCCTAAAGCTGTAAAAAACATTCCATCTAGCAATTTACTCATGGAATTGCTGGCACTCCAAAAACATTGAAAATATTGAGATCTGGACTCTACCTTATAGAGAAACAACTAAACCAATACACTCCAGAAATCCTTTCTTTAGACCAACAAAATAGCTAACATTAATGTAAACTGCAGCCTGCATAGAATCCTTAACATCATCAAGGGTGTGATAAAATCATTTGAACTGAAGTACTGCATTGAAAAAGAAATTGCTCAAGAACTACAATATCAAAATGTAATAGAAGTAATAAAAGTACACAAAATAAAAATGGAGAAAAAGTCCATAGTGAACAATAGAACGTTGACACCAAACAACCTAAATGATCCGTGCACAGAACCTCCTCTCACACTTAACCCACCACCCGGAGCATTCGTTAAAGAGGATATATATGCAAGAAAGAGGTGGAAACGACTTCAGTATTTACTTGAACAGTTTTGGTCACGCTGAAGAAAGGAATATGTATTAAATCTGCAGCAGAGAGAGAAATGGAGAACGCTGTGGTCCAAGGCCTTAACGTGACGGCGTTGCATTAAAGTGTATGACACCTCTGGGGAGTTTGGCCCTTAACGTGTCAGCGTGAGTAAATCACGTCTCCCCGGACCGCCCTGGCCTTTTAGACGGCAACAAGTTTTCAGTCACTTGTTGCCCAGCCGTCGAGACGCCAAGAAGCAAAACCCACGAAGAAGACGACAAGTAATGTCCGTCAAGTAAGTAGACCAAGAAGAATGAAGTAAACAAGCAAGTTATACGACCGACCCTACCACAGCAGAAGGTAAGGAGGCTTAAGAAATTACTATAACACCAAGAAGAATGGCCATTGGGTATAATAAGGTCGTCCACCATTGATGATAATGGCTTGGTCGGGAAGGTACAAGCGGGATCAAGGAATCTTTATGAGAGAGGTCAGGCAACGAAACAATTGTCTGAACTAGAGCGACCAATCCAAAATCTGATGTCACATGACTTCCTAATTACTGCCGTTGCCGATAGGGGCGATCATCACTTCCTTTCTTCTTGTGACTGTCGCCATATTAGCTCGCACAATTTTGTATATTCGCCGTCACCATCAGGTCATCTCAATCGTTATCAATGTCTTTCCCATTCCTCAACGGGATCTTATTGTTGTCCTACAGTGCTTGGCGCAATTTTAAGGTCGGTGTGAGTTTTTGTTACACTATTTTTGTTGGTCACTTTATATCTCGACTATAATATTGTGCCGTTTAATTCCATTTGCTGCAGATGTCCACATCAACTCGAGGACGTAAGAGGAAAACGTCTACAAAGGTGGCTGCGCTCAAATCCAAAAATCGACTGTCGATCCTCCTCAAGTCCCAGTCCAGACCGACATAGCAACTCAATTGCAAGTCATGCAAGAAAAAAATTGACAAGATGCAAGCCATTGTCTCTAACCTCGCTGCTGCCCAAAGCTCATCGCCTTCTAAGGAACACCTTCCTGTACGCTCAATTCTGGAATCAAGTTCATCCGTTCGCAGCCTGCCAACGTCCAGTTCAGACTTTGGTCCATTTATTGAGACCATAAACATTAATCTCTCTCCCAAAGGTGAGCCATTGTCCCAACCAATGGCCTCATTTGATTTGGTGCCATTGTGATCGCTGGTCGATGCCAAAATTAAATCAAAAATTCGGGCAGGCCAGTTCATCAATCTCGACTCATTCTGAACACTATTCTCTTTCCTCTCTTTTTCGGCCGGCAAATCTCAAAAGTTCTTATTCACAAGGCGCAAACTAAAGTCTTGAGTTTACACCAGTGGACCGATGCTTTTGTAGTTTTTATGGGGATATACCTCCAAGTTCATCCAGCTGAAGCTATCTCAATGCTTAAATACATGCAAACAATTCGAAACATGGCGGTGACTCTGAAGAATGGGGGCTGGTTCAGCTATGATATCGCGTTTCGTAAACTCAGGACCCCCTGCCCTGGGATCGCATCGATAACCTCGGCAAGGACAATACTGTTGCTGATTCTTTGTCTCGTTTCCAGAATTGTGGGAAATTCATGGAGGACCACTCCCACATCAAGTCTCAGGTTCGCATTCCCACACGCAGTCTTCTTTGGAATTGGTCGTCTCCTCCTTCTCAGAGAATGCATTAGATCACGACACCTGCAAGCTTTATGCTAGATCAATTGCATTGTTTCGACAGTTCGTAAGCACCCTGGGCCTAGACGTTCAGTTGTCGTTTCATACATTGCACATGTTTTTTCATCACGTTATGCCTCCTCCTCCATACCTTCTTCGGTCTCAGCTATTTCCTATCACAAATTTCGTTCTGTGGTGGACACTACATCTGCCTTCGTGGTCAAAATAGTTCTTCAAGGCACCTATAACCTCCGTCCTTCTCTAGATTTGTGGGCCACCATCCTCCCATCCTTGCTCCGCCCCCCATATTAGTGATTAAATTTTTTACTACCATGTCATTTCTGCCATGTATATTTTCTGAGGGGTTGGCAAATTCACTGCAAAATCTCGACATGATACCACACATTCCATGCGGTTTCATCAGTTTAAGCATCATAAAGGTCCACCTATATCCATCCTTATTTCTTCTCAGAAGCCTCCTTATTGTCCTATTCTTATTATCAAAAAAATCTCGCCCTTAGAGGGTCTTCTTAAGGCCTTTTGTTTTCCTTTCCTAATGACATTCTTGTTAGCCGATCTTGGTTCTCCCGAATCCTACAGCATTCTTTGTCCTGAACGGGCCTCTCTGACCAGAAATATCAAAGCAATAGTTTCCGCATAGGAGCTGCCACAACAGCTGCTATGAAAGGCATTTCCGAAGATGATTACAGCGAATTTATTATATTACTATATGACCAACCAACATAAATATATTTTTATGTTTGATGTATGCAAGTAATTAGGTGAGAGTGTAGCGGCCGCAGCTGGCGCGCATTAAAAGGCGACGACCGTCGCTGTCTTTGCAAATATGTTGTAACTGGGATGACAAAGCATAAAGGGTTGCCAGTTAAGTTGTGGGCAAAGTGGTATGTAATATTATGTCAATCATTGTAATACATATTTTTAATGATGTGTTTACGGCTAGTATTAAATATTTATATTCGGGAGTTTCAGTCGCACAGCTTCCGTGAAGAGCAGATCCGTTGCCTCCAACAACAGGAATGTTTTCGTGAGTCTGCCAACCGGAATGAGTGACGTTTTTGCTTGATCTCCGCTCATAAGGTAAGGTAAGTACAGTCGAACTTGTGCTAACGGCCACTTGTTAACAGCAGCCAACTTGCCGTAAGCGGTCACCCTCAGGTCCTCCCGAGCAAATTGCTCTATAATTTTCGTCTAATCAGCGGCCAGCTTGATTGGTTCATTCCTTCTTTAATTGAGCTGCAATTAGCGGCCAGCCAGAGGTGTTGACACTATGATGTGTTCAGCCGCCGATCCCCGCTGATCGAGCACGGCCGTTAATTACCTGTACCAAACCGGTCCAATTACTATCACACCTACGACGCTTACGCTGATTGCACACGGCACGCTTTGTTTGCACACGGCACACTTTGATGGATGTCACCAATTCATAGCGAAGCATTTAATTGCAATCGGGTAGTTATTGATCTGTATGCAGTTTGAGCAAACACACCGTTTAGCAAATCATTAACATAAACAAAGAATCAAATGATATGAGCGACCGAGATTAAATTGCATAAGCGGTCACGTGACCTCTCTACTTTCGTTTTCTGCACATTTACGGCCGACAATTCCTTGGGAACAAAGTGACTGCATAAATTATCGGCGGGGATCTTTTTATCTTCGGCAGTTAAAAGGTAAGACGTTTTAATTCATTTTAATTGACGAATTATAGAATATCAAACTGATTTTGATGTTACAAACTGGAACTAGACAACCTTTTAAAATGTGACATTTAGAACTTATCGCCATTATCGCTCCAGTTCGCAGCCATGTCAAAACGAACTTGTCTGACGTTAGAAGATCGGGTAAAAGTTGTCAAACTTCTTGATGCTGGTAAAAGTTCCAGAGTTCTAGCCACAGAATTCAATGTTGGAAGAACACAAATCCAGAACACTGCTAAGAGAAAACGAGAAATATTGGATGAATTTGAAAATGAGAATGTCGGATTGAAAAGACCTCGGCGATCTACACCAAACGATGAGATCAACGAGCTATGCTACCGCTGGTTTTTAGATGCAACCTCCAGACAAGTGCCTGTATCTGGCCCTCTTCTGAAAGAAAAGGCACTGAAGTTCAGCAAAGATCTTGACATAACTGATTTCAAGGCATCGACTGGATGGCTGGACTGTTTCTTACGTCGTCACAACATCGTACTGAAGAAGCAGTCCGGTGAGAAAGCAGCAGTCAACATGGATGTCGTATCAGACTGGGTAAAGAAGCTGCCATCAATATGTGAGGGATATCAACCATCAGACATATTCAACATGGATGAGACTGGCCTTTTCTACAGGGATACCACTAAGAACACCTATTTTAAGAAAGGTGAAACATGTGCTGGTGGAAAGAGATCTAAGGAAAGGATAACTGTAGGACTCTGTGCATCTATGACAGGGGAGAAGATACAACCCCTTGTCATCGGGAAGTCAAAAAGACCTAGATACTTCAAGTCAATGTCAACAGAGCAGCTCCCAGTCATGTATTATGCCAACCAAAAGGCCTGGATGACAACCCAACTTGCTGATGACTGGTTGAAATGGTTCGACAGGAAAATGAATGGCAGAAAGGTTCTGTTGTTCTTGGATAATGCTCCATCTCACCCTCGTATCTCCCTTAAGAATGTGAAGATTCAGTTCATGCCACCCAACACCACATCAGTGATTCAGCCTATGGACCAAGGCATCATCCAGACCCTCAAGCTGAAGTACAGGAAGCGTCAGCTGCAGCATGTCCTGGCAGAGATGGAGACATTTCCAACCAAGACAGGTCCAGAAATTATTAAAGATGTGAATGTGCTCCAGGCAATCTGCTGGACTGATCGTGCTTGGAGGAAGACAGAAGCATCAACGATTCAGAAGTGTTTTGCTAGGTGTGGATTTAAATCGTGTGAAAGTGTTACCGAGGAGATTCAGGAAAATGAAAATGTAATTGATGTGGACGAGCTTCCGCTTTCTGTTCACAAAATCGCAAGAGAAGTCTTTGATTGTGACATACAGGAGTTGTTAGATGTCGATGCAGACTTTGCTACATGTGATTATAGCATGACTAACTGGGACCAATCAGCTCCTGAACTACTGGAGACTGTACATGAACAAAGAGGAGGAAGAGGAGGAAGAGAAAGAAGAAACTAAAAAGGACACAATCAACCTTACAGATGCCAGTGTGTTTGTCAGTCAAATTAAGGAACTAGCTGTCATGAAAGGGGAAAGCAAACTGTTTGCTTGTGCGTTAGACATGGAAGACATAATCATAGACATGAGAATTGCTTCAACTGTGAAGCAATCAACTATTAAGGACTTTTTCAGTGCAAAGTGATTTTCTACTAAGATAAGACATAAACTTCATTGTGACATACAATAAACTCACTCCAGCTGACTATACTCTTTTATTTGTATGGTATGTTGTTTTACTGTTATATAATTTAGTACTGAATGCTTTCCTCAGCTTAAGTTTAATTATGTACATGTACATTGTCTTATTTTTCCTTTATTTCGAGTATAAGCATGGTTAAATTGTTCCCTAGTTTCTTAGTTAGAAAACTTTCATTAAAAGCTTTATAAAATAAACAAAATAGCATTTAATAAAGCATTCCTAAATATTAAAGATAAGGTATATAGGGTTTAACGGCAAGTCAAGATCCTAATTTCTAGGTCAACATTTTAAGTGTATGTATGAGGCTATAGATTGCAACCAGTGTGAACACATCTGTGTTATTGGTACATTATTACAGCTGTGTATATTGGTTACTGTTGGTGTTCCATGACATGACGAATGATTTTGGAAGTAGTGAAACGGCGAGTGATGTCGAGACCTGTCATACAGGTGACAATTATGATCCAGCTTCCAGTCTAGACGATGCTATTACTCAAAGTTCAGTCAGTATCCAGGCCTGGGAGGATGTACCAATTGTTTTAATTCAAGGAGCAAACAATCATATATTGTGTCACCTAAAGGCTAGAAAGTGGTTGTTATTGCACAAGAAGACGCTAACAAAGATGATAATGGTGACAACCTTTAAGTCAATATTGACTGATTTACTCAAGCAGATATGTCATGCAACATGTGGTTTCTGTAAACATGTTTTAGACTGCCGACAAACCCAAAGATCATAGTTTCTTGGCCCAAGGACATACTCAAATACGCATACAAGTTGCAGTCGGGCCAGAAAAAATGTACGACGTGGCTATACGGCGCTCAGCTCAATGTAAACAGACCAGATGAAGGTAAGGTAAGTATCGGGTTTAACGGCACACCAACACTCATGTGTTATATGATGCCAAGAAAGGTCAATAGTTAACATTTACCTGTTTAAGCAGCCACCTTCTAGGATAAATGAAAATGGAGATGGAAAAGATAAAAATGGAAACGATTATCCAAGGGCATTGCCAGGCCATTCAAGCCTCTCGTCTAAGTGATATCCGGACCTGAGTAGCATATTGCAAATATGGCCCTCGCAAAGAACTCCCCACTCAACCACCAGGATCCCATTGTCCACCGACACGCGTCACAACCCACGGCCAACTGGTTGCCCCCTATTGGTCGCCTCTTACAACATGCAGGAGGATACAGTGGGCCTATTCTACCCCTGGACCCACAGAGGGGTTGTTCTGTTAGGGGGTTGTTGGTTGTGAAAGTGGTTTGATTATTGTGTGTCTCTCCTCCTGGCCATAAAAGAAAGCACTCAGAAGAAAATGAAACAAATCTTACAGACAACTGGGAAAGATTTCTAGTCCTTGAACGGACAGATGGAAGTTTAGAAAAAGTGTCAATCATAGTTTTGATCAAAGGAATTTGTGGAATTGTGGGCACACCAAAAACTTTAAAGCTATTTAGATCCGGACTTTACATTATTGAAACAACAAAACAAATGCACACCAAAATTCTTCTTCAAACCAACAAAATAGCCAACATTAATGTTAAATTCAGTCCACATCGAACCCTGAACACCATCAAGGGTGTTATAAAGTCTTTTGAATTGAAGTACTGCAGTGAAACCACGTGTTTTGAGATACCATCTTTGACATAGAAGTTGGGACATTCACTAAGGAAGTGCTGTAAGTCAGCAAGTAAAGGGTTTATCGGCACACCAACACTTATGTGTTATGTGGCACTGCATAAGATGGGATAAATATGAAAAGATAAGATGGACCTGATTGAGCAGCCGCCTTATAGGATAAATGTGGGGGGGGGGAATGATGAATGGAAAAAAAGAGGAAAAACACGTGGATAAAAATTCAAACAATTATCCTACGGCAAGTGGCCACCAGCTGATTGTCTGAACCAGGCCATTCCACCCTCTCGTCTAGGTGAAATCCGGGCCAAAGTGGTGTGTTGCAGATTTGTCCCACAAAAGGACTGCTCCACTCAACCACACGGATCCCATTGTCCACCGACACGCGGACTCTGAAAAGGTTTATCTCCAACATGGCCAAGATGTTTTGTAATTGCAACAGCATTCCCCCACAGCAACTGCCAGGCGGAGATAGGGGTCAAAACTGTCAAACGTCTCATCACTGACAATACTTACGCCAATGGAACCCTTGACACAGATGCCACTCAACGAGTGGCATCTGTGCCGAACACCCCCGAACCAGACACCAAACTGTCACCTGCTACGAGTGTCTTTGGCCGCACCATCAAAGACTTCGTCCCCATCCTACCAGGCAAATACGAACCCCACACGACTTGGAAGGAAACACTAACGGTGGACTGAACACACACGACAGCTTGCCCCCCTGTCAGTAGGCGACTTCGTCCGAGTCCAAAACCAGTGTGGGCCGCATCCCAACAAGTAGGACAAAACTGGGCGAGTCATTGAAGTTAAGCAGTTTGACCAGCACATAATCAAGGTGACACTTCGGAATAGGTAATTCCTACGAAAATACACCCCGGTGGCTCTCCCTGCTGCTCGCCGCACAATCCACGAGGATCTCACCCATCGACCCCAACGTGATGGGCCGACCCCCACTCGCCAGGGCTAGCAATCCCGGCGAATCTTGACTCCTCCCCCGACCACGTCAGTGACAGACACGCCAGTGACGAGAGCTCTTTCTCCCCGCCGCCTGCCTCCCCATCAGCTCATGCAACGCCTCCCTCCAGCCACGCGCCGCCGACTGCCGCTGACCGCATCCTGCCCGAGGCACATGGGACGGAGACCAGCCCTACATGGCCACCAAGAGCAACCGAAACGACCCCCATCCCCGAGACGCCTCCTGGCCACACCAGACCTGATGACTCCCAGATCGACTGGTAAGGAGGAAAGCCCCCCTACCTCCTGCAGCGGCCGTACTCTCAACCGTCTAGCCTGGCACTCGGACTATCAAATGGTGTGAATCATAGGCGCAAAATGGAAGTCGTTCCTATATAGAGATAGCTTGATAAATGCGGTCTGGGGCCACCGGACACCGTTTTGTCATGTAATAATTGTACCATTTAACCCATTTGAAATACCAGAGGAACCAGGAATGTGAGTTATTTAATCTAGCAAATGTATAGTACAGATAAATCACCTTGGGCGGTTAGCTGATATTTTTCTGTTATCACAAGTTGGCCCATTTTTGTCGCATTTTATTTTCAGTCAAAACCGTCGTCATCACGTTGCTGCGAGTGATAATACTGAAACGGACGATAGGAATAGGGAAATGTGGGTAAATGTGGGAAAGGGAAAAAGCATGACGTCACCACTTAATGTTAGGGAGAAGAGTTTTTGCTGTGTTCGGAAGACGAAGCCATGTGCTTTGGATTATTCAGCTTACAGATATACCTAGTGATTTATTATATGTTCCCTGTGTGGTAAGAACAATCTGTTATTATATTTGACTAGTTTCATAATATTGCGATACAGTAATTATTGTATATCGTGTTCTTGGTACTACCAGGCTTGTAAATTGTATTATTGTATATCGTGTTCTTGGTACTACTAGGCTTGTAAATTGTATTTGTATGTGGTCACAGTTTAACAGTACCGTACCGTATTAGACAACTGTATCACGCGTCAAGCACCTTATGCAAGACGAGTCTAGAATCCTGGTTAGCTGAAATAACACACAGACAGACTGCACGTGGCCAAATGGCAGCGCCCAACCAAAGGCTGGCCACTGAAGTGCCAAACCCCACTGCCAATTAGAACACATGGAAACGATATAGACGTCAGGTGAACACGAACATGAAAACGAAATAGACGCCAGGTGAACACGAACATGGAAACGAAATAGACGCCAGGTGAACACGAACATGGAAACGAAATAGACGCCAGGTGAACACGAACATGGAAACGAAATAGACGCCAGGTGGACACGAACATGGAAACGAAATAGACGCCAGGTGAACACGAACATGAAAACGAAATAGACGCCAGGTGGACACGAACATGGAAACGAAATAGACGCCAGGTGAACACGAACATGGAAACGAAATAGACGCCAGGTAGACAAGAAGAATTGTATCAATGACATGAGGCTCATTGCCAAGCTATTGCTCTCAATAAGGTGATTTTCTCAGATCAGCAATTCAATATCAGTAGCTGACGTCTTCAAAAGGGAGCATTCTGATCTTGCAGAATCTTCTATTACAGACTTCACCGCAAAACCTTTTGAAAATGACACGGTGAATCTCAAGGAGGAATTGACCCCGTCGCCATTACCAATGGCAGTGTGCACTACTGGTGAGGTGGAGGAGGATACCCGGCTGGAGAACCAGGAAGAGGCAGATCAAAGAGTGTAGTGGGTATCGTTTGGTAACGGACGGTAGGGAATGGGGTAAATGTGTCTCCACAAATTTGATGTAACGTACGGTAGAGAATAGGGTAAAAGCATGACGTCACACCCTAATGTGTGCGAGAAGGTCATTTGCTGTCATTGGAAGACGAAGCCATGTGCTTAGTAATTTTTAGCCCACAGATATACCTATGTGACCTATCTTATGTTCCCAGCGTTTTTATTATTGTACCGTGATAGACAACTGTATCACCGGACTAGTCTACCATACCACCGTACCATATCACTTTACTAGATATTCCAATGCAACGCGTCAAGCACAAGGGAATAAAGAGACAATAAAATAATTCTATTCTTATATGCATTAGTTCAATACCGATCAAGCACGGTAAATCAATATGTGATGTTTCCCTGTCATGTTAACAGAAGCGATCTGGGGATGATCCACTGTTTCCGGTATTAAGACGACCTCACATGATATCACTCAGGTGAGATAACCTGTGCCTTGAAAATTATAGGGATAAAAAATTAGATAAGGCAAGATAAGGTAAGCTTAAGGTTTAACGGCACACCAACATTTAGGGCTATATGGTGCCAAGAAAGGTTAGTAGATAAGATTGACCTGATTAAGCAGCCGCCTTCCAGGAAGGTAAGGTAAGTATAGGGTTTAACGGCACACCAACACTAGTGTGTTATATGGTGCCTACTTAAGGAGGGGTAAATACGAGTACGAAAGGATAAGAAGGAGTCAAGGGTTAAAACTAACTAAAAATTAAACCCATTAGTATTAATTGAATTATATTAATTGAATAATATATAATAATTTGAGAATTGTATGGTCTAAAATCTATAAAAAAGTCCAATTTCTCTTATGAATCCAAGTATCTTGGATGGATTCACCCTTTCAAACAATTCTGAAAGGGTTTGAACCCGGAAGAAGCGATTTCGGATCAAAATCAAATCAGCACATTCGATGAGAATGTGCTTGACGGTGTAGGTACATTGACAAGGAATGCATTCAGGGATGGGCTCATCCCTTAATAGAAAGGCATGAGTTGTATAGGTGTGTCCTATACGAGCGCGAGCAAGAATAACCTCCTCTCTTCTGCTCTCTCTGCAGCTCTGTGGCCACTCCCCAAGTAAGGGCTGAATTTCGTGAAGTTTGTTTGGGATGGATTCATCCCACTGGTCCTGCCATTTCTGTTTAAAAAATTGGACGACTTGAGGTTTAAAGTCTGTAAAGGGGACTTTAACCTCAGTCACATTCATGTTGAGGGCTTCCTTGGCAGCTCTGTCTGCCCTTTCATTACCAGGGATACCAACATGGCTTGGTACCCATACAAACAAAATATCCTTGCCACGATCTGTCAATTGAGAATATAAAAGCACAACATTTAAAATAAAACCATTACGTAAATTACTCCCTGTGATTGCCTCCAGGGCAGACAGTGAGTCGGAAAATACAACAAAACGCTTTTTACTGGATTGGGCAATAAGTCCAAGTGCAATGGAAAGAGCTTTAAGCTCAGCGTGGAAAATTGACAGTGGAGGTGGTAGGCTCATGTTAAAAAAACATTTTCCCCATAATGGCTGCAGCTCCAATTTTATTGTCTTCTTTCGAACCGTCTGTGTAAAGGGCAGAACGGTCCGAATATTTATCCTTTATCTCTCTAAATTGGTGAAGTAAAAAATCAGGCTCGTTAGATCCCTTCGTGTAAGTTGTCAGCGATTTATCCACTATTGGGGTTTTCAATTGCCATGGGGGAGACCCTGGCACAGTCTCAACCGCCACGGCATTCAAGTTAGAGCATGACCCATCCAGCGATTCTCTGATACGCAGACCGAACGAAGGGATAGCATTCGGCCTACTCTCATAAAAATGGATATTTCCAGGATTAAAAACAGCATCAAATGCTGGATTCTTGGGGTTGGACCTTATGCGTAAGGCATACTGAATGGCAAGCTGCTCCCTTCGAACCCCAAGTGGTGCCTCGTTGGCTTCCACATGTAGACTGGGAATGGGAGAGGTTCTGAAAGCCCCGAGGCAAAGCCTCAGAGCTTGGTTTTGGACAGTATCCAATTTTCTTAGATATGAGCGACGGGCAGCACCATATATAAAAGAGCCATAGTCCAACTTGGAGCGCACTAGTGACCGGTAAAGCCGTAAAAGGACTTTCCGGTCCGTCCGCTCCCCAATCAGTATTGGACAACATCTTTAAAAGATTGATTGCTTTAAAACATTTCTTACGGAGGTAAGAAATGTGAGCTTTAAAATTGAGCTTCCTGTCAAAAATTATTCCAAGAAACTTGGTTTCTTCCACCACAGGAATAACGTTGCCATCAAGGGTGAGAACTGGGTCTGGATGGATGTTTCTTTTGTTGCAACAATGCATACACACAGTTTTTGATTTTGAGAATTTAAATCCGTTTTCATCCGCCCATTTTTGGATGTTATTGAGGCTAAGTTGAAGCTTTCTCTCAATTGTGCTCATATTTTTTGATTTAAAATAAATCAAAAAATCATCCACGTAGAGTGAACAATCCACACCTGGCTTGATGACATTAACTATACTATTAATTTTTATATTAAAAAGTGTAACGGATAAAATACTTCCCTGTGGGACCCCCATCTCCTGATCACAAGTATCAGAAAGGGTGGTGCCAGCACGGACTTTAAAAATTCGGTTCTCAAGAAAATTTTTGATAAAAACAGGCATGCGGCCTTTAAGGCCCATATTGCTCAAATCCGACAGGATTCCATGTTTCCATGTGGTGTCATAGGCCTTCTCCATATCGAAAAAGACCGACACCACATGTTCCCCCCTCACAAAACCGTCACGTATAAAACTTTCAAGACGGACCAGGTGATCCGTCGTGCTACGTGTGTGACGGAAACCGCTCTGGTACCTGGAAATTAGTTGGTTTCTTTCAAGAAACCATACCAGACGGCTGTTTTATCATTTTCTCCATCGTTTTACAGATGCAGCTCGTTAAGGCAATGGGACGATAGTTCGTAGGAATGGTGTTATCCTTCCCTGGCTTGGGTATCGGGATAACTATAGCCTCTCTCCAACCATCTGGGAATGTTCCAGATTCCCAGATTCCATTAAAAATGTCTAAAAGTACTTGAAGTGATTCCTCTGGAAGGTGTTTTAAAAATTGATAGTGTACATCATCGGGTCCACTAGCTGTGTCATTCGATTTATGTATCGAATCCTCCAACTCCTTTAGTGTAAAAAGAGAGTTGTAATTTTCATGGTTATTTGAATTAAAATTAGGAATGTTTCGTTCCCGATGGTGTTTAAATTTTTGAAATTTGGTACTATAATTATTGGCAGAGGAATTCTTTTGGAAGGCATCGCCTAGAGTATTGGCGATGTCCTTCAAATTGGAAGCTTTGGAACCATCTGGTTTAACCAGATGTGAGAGAGTGTTGTCATTTTGCTTTCCCCTAATCCTACGAACCATGTCCCATGCCTTTTTCGTGGAAGTCTTGCTGTTTAATTTGGAAACAAAATTGTGCCAAGACTCACGCTTGCTGTTTTTGATGACGCGTCGAGCTTTGGCTCGGGCTACTTTGTACAGGTTTTTGTTGGCCTCGGTGGGCCGCATTTTGAACCTGTACAGAGCCCGTTTGCGCTCTTTGACAGCGTCACGGCATGCATCAGAAAACCATGGTTTATATATCCGTTTAGAATCTGTCGAGGATTTCGGTACATTTTGTGTGGCTATATTAATTATTGATTGTGTAAAAAAGGATACCGGATCTTCATCAATATTTTCTAAAGTTTCTTTGTTAATAATGTCTCTGCACATAGAAGTAAAATTCGGCCAGTTGGCCTTATGGAGTTTCCATTTGGGAACCCGCTCAGCGGGGGCATAGGCCTATCGATGTTTAAAAATATTGGGAAGTGGTCACTTCCACACTGGTCCTGACCAACTTCCCAATCAAATTCCATCAAAAGGGATGGAGAGCAGAGGCTTAGGTCTATGGCAGAGAAAGATCCGGTTCCTGGATGGAGATAAGTATTAGATTTATTATTTAATATAGCAAGATCATTTTGTATGATGAAATTCTCTATTATTTGACCACTGTCGTTGGTGTCCTCACATCCCCATAAATCGCTGTGGGCATTGAAATCGCCAAGCAGCAAAAGTGGGGATGGAAGTTGACTGATCAAATGATCAATGTCTCTCTGTAGAATCTTGTAGCTTGGTGGTAGGTACAGAGAGCACAAAGTGATGGTTTTGTGGAGGGTAATACTTATGGCTATAGCCTGAAGAGGAGTGTCAAGAGGAATGGGTTCATGGGGGACACCGTGTTTAACAAGCACAGATGCCCCTCCCACAGCTCTTCCGTCTCTTAGTGATAAGGATGTTTTATCATACCTGGTATACCCTCTCATTGACATTTGATCAGTCTCCTTCAGGAAAAGTTTCCTGAAGGCAAACAGCAATAGGTTGATGGTCACATAGAAGAGATTTTAATTCATCATAGTTGGACCGAAATCCTCGACAATTCCATTGGATGATTTTATGTGCCATCAGGGGGTTTATGTGGTGGTCTGCCAGTCCGCCTTGGACTTGATGGCACAGATCTTGGTTTGGAGGACGGCCTCATGGAGTCTACGTCCATGTCCTCCAAACTACCAAACTTATTAAAAACCCTGACAGGATCGTCAGCTCCCTTCGGAGGCCTAGTTGATTTGATTTTTTCATTGCTTTTACTTCTATTATTGGGAGTTGACTTTGTTTTATTTAAATTTTGAAGCTCAGGAGGGCTACATTGAATAGAGATGTCTTTAGCAGTGGCATTGGTGACAGGTTTTGGCGCATCAGTGGCCACCCTCCTTGGCAGGGCGCTGCCATTGGGCCACGTGTAGTCGGTCTGGGTGTCGACTGACACTGTGGCCCTTTTGACAGCGCTAGCATAAGAGGGTTTGGTGCCCTGCTGCGCCTCCACTAATCTGCGTGCCTCAGGGAACGAGATATCTCTGGTGTGTCGGATCTTTTGTATTTCTTTTTCCTGATCCATGTAGGACACAGCCTAGAGAAATGCTGGGTGGTCCCCTGAGCAGTTAATGCATTTGAAAGACTGTTCACATTCATCTTCTTTGTGGCCCTCCTGGCTGCACTTGGCGCATGTTGCCGCTCGTTTGCAATTACTGTTGCTATGGCCGAAACGTTGGCATTTAAAACATCGCAATGGGTTTGGAATGTAGGGCTCCACAGCAACATTCAGGTATCCGACTTTGACAGCTTTGGGCAACTCAGTGCTGTCAAAGGTCAAGATAACCGTTGCTGTGGGCTGTTTCTCCCCCATTGCGAGTAACAAAAATTTTCCGAGCTTCAGTTACTTTTTGTGATTTAAGTCCTTCTATTATTTCTGCACCGGAACATTGTTTTAATTCATGACAGCGGATGACGCCCTTCTTGGTGTTGAGGGTTCTGTGAGGGGTGACACCTATTGGGACCCCCGCTAGTAGGGTCGACTTCAATAGGCATCCTGCATGGCTGGCCCGGTCCACTTCAACAAGTAAGTGGCCGGACTGGAGTCTCCTGATGTTTTTGGGGACTCCAGCCAACCCCTCAATTCCTTTACCAATTGCGAATGGACTTAGTGAGGTAAGTGGTTTATCTTCCTCAGTGTTTGCAATCACCAAAAACCTTGGCCATGATGTCAAATTTTCACTATCAGAGTCCGTGTCCGAGTCATTAGGTCGATACCGTTTGGAAGATAATCTTTCTTGAGTTTGTTTTTGAGCCATGATTTTATGATAAAATTTCATCACTGGTGCTCCCCACCCACCATGGAGCCCAACATGGGGGCGTCAGCGGCGTGCGGCTCAACCAGCACACATGACGCCAGGGATACACCAGTGTAATACTCAAATTAATAGCAAACAGCTCAAAGAGCTGTTCACACATCAACTTGATTGACCTGTTAAGCAGCCGCCAAGGATAAAAGACAAAGAGAGAAGGGAAAAACTATGTAAATGAAAACGGATGACAACATGGAAGTGGAATGAAAAGTAATAAATAATGAAAACAAATATCCCATGGCATGTCACCACAAGCCGATTGACTGGACCAGGCCATTCCAGCCTCTCGTCTAGGTGAAATCCGGGCCAAAGTGGTGTGTTGCAGATATAGCCCTCGCAAGGACCGCTCCACTCAACCACCAGGATCCCATCTTCCACCGACACGAGTCGCAACCCACGGCCAACAGGTTGCCCCCTATTAGTCGCCTCTTACGACATGCAGGAGGATACAGTGGGCTTATTCTACCCCCAGACCCACAAGGGGGGCCTTCCAGGATAAATGAAAATGAAGACGGAAAAGATAAATATGTCGCCTCATAATTTAAAATGAGCGTGTGAGCCTCTGGGTAAACTCAACAAGATTTCAAAAAGAGATGTTGATCGTTATAACAAGTTGTAAATGAAGGTAAGGTAAGTAACATGCTCACACAGCTTCATGTTGGTCACCGTATGCAATTTCCCTGCATCCTTACAGCGGAATATGGATGTGATATGAATGTGGTTAGGCTGCTCCGGCCACGTGGTCTGGGCAGCAGCAGCAGCAGCAGCCCAGATACAACGGGAATTAGAGGAGCAACACAGCCAGGTCTGGGTTCATAAAGCTATACAGTACCTGAGCGATAGCAAAGGTTTTTCTCAAGCCGTGACTTCTGGCCTGCTGGTGCACCAGGTTTTCCAAGACCCTCCACCCATGACGCCTGTCCCTAAGTTCCGGTGGGTCATACAGGCGTATTCCCAATACGCGCTGTTGAGGCTAGACGAAATTAAGGCCATCATCAATTCTCAATTTAGGAGTGTCCTCGAGCTTGACTCTACCAAGAAGGTGGTTAAGAAGCTCGCAGGTCTGCAGGTCAAATTTGTTAAAACCGAATGAGACTTTTGGTCAAGGGTGTATAAGTGACGCTGTTCATAGATTACCCTTTGAGATATTTTTGTCACAATTCCTCTGCTATTCTATATATTTGTTGCAGTAAAGCAGATTTTGTCACTATTCGGAGTTCCAGGGCAGCTGTATGGGCTACACATGTAGGGAATGAGTACGGGAAGGTAATAATGTCTGTACTTACTGCAAGTGAGGGCTATGGCCGAGGAGCCATGATCAGTGGCATCATCAAGCGCTACGCTGATGCCGACGTGCCTCCTCCACAATTGTTTTACGTCGACAGGGACTGCTGCGGTCCATCTTCCACAAGCCGTATGTTTGCCCCCTGGCCAGATATGAATATCAGGCTTAAAGCCAAAGACCAGCATCCGTTCCCTTCACCCCAAAACACTGCAGGTTCTTCCAAGATAAGGACCAAACGCACACACATCCCTACACTACTTGCTCCGCAACTGTTGCACAAGCCAGACCTTGTCTACCATACAACTCCTGAAACGATAGCTGTGCCATATACGACACACCGATACAGGAAGCGAAAATTAGAAGGAGAGAAGGATGGTGTATTTCGTCGCAAATACTCCAGGAAGTCCTCGTTGATAACCTGCCATAAGTACAGTGTCAAAGAAAGCCACCAGAGCACCAACAATATTTCGTATTGCCGAGCAACTGCCACAGTTTCAGCTCAAGAGTGGAAAAGAGATCTGGACATCAACCAAACACTATGGCCAAAATCAGCTACTATCTTTGCCGTCAACCAGGTTTTACTTTCACCATTTCATTTTGATTTTTGTCAAATTGTCGGTTATCCGTTGCTGGCGACAACAGCTTGTTGGATGAGGTTTCGGGTGCAAACTTGCGGAATGGACATGTTCTTCACTTGTACTTGTAAAGTGGTTCGAGTTTAACTGAAACTGAGAAGACCGTAGGATCAAAATTTCCTGAGGAAGAACGATCCAATCTGCCACCTCTAATGAACAGGATAAAAAGATAGAACACTTCTTAAGTTTAAAAAATTGACTGTGGAAGCGGAATTTGATCGATTTAGTGAAATATGTCAGGAGACATTTTCTGTCTCTTGTATTGTACACATCAGGTAACAGCTAGGCCAAAGAACTCCAGATAATACGGGTACCCCCCAACGCTACTACATCTTGGAAGAAGTCTGAATGTCTAAAGTGTGCTGAGCTGGAGTCGTCTAAAGCAAGCCATCAGCCTTCGCAAGCAGCAGCATGAACAGCACATAATGAGAACTCAGTAACTTAGAAGCAAGTTAACCAAAAAAGGAGTGGTACGTGTTCTTAATCAAAAGTTAAAGAGGAAAGATACCAAATTGAAAGAAATTAAGGAAAAGAACTCAAAAAGAAACAAGGTTGGAATAAAAAAACTCAATCGAAAATATCAAGCACTGGAAAAGAAGTCTCTGTCTTTGTCTGAATCGCTCAAGGATGTGGAAGATAAGGCAGATGACGAACTAGGGCAGTTGCAAGACTCTGTGAAGGCTAAAGATGATCAAATCTGTTCCTTGGAAAGAGTTGAAATTGCTGTTATTGATTCTTTGGTCTCATCCATTTTCCAAAGTGACTCTAGGACATACTCTGTGGCTACACGCCTTCTAGTCATAAACCAGATGCCAACTGGTAATATTCCTAAAATGATAGACAGGTTTATCAAACGCAGAGGAGCAAATACCTCACAGGAATACCATCGAGATGATGGTGCTGGAAATGGGCGTCATCACTGAACTGCAAACGGCAGAGGAACTTCTGAAACAGCGATTCGACTATTGGTTTCGATGCCACAACCCAAGAAGGAGTCCACGTGAACAGCGTCCACTAAAATGAAAATTTCACTTTCTTTAAGATTGCCACAGTAGCAAATATGCATCAATCTAAAACCTTCTGTGCAATCCGTTTTCAAAACTATGAACTCTGAAGTGATGAAATTCGCCGTCATCATATCGGATAATCTCGAGTAAACGATTTCAGGCGCGGCGACCCAACTTGGAGCGCACTAGTGACCGGTAAAGCCGTAAAAAGGACTTTCCGGTCCGCTCCCCAATCAGTATTGGACAACATCTTTAAAAGATTGATTGCTTTAAAACATTTCTTACGGAGGTAAGAAATGTGAGCTTTAAAATTGAGCTTCCTGTCAAAAATTATTCCAAGAAACTTGGTTTCTTCCACCACAGGAATAACGTTGCCATCAAGGGTGAGAACTGGGTCTGGATGGAATGTTTTCTTTTGTTGCAACAATGCATACACACAGTTTTTGATTTTGAGAATTTAAATCCGTTTTCATCCGCCCATTTTTGGATGTTATTGAGGCTAAGTTGAAGCTTTCTCTCAATTGTGCTCATATTTTTTGATTTAAAATAAATAAAAAATCATCCACGTAGAGTGAACAATCCACACCTGGCTTGATGACATTAACTATACTATTAATTTTTATATTAAAAAGTGTAACGGATAAAATACTTCCCTGTGGGACCCCCATCTCCTGATCACAAGTATCAGAAAGGGTGGTGCCAGCACGGACTTTAAAAATTCGGTTCTCAAGAAAATTTTTGATAAAAACAGGCATGCGGCCTTTAAGGCCCATATTGCTCAAATCCGACAGGATTCCATGTTTCCATGTGGTGTCATAGGCCTTCTCCATATCGAAAAAGACCGACACCACATGTTCCCCCCTCACAAAAACCGTCACGTATAAAACTTTCAAGACGGACCAGGTGATCCGTCGTGCTACGTGTGTGACGGAAACCGCTCTGGTACCTGGAAATTAGTTGGTTTCTTTCAAGAAACCATACCAGACGGCTGTTTATCATTTTCTCCATCGTTTTACAGATGCAGCTCGTTAAGGCAATGGGACGATAGTTCGTAGGAATGGTGTTATCCTTCCCTGGCTTGGGTATCGGGATAACTATAGCCTCTCTCCAACCATCTGGGAATGTTCCAGATTCCCAGATTCCATTAAAAATGTCTAAAAGTACTTGAAGTGATTCCTCTGGAAGGTGTTTTAAAAATTGATAGTGTACATCATCGGGTCCACTAGCTGTGTCATTCGATTTATGTATCGAATCCTCCAACTCCTTTAGTGTAAAAAGAGAGTTGTAATTTTCATGGTTATTTGAATTAAAATTAGGAATGTTTCGTTCCCGATGGTGTTTAAATTTTTGAAATTTGGTACTATAAATTATTGGCAGAGGAATTCTTTTGGAAGGCATCGCCTAGAGTATTGGCGATGTCCTTCAAATTGGAAGCTTTGGAACCATCTGGTTTAACCAGATGTGAGAGAGTGTTGTCATTTTGCTTTCCCCTAATCCTACGAACCATGTCCCATGCCTTTTTCGTGGAAGTCTTGCTGTTTAATTTGGAAACAAAATTGTGCCAAGACTCACGCTTGCTGTTTTTGATGACGCGTCGAGCTTTGGCTCGGGCTACTTTGTACAGGTTTTTGTTGGCCTCGGTGGGCCGCATTTTGAACCTGTACAGAGCCCGTTTGCGCTCTTTGACAGCGTCACGGCATGCATCAGAAAACCATGGTTTATATATCCGTTTAGAATCTGTCGAGGATTTCGGTACATTTTGTGTGGCTATATTAATTATTGATTGTGTAAAAAAGGATACCGGATCTTCATCAATATTTTCTAAAGTTTCTTTGTTAATAATGTCTCTGCACATAGAAGTAAAATTCGGCCAGTTGGCCTTATGGAGTTTCCATTTGGGAACCCGCTCAGCGGGCATAGGCCTATCGATGTTTAAAAATATTGGGAAGTGGTCACTTCCACACTGGTCCTGACCAACTTCCCAATCAAATTCCATCAAAAGGGATGGAGAGCAGAGGCTTAGGTCTATGGCAGAGAAAGATCCGGTTCCTGGATGGAGATAAGTATTAGATTTATTATTTAATATAGCAAGATCATTTTGTATGATGAAATTCTCTATTATTGACCACTGTCGTTGGTGTCCTCACATCCCCATAAATCGCTGTGGGCATTGAAATCGCCAAGCAGCAAAAGTGGGGATGGAAGTTGACTGATCAAATGATCAATGTCTCTCTGTAGAATCTTGTAGCTTGGTGGTAGGTACAGAGAGCACAAAGTGATGGTTTTGTGGAGGGTAATACTTATGGCTATAGCCTGAAGAGGAGTGTCAAGAGGAATGGGTTCATGGGGGACACCGTGTTTAACAAGCACAGATGCCCCTCCCACAGCTCTTCCGTCTCTTAGTGATAAGGATGTTTTATCATACCTGGTATACCCTCTCATTGACATTTGATCAGTCTCCTTCAGGAAAGTTTCCTGAAGGCAAACAGCAATAGGTTGATGGTCACATAGAAGAGATTTTAATTCATCATAGTTGGACCGAAATCCTCGACAATTCCATTGGATGATTTTATGTGCCATCAGGGGGTTTATGTGGTGGTCTGCCAGTCCGCCTTGGACTTGATGGCACAGATCTTGGTTTGGAGGACGGCCTCATGGAGTCTACGTCCATGTCCTCCAAACTACCAAACTTATTAAAAAACCCTGACAGGATCGTCAGCTCCCTTCGGAGGCCTAGTTGATTTGATTTTTTCATTGCTTTTACTTCTATTATTGGGAGTTGACTTTGTTTTATTTAAATTTTGAAGCTCAGGAGGGCTACATTGAATAGAGATGTCTTTAGCAGTGGCATTGGTGACAGGTTTTGGCGCATCAGTGGCCACCCTCCTTGGCAGGGCGCTGCCATTGGGCCACGTGTAGTCGGTCTGGGTGTCGACTGACACTGTGGCCCTTTTGACAGCGCTAGCATAAGAGGGTTTGGTGCCCTGCTGCGCCTCCACTAATCTGCGTGCCTCAGGGAACGAGATATCTCTGGTGTGTCGGATCTTTTGTATTTCTTTTTCCTTGATCCATGTAGGACACAGCCTAGAGAATGCTGGGTGGTCCCCTGAGCAGTTAATGCATTTGAAAGACTGTTCACATTCATCTTCTTTGTGGCCCTCCTGGCTGCACTTGGCGCATGTTGCCGCTCGTTTGCAATTACTGTTGCTATGGCCGAAACGTTGGCATTTAAAACATCGCAATGGGTTTGGAATGTAGGGCTCCACAGCAACATTCAGGTATCCGACTTTGACAGCTTTGGGCAACTCAGTGCTGTCAAAGGTCAAGATAACCGTTGCTGTGGGCTGTTTCTCCCCATTGCGAGTAACAAAAATTTTCCGAGCTTCAGTTACTTTTTGTGATTTAAGTCCTTCTATTATTTCTGCACCGGAACATTGTTTTAATTCATGACAGCGGATGACGCCCTTCTTGGTGTTGAGGGTTCTGTGAGGGGTGACACCTATTGGGACCCCCGCTAGTAGGGTCGACTTCAATAGGCATCCTGCATGGCTGGCCCGGTCCACTTCAACAAGTAAGTGGCCGGACTGGAGTCTCCTGATGTTTTTGGGGACTCCAGCCAACCCCTCAATTCCTTTACCAATTGCGAATGGACTTAGTGAGGTAAGTGGTTTATCTTCCTCAGTGTTTGCAATCACCAAAAACCTTGGCCATGATGTCAAATTTTCACTATCAGAGTCCGTGTCCGAGTCATTAGGTCGATACCGTTTGGAAGATAATCTTTCTTGAGTTTGTTTTTGAGCCATGATTTTATGATAAAATTTCATCACTGGTGCTCCCCACCCACCATGGAGCCCAACATGGGGGCGTCAGCGGCGTGCGGCTCAACCAGCACACATGACGCCAGGGATACACCAGTGTAATACTCAAATTAATAGCAAACAGCTCAAAGAGCTGTTCACACATCAACTTGATTGACCTGTTAAGCAGCCGCCAAGGATAAAAGACAAAGAGAAGGGAAAAACTATGTAAATGAAAACGGATGACAACATGGAAGTGGAATGAAAAGTAATAAATAATGAAAACAAATATCCCATGGCATGTCACCACAAGCCGATTGACTGGACCAGGCCATTCCAGCCTCTCGTCTAGGTGAAATCCGGGCCAAAGTGGTGTGTTGCAGATATAGCCCTCGCAAGGACCGCTCCACTCAACCACCAGGATCCCATCTTCCACCGACACGAGTCGCAACCCACGGCCAACAGGTTGCCCCCTATTAGTCGCCTCTTACGACATGCAGGAGGATACAGTGGGCTTATTCTACCCCCAGACCCACAAGGGGGGCCTTCCAGGATAAATGAAAATGAAGACGGAAAAGATAAATATGTCGCCTCATAATTTAAAATGAGCGTGTGAGCCTCTGGGTAAACTCAACAAGATTTCAAAAAGAGATGTTGATCGTTATAACAAGTTGTAATGAAGGTAAGGTAAGTAACATGCTCACACAGCTTCATGTTGGTCACCGTATGCAATTTCCCTGCATCCTTACAGCGGAATATGGATGTGATATGAATGTGGTTAGGCTGCTCCGGCCACGTGGTCTGGGCAGCAGCAGCAGCAGCAGCCAGATACAACGGGAATTAGAGGAGCAACACAGCCAGGTCTGGGTTCATAAAGCTATACAGTACCTGAGCGATAGCAAAGGTTTTTCTCAAGCCGTGACTTCTGGCCTGCTGGTGCACCAGGTTTTCCAAGACCCTCCACCCATGACGCCTGTCCCTAAGTTCCGGTGGGTCATACAGGCGTATTCCCAATACGCGCTGTTGAGGCTAGACGAAATTAAGGCCATCATCAATTCTCAATTTAGGAGTGTCCTCGAGCTTGACTCTACCAAGAAGGTGGTTAAGAAGCTCGCAGGTCTGCAGGTCAAATTTGTTAAAAACCGAATGAGACTTTTGGTCAAGGGTGTATAAGTGACGCTGTTCATAGATTACCCTTTGAGATATTTTTGTCACAATTCCTCTGCTATTCTATATATTTGTTGCAGTAAAGCAGATTTTGTCACTATTCGGAGTTCCAGGGCAGCTGTATGGGCTACACATGTAGGGAATGAGTACGGGAAGGTAATAATGTCTGTACTTACTGCAAGTGAGGGCTATGGCCGAGGAGCCATGATCAGTGGCATCATCAAGCGCTACGCTGATGCCGACGTGCCTCCTCCACAATTGTTTTACGTCGACAGGGACTGCTGCGGTCCATCTTCCACAAGCCGTATGTTTGCCCCCTGGCCAGATATGAATATCAGGCTTAAAGCCAAAGACCAGCATCCGTTCCCTTCACCCCAAAACACTGCAGGTTCTTCCAAGATAAGGACCAAACGCACACACATCCCTACACTACTTGCTCCGCAACTGTTGCACAAGCCAGACCTTGTCTACCATACAACTCCTGAAACGATAGCTGTGCCATATACGACACACCGATACAGGAAGCGAAAATTAGAAGGAGAGAAGGATGGTGTATTTCGTCGCAAATACTCCAGGAAGTCCTCGTTGATAACCTGCCATAAGTACAGTGTCAAAGAAAGCCACCAGAGCACCAACAATATTTCGTATTGCCGAGCAACTGCCACAGTTTCAGCTCAAGAGTGGAAAAGAGATCTGGACATCAACCAAACACTATGGCCAAAATCAGCTACTATCTTTGCCGTCAACCAGGTTTTACTTTCACCATTTCATTTTGATTTTTGTCAAATTGTCGGTTATCCGTTGCTGGCGACAACAGCTTGTTGGATGAGGTTTCGGGTGCAAACTTGCGGAATGGACATGTTCTTCACTTGTACTTGTAAAGTGGTTCGAGTTTAACTGAAACTGAGAAGACCGTAGGATCAAAATTTCCTGAGGAAGAACGATCCAATCTGCCACCTCTAATGAACAGGATAAAAAGATAGAACACTTCTTAAGTTTAAAAAATTGACTGTGGAAGCGGAATTTGATCGATTTAGTGAAATATGTCAGGAGACATTTTCTGTCTCTTGTATTGTACACATCAGGTAACAGCTAGGCCAAAGAACTCCAGATAATACGGGTACCCCAACGGCTACTACATCTTGGAAGAAGTCTGAATGTCTAAAGTGTGCTGAGCTGGAGTCGTCTAAAGCAAGCCATCAGCCTTCGCAAGCAGCAGCATGAACAGCACATAATGAGAACTCAGTAACTTAGAAGCAAGTTAACCAAAAAAGGAGTGGTACGTGTTCTTAATCAAAAGTTAAAGAGGAAAGATACCAAATTGAAAGAAATTAAGGAAAAGAACTCAAAAAGAAACAAGGTTGGAATAAAAAAACTCAATCGAAAATATCAAGCACTGGAAAAGAAGTCTCTGTCTTTGTCTGAATCGCTCAAGGATGTGGAAGATAAGGCAGATGACGAACTAGGGCAGTTGCAAGACTCTGTGAAGGCTAAAGATGATCAAATCTGTTCCTTGGAAAGAGTTGAAATTGCTGTTATTGATTCTTTGGTCTCATCCATTTTCCAAAGTGACTCTAGGACATACTCTGTGGCTACACGCCTTCTAGTCATAAACCAGATGCCAACTGGTAATATTCCTAAAATGATAGACAGGTTTATCAAACGCACAGGAGCAAATACCTCACAGGAATACCATCGAGATGATGGTGCTGGAAATGGGCGTCATCACTGAACTGCAAACGGCAGAGGAACTTCTGAAACAGCGATTCGACTATTGGTTTCGATGCCACAACCCAAGAAGGAGTCCACGTGAACAGCGTCCACTAAAATGAAAATTTCACTTTCTTTAAGATTGCCACAGTAGCAAATATGCATCAATCTAAAACCTTCTGTGCAATCCGTTTTCAAAACTATGAACTCTGAAGTGATGAAATTCGCCGTCATATATCGGATAATCTCGAGTAAACGATTTCAGGCGCGGCGACGCGTAACATGACCCTATGACTCACAAAAGGAACCTCTCGGGAAGGCAGCGAGGGCTGCCGCGTCTAGAGAGGCTGGCGACCGAGACCCGCGTGTGAGGGTGGTGTCACTTTAATCGGCAGCTATTATTTTTGCTTCGCAGCGCACCTTCGTCGCGCATTCTACACATCATCAGATCGTTCCGATGCGCGTTCGCTGTTAGTACCCCCTCCCCTGTCAGGCGACTCCGCTATCATTTTGCGTTCATTTCGGCATCTTGTTGCTTTTTTCATTCGGGCGTTGGTTTTGTAGAACTTTCAACATTTTACCTGCGACGATAGATCTACTGTTTTGAGATACTTGAGAATATCACTGTATGAAGTTCAACTGTCACCTGTCATCATGCCAGAGAAATGTGTTGCCAAATGGTGCTGTAACACAGCCAGCAGGGGTGTGTCAGTGTTCGCGTTCCATGAAGCAACCCACAGGCAGTGGAAGCAGTTCGTTTGTATCAAGCGAAAATGGAACCACACATCAAAAGATATGCGAAAGCCTTTCTTATGCTCTGAGCAATTCACACCAGAATGCTTCGAGAATTACGAAATGGTAAAAAATGGGTTTGCCAAGAAATTAAAACTGATTGCTGGTACCATCCCCACGATTCATGCATCTCCTCTATTGGATGTGGATGCTGTGGAAGTCGATACATCTGGTCAGGCTTCATCTTTACCTGACACTTTGCCGCCACAAGCCATGCGTGGCCGATCAGCGTTCAGAAAGAGAGAAGTAGCAAGGGTAAGTACTGCATGAAATAATTATTATCTAACTGCTACATCTGTATATTAACTTTACATCGGATCAATGAAATTTGTTAACTATTTGCAGCTGATAGACGAATTGGATGTAGATGAAGATGACAGTGATTTGCAAGATATGGAAGGTAAACACAGAGATGCTGCCACTAAGTATTGCCAGTCAGACTTTAGGCAGACTTCCACAAGGACCATTGCCATTCAGGCCAACTTTAAGGCCAAGCCATTGGTCAAGAGTAAGAAAAGTAGAGGTAAGCTGTAGTTTTGTAAGCATCAATCTCTATTTTGATGTAACTTTGTGCGACATTTGACTAAGGCATTTTTCATAACAGGAGTGCAAGCAGTACTTTCATGCAGAGATCAAGGGGTGACATGCCAACAGAAAACACCACTGCTTGCATCCACACCAAAGAAGAGGAAAAGCCGAATGTAACACGGAGGAGGATGAGGATGAAGACATCAGCATGTATGATCCATCACGTGACCAAATTGACTACAGTGACGGGTATGACAACAAATAAGTTCCAATTAATGTCTCAGCACAGTGTAATGTGGCTTGGTTGAGTTCTGTCATATCAATATTGAATGTATGGCATTCCAGTGAAACACCAGTTAGCTATGAGGAAGAGAAATTCATCATTTACAGAAGTAAGCTATGGGAGCTGCTGGCTAAGTGTCGCCAATGCCATGCCCCATGTAATGTCAGGGAGACCAACAGAGTTGGTTCCTGTATCACAGTGGCCATGGAATGTAACAGGTGTGTCTCAACGGTAATCTGGAGCAGCCAGCCAGTCATCAACAACACCCCAGCTAGCAACCTCTCCCTGTCTGCAGCCATCATGTTTGCAGGGGCATCTCCATCCAAATCATTAAAAGTGTTGAGGATGTGTCACATTATTATGTTTCAACAGTACTTTTTCAAATATTTTAAGATTTTTCAAAATGTTCTGACATAGCATCTTTGTCATTGATGGAATTTAATTGTGGAAAATGTATTCGACATGTCAAATGGTCTAAGTTGTGGATATTTGTACATACTTTAATAAAATAACCTTTCAGTATTTTACATATAGCGACGCGGAACCCCTATCTAAACGGTAAACAAAATGCTCGGTAGCTGAAGGGAAAGAGCCCAGTAGAGCTGTAAATATCAATAGACTATACCGTCTATCCATGTCGTCTTTGAATAAGATGCCAACCGATAGTATGTAGTCAACGTTAGAGACGGGCGCTTAATGATCTCAATCAGGTTTAATCAAATTACTATGTGTGATAATCGCGTGATCGGATCGAAATTGTTTATTTACCAAGAATCGATGGCCAGCTGCAGTCGATTTTCTTCTTGTAGGTCTTCCTCTGACGGCTCCGCCCACATCAATGCGCCGGGATCCTCTTCGTGCTCAGGTTCAAACTGATACGGTTTAATCTCAGGTTCTTTATCAATTTGCTCTGTTAACTCTGACGGAGCATTGCAGTCATCCTCGAGGTAAACCGCAAATTCATCGAGATCGTCGTTAAAACTATCCGTATCGCCCAAACACTCCTCTGCGGACGCCATTACCGCTGTGAACTCGGTCAACTCCTTTTGTGATGTCACACTCGCGCGACCTTGACCCCGCCAGTTTGCGCTGCACGGCGCGACAAGTGCAACTTTAAACTCTAATAACTTCGTCATTTGTCCGACTACACACCTCAAACCTTCACCAGAGCATTTCTCATGCACGAATCTTTCGATATATACAATTAAAAAAAATCGTGGCCCTTTAAGCCTGAGTTGATTAGTTACCGCTGTTGACCAACTCCCCGGAGGAACAGCAGAGGAATACTGTCGCCACATTTGCGAATCTGTTGATCACTTGGCTGAGGTCCATTCCCAATTCTACCATGAGGATTACCAGGAGTGTCGCCAGAAAATAATCGATAGTATTCCCAACACCATGTCCGATCGGGTGGCATCTAACCATGCAGCTATTCGTTTGATCAACCAGGCATGGAACAAAGTGCTGAATGAACTCAATTGCCACCTTGATCCTCTCGATACTATTGCTAGTTCTGCAAGAAAGGCGTTGAAATCCGATGAACCAGAAAAGTTTTGCTTCGTACATTGTACTGTCGTTGAACAAGATTAGATATAAGGATGGTAAAGGAGATCCAATGGGATTCAAGAACTTCTTGTCTGAACAGCATCTTGAAAAAGGATTTATCCCACGGAATAGGGGAAACCGTCTCCATATTTTATTCCATATCTGTGGCAAGTACTTTGCATATCATGACATTTTCAAGAACTTCTTAAATTCAAGGCCAACCCTAGGTGGACTGCGGGCATCTTTGCCGCCTAATTTCCAAAACCCAGTTGCGATAGTGGAGTTGCAGGTACTTGGGCTCATGGGGAAACTTCTGACCAGATCTTGGATGATCAAATTCTACACGTCAGCCACAAACGAAGTCAACCATGTGGAAGGAATAGAAATTGTACGGAAGGTCTTTGGTCGACTTAAGGAACAGCTGGTGTCTCCTTTGGCTGTGCTGACAGCCCAACATGGCTTCTTTGGTGATGCCCTGGATACAGACAAGGATTTAATTCTTGGAAAGCTGCAGCAGGAACCTTGTGATACCAGGTTATTTGAGAAAATGTGGACGTCATGTTTGTCCTCGGTGGTCAAGGTCCTCGAGAGACAGTACGACAGGTACTTTAATCTTGATATCACGGAGGAACTGAGAAAGCAAACTGAATCGGCTAGATCTCACAATATTGATTGTGAGGAGGTGATGGGAATGTTTTCTGCTGCGCAGCAAAAGGCACCCAATGCCACTCTCCACTTCCTGTCATCGAAGATGCGAGCTCAGAAGAACCGTGTCACCGACTATCTTGACAACCTGGGGTCTGAAGAAAAAAGAGACAATATTTTCAAATTTGCAGTGTCCTTCGCCAGAAAAAGGAAGAGAAGAAGGATATTCTCGCGGAAATCTCCAGGGGAAGAGCCGAAAAGAGACAAAAGAAAAGTATGACAGATCTCAATAAACTGGAGAGGACTCGGAAAGGCTTGAAGAGCACTGATGATTTGTCTGCTACTTTCCCAGACGTCGAAGACCGATAACTTGAGGAACTTGCCAATATACTTCATGGGAAGTGTATTGTCCGCAATGTCATGCATGCCTGGTATGATAATGAAACTCAGCAGAAGACTGTGTATTGTTCGAGAAAATGTTAAAGAAGGGACTTGTATGTAGGATTGGATACTGGCTAGAAAGTGAGTCTGAGGACTACAACGAAGCGGAGGACTACGAACTTTCCAAGTACGCCCTTGAAGCCGATCTCCTTGGTGATGACTTGTTCTTCCTATAATTCTAAATATTGATATATCATTAAGTAAGACAATTCAAACAGTTGGTTATTGTGGCCAAAGGTGTAGGTCTAACAACTTTAAAGCATTTTTAGGAGATTATCAATAATCTTATGATGACTTTTGTGTGGTCTGCCCGCCCCGCCCCGCCCCCCCCCCTGTGGACTCACCTTTATATCATAAATATTCTTATTGCAAATTGTGTTTATAGTTATATTAGTTTGCCTAGATAGAGAGAGGCCTCTTGAAGCTCTCAGAGACTAGAAAAATTTTGACAATCGGCTGAGAAATGTAAAAGTAATGATATTTTTTCCTATTATTTTCAGCAATTTGATCACGCGCTTTGCCTTTGTTTAAATGTAATTAACGGGACAATAATTAGCGTTATTAGTAGTAATTAAATAACCATAACTTTTTTATTTCTCAATGGATTTCAACAAATTTGGTGTCATTTTGTGGTGTCATTTTTTGAGTCACGTACCTACACATCCTCCTCTACACCACATTCTTTTCGTGCCCAAGATGCAAATGCTGCAACATAAGTCCCCTTTGTATTCTGCCTCGCATACCATTCAATCAACGAGCGATGCACAATGACACCTTGTGTCTTCAACCACTCGTGTCCCTGCTGCAGCAGGAGCAACCCCGCCTTCCTCCTGTGGCTTACCCCAACCAGTCCTCAGCTACAGCAACCCTTGGAGGGTGCCAGTAGGCAGTGTATCTAGGCAGAGGGGCTTTTGCTCTCTTAGTTCTTCTATGTATACACTCACTCATGCCAACAGATCAATGCCAATCGGTGCCTGAAATTGTTCTCTCTTTGTCGGTTTCTTGTAGTGGGATGTCAGTCAGTCTAGCACTGACTTTGGCCTTTTCAATGACATTCTACTCATTCTATTGACCCAACCTCACAAAAAAACAACGAATATCTTAGGGCCAGTCCCCACGAGCCGAGTGACTGGACCAAGCTATCCCAGCCTCTCGTACAGGTGAAATCCGGCTCATTGGTGTGCTGCACACTGAGCCCTCAAAGGGACCTCTCCACTCACCCATCGGAATCCCCTTGTCCACCGTGACAAGTCGCAACACATGGCCACCAGGTTGCCCCCTATTACAGTCCTCTGACGACATGTAGAGTGGGCCTATTTAACCCCCAAAGTAATCAATCTAAATTAAGATGAGTGTGTGAGCCTCTGGGTAAATTCAACAATTGTTCAAAAGAGACGTGCGGTGAAACGCACTGCACGAGACGATGAGTGGATGGTAATAACCAATAGTAATGAAGGTAAGGTAAGGTAAGTATCGGGTTTAACGGCACACCAACACTCATGTGTTATATGGTGCCAAGAAAGGTTAATAGATAACATTGACCTGGTTAAGCAGCCGCCTTCTAAATTTCTATATCATGTCTAGTTAATTCTGTTTAACAACCCTCAAAGCCAACAACAGAAATATGCACCACATACAAACTACGAAGTTCGTAGGTAGTGTCAAGTAATTACGAAGTTGAGGCGTTGTAATCACGCAACTCTTTTACGTAGTGCTTCTACGCAATTAATACACAACGACAAAATACGCACGATTCAGCTACGTAACTTAAGATAAACACTGCGGACTAGTCTATACCATGTATTTGGTCACAGCTTGTGCAATCTACATAAACGATCTGTCTGACCATCTGTTTGTTGCTTGCTGCAGGTCTTTTCACAAAGCTAGTCTTAAATAAAAGTAAATATAAATCCATCACCAAAACCGAAACGCACTGCACGAGTGGATCGTTATAACAAGCTGTAATGAAGGTAAGGTAATAGTATAGGGTTTAACGGCACACCAACACTGATGTGTTATATGGTGCCAAGAAAGGTTCATAGACGAGATTGACCTGAATAAGCAGCCGCCTTCTAGGATAAATGAAAATGGATATGGAAAAGATAAAAATGGAAACGATTATCCTTGGGCTACCAGCCGATTGACTGGACCAGGCCATTCCTGCCTCTCGTCTAGGTGAAATCCGGGCCAGAGTGGTGTGTTGCATATATGGCCCTCAAAAGGACCGCTCCACTCAACCACCTGGATCCCATTGTCCACCGACATGAGTCGCAACCCACGGCCAACAGGTTGCCCCCTATTAGTCGCCTCTTACGACATGCAGGAGGATACAGTGGGTCTATTCTACCCCCGAACCCACAGGGGGACTTGTAGTGTGAGAACCGCAGAGAACCGCTGGGGACCGTGTAGACGGTGCAAAATTAGCAAACATGTTCAATTTTTTCGAAGGTTTTCTGCGGAGCGCTTTGAACCGTACAGAAGTGAACACCACCTTACGCTCCGTAGCGGCACCATACGCTCCGTACTGACTCCGCAGCGATCCGTACTCATTTGCTCCTGCGCTGCTGGCGTTGGGCACACGGTACACCTACGGTGTCTACACGGTTGCAGTACATTGAGCACGGAGCTACTGGCGGTGTGTGTACGGTGCCACTACAGAGTCGACGGTGCCAGCGGAGCCACCATGAAGTATACGGTGCCAGGACAGAGTCTATGGTGCCAACACGGTGTCAGTACGGAGTGTTCGTTGCCTGGCGGCCGCCTTGTTTGTCGCATCATTTCACATCAGACCATTGGCAGAACAACACCTCCTTGCAGCATCTCATCAAATCTCATTTCATAATATCAAATCATCACAACTTCACCTCATATGAACTTTAACTTGCCTTGGAACTTTGACAGTGCAAGATGCTAAAAGGAAGAGGGAGAGGAGGAGCGAGAGGAAAGTCCAACAAGAGGAAGCCTTCTCCTCCTACATCTGATGAACATGAAGAAGCACCAGCCAGTCCTACCTCCTCTGTGTCCTCCACAGAGAGCACAGCTCAGGAAATTGCACCACCAAGTCAATCACAAGAGCCAGGTCATGCTGCAAAGGCCAAGAAAGTCAAAGCTCAGGCACTAGTTTTGAGTTCGTCCAAAGAACAAAATGTTGCAGACTGGTACAAAGAGCATGAGTTCCTGTATAACTACAGGCTACAAGACTACAAGAACAAGGAAAAGAAATTGAGAGTGCAACAAGAAAAGGCAGATGAACTTGGAGCCACTTCAACGCAGTTGGGAACGTGGATCAAGTCGATGAGGGACCAGGTTGGAAAAATCACCAAGGAGCTACCTTCTGGCTCTGGATCAAGGATAACTTCGGTTACATCCGCCACTTCATGAAACGCGTGGGAGAGGGCAAAAGGAAGAAAGGTGGTGACCTGGTTAAGAACTTGGCTACTGCATCAGGTCATGACCCTCCTTCTGGCTATGACTCTGTCAGTTCAGACACGTCGGCAATTCAGTCGGGACCTCCCACAAGGCCACCATCCAGGACACAAGAGACGCCACTTTCTAGGGCACTTTCCAGGGCAACTTACGCGGCTGAATAAGACGTAAGTACCCTGCATTGCATTTCTGTGGTTTCTAATGAGAGTGATACAAGAAAAGGCAGATGCACTTGAGATGCACTTCACAATGTTTTCTTCTTATGTTGTTATTATTATGCTTTTTTGGATTTTCAAAAGCAGGCGAGCTCTTTAGCTCATGTCAACTTACTTTAAGACTGGTGCTTACTTTTTCAGATTATCGACAGGGCTACAGACATCCGAGACCTGCGACAGCTCGTGTCGACAGCCCCAGACGCCCAGGGCAGAGGAAGGAGTTTTTCGGATATGATCTACTTCGCGTCGGCTGACATGGATGACGAGACCTTTTACGACATGCAGCTGGCGTTGTTCCCAATGGTCATTCAGTACCAAAGGAATGCAAGGGACAAGCGGCGGCAACAGCAAGGGGGCACCTAAATCTTGAGGCCAGAATTCCAAACACATTTTCGACAACCCTCCTGGCTCTGGACAGCCTGTAGTTGAAGATTTTCTAGTTAACAGACATGTTCCTAATGGGCAGTGGCTTCATCATCCATGTCTTGAGTGCATCGTCAGCGACTATGAAGTAAGCAATGGGCTGGTCATCATGTGGTAGAGGTTCAGGTGGTGGTAATCCAATTTTGTCATCTTCCACGACATCGGACATGTCCGGTATTTTTCTCTTTGGTCCGGTAAATAAAGCCATTTCCATCGGTCATTTTGTCCGACAGTTTATTTCGTCAATGCTGTTGATAAAATGGGGAAATATCGACTGTACATCCATCTTTCGAAACCATCACCGACGTTTTCTCTGCTTACAAGCGAAAACAGCCGAGTGAACACGACTATATCCGAATAACAATAATAAAGCGAAATCTATAGTAAGGAACCACTTTGACGAATCAAACAAGTGACCGTGTTTCGGTGAAGAACTGTGATTTTCGCGGTCTGATGTTTTCGCGGCAGCAGTACAAAGATGGGGCAAGGCCTGGGAGGAGGCCGCCTCAAGAGGAACAAAAAAAATCCCTAGGATATATTCAAAGACATGGGAGGAGGGTAGACCATGGATGGAATTTAAAGATGGCAAAATGTTCTGCACAGCTTACAAGTGAGTGGACCAAATGATGATAATAATGATTTTTACATGAAGTCAAATAATAATACAATGATAGATATTTAATTATAATAATTAAAAGAAATAAAGATTGATCTTAGAGATGTTTTTAATGATTTTTAATATATAATGATATTAAATCTGAGTTAAATAAATACCTTGATAAAAAATCAAAGCTATATGGATCAATGTTTAGATTAATTTAGTTAAAATATTTATTTAGCAAATCCCTGGAGTATCATTGGCTAACAGTGAGTGTCCAGTTGGTGATATAGCTGCATAGTTTATTGTGGTTTTGTGATATAAATGTATTACATAGCTGTACTACAAAATGAAAATTGCATTGCATTTTTCACCCCGTTTATTTCCAGTGCAAGAGGGAGTCTGCCTACAGGAGACATAACCAGAAACAGATAGCAGCTCAAGCAGCTGAAGCCCAGAGTGATGCTCCATTGGTAGAGGTGAGAGAAGGAACAGAGGTCACTACTGATGAAGAGGAGGTTGCAGGAGATATTGCTGGGTCGGTCGAAGCAGATGAGTCGGACAGCGATGGGTCCGATTCAGACTACTTCTCCGGCCGCGAAGAGGATATTGAGGATAAAATATTCATGTACGCAAAGGACATCATGATCTAAATTAGATCCTGATGTCCTTTGCATACATAGATATCTTATTTAGATTCTAATGTTGACAATAAACAAATTTTACCCTAAAAATAATGAGTTTTTTCTGACGCATTATCTTGAGACATCGCAAAATGATTAATTTTAATTCGGTCCTGAAAGAAAAGTCCCGGTCCTGTAAAGTTTGGGCACTTTACAGGACATCGGTCCTGTAAAGTCTGAAATGCATTGCTGCCGACAATGCAGATAGCCAGTCCACCAGAATGGTGATCGCATGGCCAACCACACAAAGAGGCATCTTAGTATTTGATGAGCTCTGTAGCTCACATGTTTTGTCATGTCCATTTGGGGGTTTTTAAGAAGGAAGTTTTTCCTCGGAGCCAAGTGATGCCCTCGTATAGGTTTTCTCACTTCAGATGTGTTGTTTGCCAATAAAGTTTTCATATCCTAATAGATACAAAGGGAGTTGATTATTTATATTTCCGTGCCACTGCATTTTTAAGTTGTGTAAGCAAGTACCAGAATAAAAGGAAAAAA
Organism: Urechis unicinctus; assembly: GCA_034190875.2. NCBI lineage: Eukaryota > Metazoa > Annelida > Polychaeta > Xenopneusta > Urechidae > Urechis > Urechis unicinctus. The sequence goes on along the minus strand of CM067343.1, from coordinate 5,066,739 downwards.
AATTACTCCAAAACATTGAAAAGTCGATGACCGTGACAGGACTTTTTACTGTTTCCAGATATCCACAAAAGTTCAATTATCTTCAAAACCAACACAACTTGTTAAACCACTATCAAGCTGTATATGTGGATTGAATTTTTTTTAAGTAGTTTTTTAGCATCCCTCTACCCACTAACAAATATCGCACCATTGGTGAATACTACCAAAGAACGGATGTAACAAATTATTATTATTATTACAATACTTATTTAATTTGCTTTATGTATTGTGTGCTTTCTCTGTGTGAGTTGAATGTACGTTGTGTACAAAATATTATTATTATTATAGCTTGGTTAAAGCTCTTGTTAATGAATATTTAATCAACTAAATCGGATAAAAACTTACACAGTTAAAGTCTTTTTCCTTTGAGGATGCATCTTTCTTCCTCAGAAAATGGATATGCTCCAAAATGTAAGCAGTGTATTTTGTTTCGTGTTCCTTGTCGTTGGTATGGTGATTGCCGCCCACGTGAAGTAATTAGAATGTTACATTCAGCGCGACTTACCTCTGCATAGAGGTACACAGCTGGATAGAGAACCCGTGATAGAAGAGGCGGCCTCGGCTGCTATCCCCCAAAGCTGCATCTGACTTCTCATGGCCTCTGTAAGGAATTGCCTCCAGGCACGCGTGATCTCTCTTGTCCGATATTACCTGTACAAACAAGATATGTATTCCTTTATCATACAGTGACTGACCGGTTCAGTCGGCATTAACTGTAATAAACAATGATTGTATGTAAGTGCGTTACATAATTCGGCAGCTCGGCAGAGACAAATGACTCTTTGATTTCTAGAACAATCATCTGCCTCTGAGAAAGTCACATAATCGCCACCGAATATCTCATAGATTTGTGGAGTAACAAATACACAGATTGCTGAGGGACATAGCGTCTAAGTTACAGGGAACCACCCATTTTAGAGGGAATCTGCGGAATGAATAACCACCCATTTTAGAGGGTACCTGTGGAATGAATAACCATCCATTTTAGAGGGAACCTGTGGAATGAATAACCAACAATTTTAACACAAACACAGAGAGAAATAATAAATACAGATATCTAAAAAAACTTATTTAACTACAGGGCACGGGATCCGAATGACCCTACCATCGGAGTGGAATCGGTGCAATGTCTTCTGGACATTTGGTTTCTCGACAAACATGGTGTGAACTATCACGTAGCCTGTAAGGGGGTTAGTCTGTAAGTATCGACGATGTGGTGATCCCAATGCCAAAAAGGATGTTATAATCAAATCATTTCAGCAATAAGACAAACACGAAACAACTGAATGAAGGATTCGCACATGCCAAGTTTCTCGACCCATTCGCTGCTCGTTTGCATAGATTTGAAAACTAATTTCTAAGGCTATTTCCAAAGCGTCAATATCGATCAATTATGAATGAATTGGCGAAGTTGGAAAATGACAGAACTTAAAACTACCAAACGACACCGTTGACCGTGGAATATCACTCCCAATAGCAGGGTCGTTTGAGCCTAGCCTTGTTGCATTATGAAGCCCTCACTAAAAATCATAACGTCCACTTCATGTATTGGATGGTGGTTAAGAATAAAGACAGTTCTGTTCCGGTCTACACGGTGTCGTCCTCGTGTGTGTGTTTCTCAATATAGTTATTTGGACATAACATAACATGGTGGCAGCAAGTGAGATCTAAAACGACCCATAGTGATTAAAAACAGTGTTTTTATCTTCCGCTAGTCAGCAGTGGAAACGACTGTCGTCTTGAGGTCAGTGACAACGGATTTCAGTGAACCGAGCAATTCACCTCCTCAACTCAAGGCTCAACGACCCCGCTCAAACGCACATGGTCGGCGACGGATTGTGTGACTGTGGTGTTGGAATGTCGAGCAACAAAACGAGCGCAAAGTGCAAATCGCAAGTAAGCTTCTACATGTGACAATATCAGGTCTAGTGATCGTGTTGGACGTTGTGGTAAATAATTGCATCGCGTCAGTGACAGTGTGCAGTTTATCGCCCGCCAAATCATGTCGGAATCAAACCCAGCAGCAAGCGTGCAGTACGTGCACTCAAACGATCTAGCCGGTATCAAGTTGCCCTCATTCAACTGGGACAGTGACGATTTGCCTCATCAGTTTCGCTCATTCAAGCGTTATTGTGAACTGTTGTTGTCGACTCCTACGTACAGTAACAAAACAGGTCACGAAATTGTTAACTACATCCTACTGTGGTTGGGACCCAATGCTTTAGAAGTCTACGACAACTGGTCTCATCTGACAGTAGAGCAGAAGAAAACGCCAGAGTCAGTGTGGCAGGCATTCCAAGACTATTTTGAGCCCAAGGCTAACTATAGACTTGCCCGTTTTCAATTTCGCGACATTCGTCAACAGTCAGCTGAGCCCATTGACACCTTTACAACTCGTCTTAAGGTGCAAGCACGGAAGTGTAAATTCGAGGCTGCTCTCGAGGACATGCTGATCGACCAAATCATTATTGGCACTGTGCACAACCCCGTTCGTAAAAAGCTACTAGACCACGATCCCGAGAAGTTGACACTTGACAAAGTTCTTGACTGTGCTCGAACATACGAGGCCACACAACAACAACTCAATCAGTTTGGGCAGGCTACGAAGGTGGATAGCATCCATCAAAAGCGAAACAACCAAAGGAAAGGACCGATTCCACATGCTGAATCGACCTCAAGGAAAACATGCCACTTTTGTGGTGGGACTAGACACCGTCGGGAGGAATGTCCCGCTCGCGACCAGAAATGCCATAAATGCTTAAAAGTTGGTCATTGGGGAAAAGTTTGTCGCAGTACTGCTGCACACAGTTCTACGCAAGGACATCGCAGTGGCTCAATAAAGTACAGTACTTCAAAGTATAACAAACAGAAGCAGAAGCCTGATGTACACTCTGTTTGTGTTGAGAATCAGGATGACCCAGTTTGAAAAGTGCACATTCGACACTCTCTCCACTTCAACAGTAAGCCGGGACAAAGCATTTGCAATCTTGTGCATTGAGGCATACCCCAACAAGAAGACAAATCTACGAGGTAAAGTGGATACAGGTGCTCAAGGGAATATCCTGCCTCTGCGAACGTTCCGCAATATATACCCATCGCATGTAAATGAAGATGGACTGCCAACAACCTTAGTTAAAAGTGACGCCAAACTCACTGCATACAATGGCACTCCGATTCGTCAGTACGGTACACTTACCATCCCGTGTCGTTACGCGGACAGCCAGTGGCAAGCAACAAAATTTTATGTAACTGACACACCAGGTCCTGTAATTTTTGGATTGGAAACTTGCGAAGCTCTCAGTCTGGTGACCATGAACTGTACCATATCTCTCCAGACTGACACTGCAAACCTTAGAAAGCTGAGTGACGTCAAGTCCATGTACCCTGACCGATTCACAGGCTTGGGTAAATTCAAAGGAGAGCATTCACTAATCCTCAAGGAGGATGCTTGTCCTGTAATCCATGCGCCAAGAAGAGCTCCAATCCAGCTCCAATCTCAAATCCGCTCTGAGCTTGACAGAATGCTGGACCTAGATGTCATCCGCCCAGTGAGTGAACCTACAGACTGGGTCTCGAGCATAACATATGTTCAAAAACCAAACGGGTCTCTCCGCATTTGTTTGGATCCGAAAGACATCAATAAGGCGCTAAAGAGGGGTCAGCACCGCACCCCCACACTTGAAGAGGTCACACACAGACTCAAGGGCGCCAAAGTGTTTAGCAAACTGGATGCCAAGTCCGGCTATTGGAGCGTGCAGTTAGATGATGCCAGTCAACACCTCACTACGTTCAACAGTCCATTTGGAAGGTTCTGTTTCCAAAGGCTCCCATTCGGCTTGAAAACTAGCCAAGACGTCTTCCAAAAGGCAATGGATCAGATACTCGATGGACTACCTGGCGTCATATCCATTGCAGATGACATCACTGTGTTCGGTGTTGACCAAGCTGATCACAACCGCAATCTCCATCAGTTGATGGAACGTGCTCGCAAATGTGGTCTTGTCTTCAATGCAGAGAAATGTAAAATCAACCAAGACGAAGTATGCTTCTTCGGCAACATCTACGGGGAGTCAGGGGTCAAGCCTGATCCAAGCAAAGTGCAGGCTATCATCGACCTGAAGCCCCCAGCAAACGTCTCAGAACTCCAGTCATTCCTTGGAATGGTCACATACCTTGCTCCGTATATCCCTAAGCTGAGTAACGTTACAGGACCATTGAGACAGCTACTACAGAAGGAGTCTGAATTCCAGTGGCATCCAGAGCATCAAGCAGTTTTCAGCCAACTCAAACAGCTCATTAGTAGAGCTGGATTGCTCTCATACTTTGATCCAACCAAGCCAGCTGTATTGCAAGTTGATGCGAGTCAAGAAGCCCTCGGCGCCGCACTCATTCAAGATGGTCACCCAATCTCGTTTGCCTCAAAAAGTTTGTCTGACACCGAAAAGCGGTACGCAAACATAGAAAGAGAGCTACTTGCATGTGTATTTGGAGCAGAACGCTTTCACACATATTTGTACGGCAAACCATTTACCATCGAGTCAGATCACCGTCCACTGGAGATGATCTCAGCCAAAGCACTCACATCTGCCCCAGCCCGTCTGCAGCGTATGCTGTTGAGGTTGCAACGCTATGACTACGAGATAAAATACAGACCTGGCAAGAGATGATTCTAGCGGACAGCCTTTCTCGACTCCCAAAGTCTAGTGCTGATGAGCACATTGAACTGAATATTAAGGTATGCTTCGTTCAATTCAGCAACAGACGACTCGATGAGCTTCGTGAAGCAATAACAAATGACGAGACACTCAATCGCCTGTCAAAATACATTATCCAAGGATTTCCCGGACGCCAAAGAGACGTCCACCACAGCATTCATCCTTACTGGCCTTTCCGAGACGAACTAAGCATTGAAAATGGTCTCATTCTGAAGGGAAGTCAACTGCTGATCCCAGAGATCCTCCATGACCAATATCTAACTGACATCCACACTGGTCACCAAGGGATTATCCGCTGTCAGATGCGCGCTAGAGGTAGCGTGTACTGGCCCGGGATCAACTCTGACATCGAGGGCATAATATCACAATGCGCCATTTGTCAAAAGCACCAGGCATCGCAGAGTAAAGAGCCAATGGAACCCGTTATTACAACCGTTCCACCATATATCCCTGGCATACAATTGGCTCAGATCTCTTCACACTGAATGATGAGAAACTATCTCATCATAGCAGACTACCACTCGAAATACCCGATTGTTGAATGCCTTGGACGTGACACTTCCAGCCGTCACGTAGCTGATATTACCAGTCATGTATTTTCAATGTTTGGTTGTCCAGACACCATCATCTCGGACAACGGTCCACAGTTTATAGGCAGTGCTTACCAGGCAATGACAAACAACTATGGAATAGCTCATGTCACCAGCTCCCCTCACCATCCTCGTTCACACGGTTTTATTGAACGCATGGTCCGGAGCATGAAAGCCCTCATTAAGAAGTCACCTGAGGAAACCGACAAAGCTATTCTTGTGTATCGAACAACCCCTTTAGGCCCTAAAATCCCCTCACCAGCTGAACTCATTTTCCAAAGGAAAATTAACTTCAACCTACCAGTCTACCATCAAGGCAACGCCCATGACATAACTGCAGCTAGACAGCTAGCCCATCAGAAATCTGATATGCGTTACAACAGCCAGAGCAAAACCCTTGATGAGCTTGACATCAACCAGCCCGTTTACTACCAGGATGTGGCACGTAAAAACTGGCTCCCCGGCAAGGTTATTGGAATTGGCCCCGAACCACGTTCCTACACAGTGCTATGCCGCACGACAGGTCGCCCTCTAAAACGCAACAGAATATTGCTACGACCTCGACCCATAGCCACTGACACTTACACAAGCCCAACTCCGTCACCACCAGCTGCACCGATAGTTGCCCCACCTACTCTACAGCCAACACAGGATAGCCCCGTACCTGATCCCATCTCCACACCTACTAGTAACGTGAATCACAACGCAACAGTCTCAGTGGAAATACTACAATACCTACACCACGTCCCAAGCGAAATGTCATGCCTCCACGTCGTCTCATAGAAGATATTTAATCTAAATACATATTCATATTGTAGCAGAACCAGATAGTATTGTTTTGTATGAATGTCAACTTGGGACTAGACTTAAATTGTATGTCATTTTATTGTAACAGGCAGACAGCTACCTTTTTGTTTGTGACTGCAGACAAGCAACTAACATAATGTCTGTCATTGATGATTTCTTAAAAGAAGGGGGATGTTGCATTATGAAGCCCTCACTAAAAAACATAACGTCCACTTCATGTATTGGATGGTGGTTAAGAATAAAGACAGTTCTGTTCCGGTCTACACGGTGTCGTCCTCGTGTGTGTGTTTCTCAATATAGTTATTTGGACATAACATAACAAGCCTAACACAACGAACACTGCCCTGCGTAGCAGCCGATGAGAAAGGAGTTACTGGTCCACGTCGCTATTTTGGTAGTTCGAAGGCTGTTTTCAATGCGCCTATATAGATGAATTATCGAAGAGACAATTCAGAAACAACAAACTAAATGGAAGCAAATTAAAAATTGTACTAAATCGCCTGAAATATCCACATGGTACAGGAACAAAGTGAATTCTAGGAGCACTGGCTATATCCCCAAGTTTTAGCGCCTGCATGTTGCGTGAATCTTCCCTTAGCGACTGGGTTGTTTCAATGGTCTACTTGGGAAAACAGCCTTGCAGTCTCACAGTATAAATGCGATCGTTGTGTGAGCGGACGAGGATTCCGCGATGCGACCAGGCAAGTTCGCTATTTCAGGGATCCATTTTTAGATCAAAATTCTGTATAAATGGTTACGAACAAAATATCCGTCCTTTACAAAGCGCGTTACGTTGAAAACATAATTCACATGTCACTAGCAATTTCGAACGCGTCTAAAGAAAAGTCGAGTTTATTGCCTAATATCTCCATACATAACACTTTGATATTAAGAATGTTTAGATATTCTAGAATGTCAGATATATTTGGAAATCTTTTCTGAATACATGTAATTGTAAACTCCAGCAGATCAAAAATTTCTCATAGCCAAAATCTGTACAATTAGAACCTCGGTTAGGTAACCAATTATTGTCCGATCGTAAAACAAATACCAGCTACAATGCCCATGTTGTTCCCACAAATGTGACTTACCACGATATCAACACCACCCACAATCTAATTCAACCCACATCATCAAGTATATTGCTTTAGACAGATTTAACCCTTGGCACTCTGAATCCAGGCGAAAGGAACAATCAGACTGTCCAATGCGCCTGCTTCCCAATCAGGCTGTCCAATGCGCCTGCGTCCCAATCAGACTGTCCAATGCGACTGCGCCCCAATCAGACTGTCCAACGTTCCTGCGTCCCAATCAGACTGTCCAATGCGCCTGTGTCCCAATCAGACTGTCCAATGCGCCTGCACCCCAATCAGACTGTCCAATGCCCCTGCGCCCCAATCAGATTGTCCAACGTGCCTGCACCCCAATCAGACTGTCCAATGCGCCTGTGTCCCAATCAGACTGTCCAATGCGCCTGCGTCCCAATCAGACTGTCCAATGCGCCTGCGTCCCAATCAGACTGTCCAATGCGCCTGCGCCCCAATCAGACTGTCCAATGCGCATGTGTCCCAATCAGACTGTCCAATGCGCCTGCGTCCCAATCAGACTGTCCAATGCGCCTGCGTCCCAATCAGACTGTCCAATGTGCCTGTGTCCCAATCAGACTGTCCAATGCGCCTGCGTCCCAGTCAGACTGTCCAATGTGCCTGCGTCCCAATCAGTATGTCCAAAGCGAATCACCAACAAGTAACGAGAGAACTGAATTCTCACACTGCATAAAAGCCTCAAATTAAAGCAAATTATGAACGCTTTTTATCAGTACGTCCGACATGAACAACACGCATGTACTAATTTCGCGTGTCACCCCCAAAAACTTATTTCCTCGTAGTTTAATGGTGCATCATATTATTATAAGATCGTTAAAATGTGCTCTACACTAAAAGTAATCATATTAGAAATGTATGCTTGTTAAATTAACATGGAATAAACCGGTTTATTTCGACTGCGTAAAACGTGAAGTCAGTCAAGGTTTTCGTGACACGACTGACACAGGTACAAAGAAGGAATGACGCCAATATTGATCGCCTACCAATCAATATCTATATGCGCAAACCTTGATGTGGTTGTTGAAGACTGAGTTTACTTACATGTATTAATTGTATCACTGTTACATAAGTAGGTGCCATCATATTGAATGGAACTATTATTTAAACTGCGAAGATTTACAACCAGTGGAAAACGTCTATCCCACACTCGCTTGGTTGAGAAGAGGAACGTTGTCCGCCACTATCGGCTCAATGTCTATCACAAAGTGTCAATACTTGTCTGTTTATCCCAAGAGATTTACTGAATAGCATACGACGCATTAACGACACACTTTATATTAACGACCCATATAGCCATTCTAGGATTCCTGAATGCGCATATAAGCTTCAGTTTGTCGCCTATTCCGTCTACTGCTTTGCATTTATGTAGATCGATCCCAACCTGAATCGACCACCACAGGAACTGCACCCGTTCTATTTTGACTTTCATACTTTATCTTCAGTTGGTATTCTGGGCCACATCACATACAGAAGGTAGGCTAACAGAGAAGAAGCCAGGTGAATATTTCTTCACTCAATCCAGGTATGTGAACATTTGCAAAAACTCGTTTCGATCTGCTGGTGTTAGTAATCTGAGTCATTGTATGATTTACTCGAGAGATCCATACATTACTTAAGATAATTACTGGCAGGAACGACTGACCTGTATATAAGAGAATGTATCAATGAACAGGTCACATATTTGCGTAACTATTCCAATATATGAGTATTGCACGGCTAATTACATAATACTAGTTTCGGTCATGCACCACACCTACCATAATACAAGATGGACCGCAACGCCACACGATACACCATCCCACCTGTCACCTCATGTCCCTCGCATCGCAGACAGCTTGAGTTTCACGAGTTACGTTTAATGAAATGATTAAATACTGTAACGAGTCCATTGATGATGATAATGAGGATGAGGATGACAATGATGATCGTGATCGTGAAGGCTATGATAACGACGATTAAGATAATGATGATAATGATGATTCGGATCATGGAGATAGAAACATACGTTCGGCAATGGACATCATTATTATGATGGTGGAGATGATGGTGAAGATGGTGACCAAGAAGACAATGTTGACGTTGATGATCACCATGACCTTTAACTAAGGTTAAGGTCATTGAAAATATTGAATCCCAAATATCTTCGTGGATACTAATCCGATCGTTACGAAATCTACGTCATTTTGCAGCTACATGTAAATACCTGCAAGTATGAAAATAACTATAGCTGTCCCAAGTGCCGCAAGTCGAAAATTCGCGGTGTCAATCAAAATGCTATAAAAACATTTATAAAAAGTTCGATCGCCCATAAAATCGGTAATATATGTGCGTTGGTAATAAAAATTATAGATGTATGGGAATTTTAAAAGGCAAGGTGAGTGGAGAGGTATTTTATTTCTCGTTTAAATGGGTTTATAGTTTTTCCTTGAAGGGCAGTAATAACTGAAAGGGAGTCAAAGAGAAGATGGTGTTAGGAATGATGGATTGGAGGGACATGTGTAAGAGATGGATGATTGCTATTGCTTCTGCTATAAAGATGGAAAGATATGAATGTATGCGTGAGGATTTCATGAATTTTTGAGATGGTATTGCGATTGCAAATGATGTACTGATATTGTTTCATTAGCCGTCGGTGTATATATGTGTAGAGTTAGAGGGTAATTCATCCATAAGATGTGTGCAAGTGATTCGTTGTAGGATGGATTGTCTTTAAAAACTTTATTCGCTAAATCTGTGTTGAGAAGTGGGTTAATCAGGTGTCAGGGGTGGAATGGGTAAGTTTTTAATGGGAATACGTTTGGGTGAAATTGGGTATATAGGGGTGTTTATCTACTGGTATTTTTATGTTTTCGCGCGATTTGATTGTGTTGAGTCACATTAAAATAGTTGGAGAGGGGGAGAGGGTTTGGGAAGGTTTGGGGGAGGCTTTGAGCCTTTGTGGGGACGAGGTATTGAAGACGAAGCAGTTTTAGGAGAATGAGTTTGAGAGGGGAGGGATTGCGTTTTGGGGAAGGGGGTGTGGGGAAGAATGGCAGAGGGGGTGGACCTGTGGGTGGACGGGGGGAGGGGGGATGGTTATATTGTGGGGACAAGAGAGGCCGCCTGAGCGTATGTAATATTTTCAGTTGTCTAAATTTGAATGATTGTCTTGGCTTTGATGAATAATTTGCAACCTTTAGAGGCGGCACTGTGTTGACGCCCGCAGTTTACATTGGGTGTAATGGTGACTTTACATTGGGTGTAATGGTGACTTTACATTGGGTGTAATGGTGACTTCACATTGGGTGTAATGGTGACGGTCACCGCAGTTGGGGCAGGTGGTATTATTTGGGCATTATGTAGCTGTGTGTCTATAACTGTTGCACTTGTAGTATTTTGTGGGGTTAGAGATGTAGAGTTTCACATTATGGGAGGAGTAGCCAATTTGGACTTTTGAGGGGAGGTAATGTTAATTTGATGGATTCAGTTGGGTTTATTTTGCCAAGGCGCTTAACTGGGTGACTTGATATGGTGTAAGTGTTGTAATAATTCCTGCCCTGAAATGTCGACTGTGATTCCATGTATAATAGCTTTGTTTTCCGGGGGGTTTTTTTGGTGGGAACTACTTTAATAATGATGGGGATTTTTCCTAGGTGTAGTACATTTTGGAGTTGTGAAGCTTGGCTGTTAGAAATATGGTAATTGAAGATCCTGTTTTTTGTATTGAAAAGTTCGGTCCAATGAGGAAGGTTATTTCTCTTTGGACGACTATAGGGTTAATTTTGGTGATGTTTATCAGAGTGCTGTAGATGCTGACTTTTGTTGTTTGTTGTTTGATAGTGGTTTTATTGTAAGTTTGAGAGGTTTTCGTTTTCGTTTGGGTGATTGTTCTGTGGAAGATTCGTCTGAAGAGTAATCAACCATGGATATATCTGGAAGGAAAATGCAGGAAAGGTGTGTATTATGAGCGGAAGTGGGGATATCTGACCGAGGCTCTAGGTTATTTATACAAAGAGGGCTTTCCATGTTTGTATATGGCGAGGGAACGATGTGAGAAATGACAAAGTAATGATGATAAAAGTAGCAACATGACGAAACAACATACAAGTTGTGATGATGAAGAATAACTCAAAAGTGAAAGGAAAATAAAAGGAAATAAGGGTGCAAGAAATAATAAACAGTCTTAGCTTAAATGAATTCTGACTCAAGTCCTGACACTGTTCGCCGTTCTTATTCCGTCAGTGACGGTCACAGGTCCTGTCCTTCTCTTGATTTGTCACCTTTAGATATATGTAGTGAGAAATAATAATGATGAACTAAGTTATATTCACTGAAAGTCCAAGATAATAAAGCCTATGTACAAATTGATAGTCCAAGATGGCGAAAATAACGAAATCGATTTGGGCGCGAAAAAAGGTTGAAATATACACATCCTCCAAACACGTCCGTTGTGTTCGTTCGTTAGATCAAATTAAAGCCGTTTTTGGCTGCTATGGCCGTGTACGGCGTGTTCGAACGTCTGAGAATCGAATCCTTTACATAAGGCTCTGCTTTAATGACTTTAAGTTGCAGGTTAAATGTCACAATACTAAAATCACTGTGTCACATTCTGACACTGGCGCTGTTACCAACGTACCAAAAGTAACAGTGACCAACAATAAGCTCCCACAATGGAGAACCACCTTTTAGGTTGGTCCCACACGATCTGCATCCGAAATGGGTTGTCCCAAATCAGTTGTATTGTTTGCACTGAGGCAGGGCACAACTCTCAAGAGATGCCCTCGGAGTCCTATAGGTCGTGAATCAGCCTTGAGGTTAAGTTGGTTACGGAGGGTATCAACTTTGTCAAAATGCCGTAAACAAACTTGATCCCTCTTATTTGGGATCCATTATTTGCCTGGCAATTCTATTTGGATACGACCCGCTTGACCCATCTCACTCACAATGCCAGGTCACGGCGTTTCGCAGGGCAAGGTATTCAGGCGATAGGGATGGGGAACAATGTTTCTTCTATCAAGCACGTTTCGCCCATACAATGGCACCACAAATACGGTTCATATTTAATACGCATGAGGTTATTCACTGCCAGCAAAATGTCTTGCCTCATTTGGCACATGCGACAGTCGTTGCCGCCATGCATTCCACCGTTTTGGCAAAATCACTTTAAATAGGAACTCATCAGCGGGGCATATCATCCGCAGATGGACACTGCAGTTGTCCAGGCCCAGCTCACATTCACGGTGCCAGTGTTAGATAGGCAAGCGTTCATTCCAGCCAGGCTGCATGTTCTTAACAGGCGGAATGTCCTTTTTACAATGGTGTATATATCTGTTGCATATCATCCTGGGCTGGATACTAATGAGTCCGTTTGTGTAGCAAGTGAAAAGTCCCAAGTTTTAGTTGGTGAAAACATTGATGCCCTTACAGGGTCTGTAAGGTCACAAGCAGGGTATTAGCCAGGATTTTTTTTACCAGGATTTTTTTTTTTTACCATTAGAAAAAGTGATGCAAGGAATATTGAGCAGTGTGTCACCGGTTTTCGACGCCACACTTCGGACACCACTGTTGGTTATCACCACACTAACATTCAACAAAGCAACGGAATATTTTTTCCCATGGTACGTGATGACTATCAATAGAAAATATGTTTGTTATCATGCATTATAAACTATTCTCTTTGGAACAAGTGAATAATGACAAACAGCTTACCTGGCTTTTACTTATGACCATAGTAATGTATGTTTTTTATACAAAATACAAAATAAACTTGACGATAAATCAAATTATGTTAATAAGGCAACCAATATGCAAGAACAATATGAGATCACTACTTATTATCGTCGACGGACATTAGGGAAAGTGATCTGCAGCTTGTTTAAAATCCAACTCATCTGCTTGGACTATTCGATAGCTCTGTCTGATGAGTCGCTCCCGTCTTTCGATTGTCAATCTGTTTCTGACACTGGTCTTGGTCGATTCTGAGTTGAAAACACTCTTTCTGTCGCAGCATGGCACACAAAGATGCGGCCATCAAGCGGAACATGTCTGCAGAGAACAAATATTATAAAGTTTAATCGTTATCAAAAATAATTGCCTATCAAAACACTTGTCAGCTGCCTGATAATGCAACTTAAAGCATGCAACGAATAAATCTTAATAATTGTTTTCTTGAAACTTGTATTCATGACCTTAATAAGACAATATCTACATACCTGGATAAAGGCGATGGTTTTGATGGTGAGCACCCCCAAACATCTTCATGCCCAGCTCTGTTGATGTCAGGTATGGGTCATCTGTCTCCTCTGGCACAGCATGTCTGAAATTCCATGCACAAGCATTAATTAACAACAAGGTAATATCTGACAGTTTGTGATATTTCAAATGTCACCTAACTGTGTTTTAAGCCATCTAATATAGTCTTGATAATCACAGCAGCCATTTTGTATTTTCCTTAGCCATTTTTCTATCCAAGTATTTTCCTTAACTGTGTCTTTAAAAACTGAAATATTTCTCGCCCACTATTTCATAACTACAAGTAAATCAATACTTCATACTTGGACATTGGTAAACTGGCCCCTTGAATAATGTTAGACTGAATCGCCCCTGCAGGTGTTGCATCAAATATGTGGGTGAATCCGTTCACCTTGGACATTGGTTTTCCCTGGTCCCCGTCGATGTTGGAGAGGCCTCTCCAGATGATTCAGTCCCCTAAGATGACCACAGGTTTCTCCCTCCGATCAGTATGCTCTTGGATCGACCACCTATACCTGATGAAATGGCGACTTGTGAGCTGCACTAAGATGTTTCCCCAGTTTTCACTGTCCAGAGCTGTAGAGGATCTGGTTGAATATGTCCACACTCTCACCTATACCTTCAAGATGGCGACTTGCTCCATAAATCCTTCATTAGATGAATCCCCAGCACAATCATCCCTCATTAGATGAATCATCCTTCATTAGATGAATCATCCTTCATTAGATGAATCATCCTTCATTAGATGAATCATCCTCATTAGATGAATCATCCCTCATTAGATGAATCATCCTTCATTAGATGAATCATCCCACATTAGATGACTCAGACTTGAGTACTTGCGGTTGGCCACCTCCTCTACTGTCATCCAATGCACTGTCTTTAGTGCCATCATAACGGTTACTTTCATGGACTCCTTTACTTTGGCTCAGTGCCATCATAACGGCTGCTTTCGTCTATACTTTGACTGGTCTAATTTGTACCTGTTGCAAGCCCAGTTAACGCAGGAAGATGAGCCTTACACTTTGCAAGATCAAATATCGTCTTAGCTCTGGAAACCGGAAAGTGTGATAATGATTATCAATGCACTTATTGGTATGATAATTGCAAGTTGTATATTAATATATCTTATACAGTAGGTTTAGTAAGTTGCCATATTTGCCCTTAAGAAAGACAATGTTTGGTGACCGTGTACTAAGATTTTTAAAATATGACATAGAGGAATTCGGTCCAGTGTCACCGTTGAGACAAGTGTGGTCTGGGAAGAGGTCGGTGTGTGTTTAATCTCCGCACCTTACTCAGACAAGATCTACTGGTATCATTAAAGTGCTTGAGAACTGTCCTACTTCCGGCCGCGGCGACGATTTCGATTTATTTGTCATGTCGTCTGGGCCTTGTTCATTGATAAACTATATACCGATTAAAGCCCGCTTAAATAAAACAGGTTACGATATGAACAACTGCTGGAAAGCTCGTATTAAAGACGCGTTGTTCGCCCTGTCTCGCCCCCCCCCCAACACCCCCGCGTTCATGGGGTTATAGTGAATGTCATTGATTTGATTTGTGTACGAACAGCGGAATCTACATATTGTGTCAATCACTTTCATATTCTGATTACCAGTGGATTACCATGGGTGGAATATATAGAGGAAGCGTGTTTGGGGTGGGGTGGAGTAGCTTGCTTTGGAGGGGTTCTATTTATCAGTGCAAACAGGGTTTATATTGGTTCCAGTAAATACGGTATATATTACACCACGGACGGACCAAGTATTGCTTGAACACCATTAACCCACAAACTTGATAGAACAGCGATATGAGCATCTGCAGGCACAGTTGAAAAATTAGAGTTTAATTTATCTATAATCCAGGAGTATCAGAGAGATTGGGGATGTACGCGGCCATTTTGTAAGCTAGGAAATGACAATGCTTACCTGTAGTTTTGTGATCCCTGTGCTACAGCTGATCCGTTTTTGCTGGCAAGGCAGACCTTGCAATACATTACATCAGACTGTTGATCATGATGCAGCCATTTGAACTCGGTCAACCACCGGTCCTTGAACTTTCGCTCGTATGAATGGTACAACTCTTTATCTTTGTGTTCCTGTTGACGGCCTCTGGCTTTGTTGTGCTGGGATCGGTTCCTGCTGTGGAGATATGGAGATAGACGGGATTGCTGTAAGTGGGGTTGGAGGAGAGCATGATGTCTCTCAGTGAAACGCTGACTCCTCTGGGCTTGTTGCTAGCGGATCTCGGTGAGACGCTGACTCCTCTGGGCTTGTTGCTAGCGGATCTCGGTGAGACGCTGACTCCTCTGGGCTTGTTCCTAGCGGACCATGGTTGCCAACTCCATCTCTTTCCTATATGGCTAAAAAAGAAATACATGCTGTCATGTGTCTTATCATTTTATCGATTATTTTAAGGATAACTTACTCATTTTGGCTTCAAAATTAACTTCAATAGGCTTTTTTAACAACTGGAGCAAACTTCAGTGTTAGCTTACCTTTTGAATGGAAAACGAATCAATTGCTGGATATTTCGATGTCCTTGTTGAAGAGATTCGATTCGATTTTCTTTTTAAATTGACTTTTCCATATCGCGTGCTGACCCGAGTGCTTCCAAATTGGCGAGTGTTGTACTGAAGATGGTGGTCAGAAACTGATCCGGTCGCTGTGAACGCATATGCCCAGTTTGGCAGACGGTGTCTCACAGATGCTTCGTTCATATTGGAGAAAACCATCGTTCGAGGCCCAAATAATGACGAAACAAGCGATCCCTTTCATTCCATAGCGCCGCGTCCATTTGAATGAAGTTTGACAAGTCGACTGGTCATACTGCAATACCTGTCGACTGAGGTAGTTAGGTATTCCCATGCACCAAAACCCCTCCCATCTCTGAATATCTCCCCTTGCAGAGATAATTAAGTCTAGCTATGCGCGGTAATTGACATCAGCGTATCGTTGCGGTTTGCACTTGGTACAGCTGCGGTATTTTGACCGACTCGGAAATGACCGTTATCCCGTGGGATGGGCGACCAGGTTCTTTATCAAAGAAACCACATGCGTAATTTAAGCCTCCTTAGAAGCGAAACACTTTGCCCAGTGGACGGCACACCTGAGAGCGATATCCGCCCTCGGCCTGTGCTACGGGCGCGCGCTAAGTTAGATCGACTTCGGTATTTTTTAGACCGTGTGAAAAAACACCCGTTTTTCCGTCGCGCAGGCGACTACCTGTCCATGATAACCGCCGGAATACAGAGTGGCACATGTAATGTCTTATCAAATTCACTGAGATCAAAGGAATCTTTTGCCAACATATGCAGACAAGAGTCACAATTTTTTACTTGCCCCGTCGGGCAACTGTACGTAGATCTCTGCTTGACCCACAGGAGGACCCACCTGTCCCCAACAATTGGGCAATAGCCAATGTTCAGCTCTGTACTTTTGTTGTCGACGGGACAATTTGATTTTTAATTATAATTTTATGCAAGTCTTAGTAAAACTGCTTATTTTTCCCCTCTGCAGCATAATAACATATTAAAAGATTTTGTAAAAAGACTAAATTGTATTGAATATTTTGATGTGAAAAAACTGTTATGGAGTAACTAAATACATAAAATTAGTAATATTGTGGATTTGAAAAACACTTTTCAAATGCCATATCTATAACGAATTTTTTTTTCATTTTTTCTATTCATCGACTTTTATTACTGCGAAAGATGAGACCAAATACTGACCCCGCTATTAGCTGATTACAATGTCGGAGAGACTTCGGTGGCAGGCGATGTCGCTCGGTGGATCCCATGCTAGGGGCGCCCAGGTACTGGAGGTTATGACACAGGCAGTTTATGACTGGACAATAGCCTGTCACAACCCGGATGGCTGTTGCTCTAGCAGCAGGCATCGACTCCCTGGCGCTCGAGCAGTGGTCCGGCAGAGAAGCACTACTGCACTGGTGGTGCCCACGGTGGAGCACACAGACCAATTCAGCCGGGAACGACGGAGGTCTTGGACTGCTGGTAGTGTCCGAGTTGGAGAAGGAAGGGCATCCCGTAAAATTGCTACAAACAAAAGTGAGAAAATCATTCATCTGACCATCTTGGAGGAAGACTAGTCAGACAGGCCCCACCCTCGGGAGAGGGTTAATTCAGGCCTGGACAATCTAAACTGGACCAGGCCATTCCAGCCTCTCATCTAGGTGAAATCCGGGCCAAAGTGGTGTGTTGCTCTCACAAGGAACTCTCTGCTCGACCACCTGGATCCCACTGTCACAACCCACAAGCCCAACAGACCAATGTCAGGATCTGTTACTTTCTTGGTCCAATAGAACAACCACCCATTTTGTTGTCAATTCAGGCTAATTCAGATACACATGCTGACAGAAAAAAACACTTTTTTCACGAAATATGCATGTTCAGCGGAGTTTCAGACGATCGGTGTGGAAAGTGATAATTCAGTTTTGCTTAAAATAATGTTTCATATTCCTATATTCTGCTGAAAAATATCTTTACGATAAGTTTACCAGTGATATTCCCTTCTGAAATACAAGCGTGGAGGACGGTATCCCAGAGTGCCCAAGCAACTTCCAATATAAAAATAATGGTGAGAACATAGGCAAAACTATAGCTGATTGTTCACTTCGCCTTTACCCCAAGTTTTGGTTGTTTACTTCTCGACTCTGTGTGGTATTTGTGCAATGGTGATTGTTTTCTGGCCTTTTTGACATGTTAGATGTGGTCATTTTAACATTGAAGGCTTTGTGCCACAAAAAGTCCCTGCAAACCCGCGCCTTGCTAACCTCGACTATGTTTCAGTTGGTGTGGCCCCGCGGTCAGTTTCAACCTCACCCCATGTTGGCCATGATTTTAGACTGAGATACTCGTTTTAAGATGTTGAAACTCACCTTAAGTTCAGATCAATGTTCGGTGAGTAGATTTTATTAGATAAAACTAGATAAAATACGTGAACACAGATCAATTTTCAACCTTCATTCATCAGGTAGCGAGAACCAAGAGGAAGTGCAGCCGGGGGGGGGGGGGGGGGGTCACTTAAGTGTATAGAGGTAGTTTACATTTTGCTGCACGACGAGGTATGTTTTTTCAGCCTCTCGACTTGTACGACGGGTTTTGTTGGCCCTCATACTTGAACGACGGGGTATGTTTTTTCAGCCTCTCGACTTGTACGACAGGTTTTGTTGGCCCTCATACTTGTATGACGGGGTATGTTTTGGGGCCTTCATTTTGTACGACAGGGTATGCTTTTGGCCATTTTCACCTAGTACGACGGGTACAGGTTTTGGAAGTCCCGCGGTACACCCCTATCTTAAGTGTATAGAGGTAGTATACATTTTGCTGCACGACGAGGTATGTTTTTTCAGCCTCTCGACTTGTACGACGGGTTTTGTTGGCCCTCATACTTGAACGACGGGGTATGTTTTTTCAGCCTCTCGACTTGTACGACAGGTTTTGTTGGCCCTCATAATTGTATGACGGGTTATGTTTTGGGGCCTTCATTTTGTACGACAGGGTATGCTTTTGGCCATTTTCACCTAGTACGACGGGTACAGGTTTTGGAAGTCCCGAGGTACACCCCTATCCAGGATGGATAGGGGTGTACCGGGTGCAGCAGCATCTCCTGCACTTGGTTCACAAGAGCTACAACCCTCAGCCAACAGGTTGCCCCCTTATTAGTCACCAACAAGGAGACGCCAACTTTCGTAATTTAAATGAATCTCATACAAATACTTTGAAATTACAAGGGGAAATTTTGAAAAATTTACTGCGGAACGACCCAGTAACGGATGATGACAGAACACTTCCGGTGAAGCGTTAGTATCAGAGAAGGCCGAGTACCAGTACCTGGCCGACAGCCTATGCCAGGCCTTTGGTATACTTGATAATCAGCGATACCCTCTGAAGCGGTGTGAAGCATTCAGTCTGGTGGTCGAGCTACAGGAGTACATCGCCAGTGCAACAATCAGACAATGCTCTTTTACCAGCATAGGTTATCGCTCACATTTTTTCTAGACCATCGACGATATTATTTTCAGCAAAACGTGCTCAAATCAAAAATAGGTATGGAAAATATTATTCTGCATAAACATCGCAATAAATGATTGGACATTTACCTCCGAGAAGACAAACACGTTTTGAATCAAACCAGTGGGCTTTCTCATCCGATAAAGAACAATATGGGCATTTACGTCCAATACTTCCGTCATAACGGTTACCGTTGCTGGACAGTATCGCCCCCTGTGGCGGGGGTACTCGATAAATGTTCGGGTGGGTACCATAAAAAAAACCGGGTCCACCGGAGCACGCCAACGCAGGAAATACTGGTTGATGGGAGCTATCACGTACAAATTCCTAAACAAATGGTGAAAAATCTTGCTCAAACTTTTTGCGCCCTTGATGACACAGAGGTATCGAAGAGCAAAAGCTGTTCACTTCTCCGTAGACGTAAAATATATACTATTAAGAACAGGTAGCCGCTTTCACCTTCAGCTGATCAGCAATAAGTATACACGAATATTAAGGTTATTAAACGAAAGGGGAGGGTGATTCCTCCAAGGGGCATTGTCCGCCGCCGTCATCTGTGTTTCAAGAAGAAATAATTTAAAGGTAGACTGAATTTGGGGTATAAACATCAACGCGATGGATATACGTAAGGCAGTCGTACAAATAGACATTTGGGCCCGCACGGCGTACGGCGATTATTGTCAAATCACTAACTAATGCATCGGCGCAGGCGCAGTACACAAAAGGTCATGCATTCGCATCCGATCATCGGCAGAAGTTCCTTTGAATTCGAGAACCCAACAAACCGAACTTACACTTTTTCAACGTTCAAATGCTTTGTAATCTCCTGATGTATATGCATTTCTGTTTGCACGCAATCTGTTAGCATGTGTGTTGATGATTCCCTGCGGGTTGGACTGGAGTAATTTGAATGAAGTAATGACAATATTTATTACTATTAGTTGATTAGTCTGTCATGTCCTATAAATTCAGTAATCAAAAAACCGTCAAAACGATATTACTGCCAGGTGGTGGACAGGTAATGTTAACTGACAGTCGTGAAGTGTAGGGATTATCTTTAAATGAGAATTGACAACCACCTTTAATAAGCTGGGGGCCTTTATTATTTCACATCGTAACCATTCGTATAGCAGTGGTGTAGGCCCTGTTGGGGGCTGGGCCCGACCCGCCTTTTTCCAGTGAAGCTCACCCAAAGTTAGCAGGGAGCAAAAAAAAAACGAAATCCTGTATTCGCCGTAATTTGACGTGTAGTATGGGTGTGAATGTGCGTCCGAACCCCTCTCCCTATACTACTACAGCACAACTGGGTTTTTTTTAAACTTGAATTAACAGCAGATATGTCAACCATACAAATATTATATGTCGACAACATCCATCACACCTGTTGAATTCGATCTTCAGACGATAAAATTTATACCAAGCGATACACGGAACAAATAGCCTATCATCAGCCTTATTCGTACGGCTGCGTACAAATATTCTTTGCCATAAATCAAACCATGCAATATGGGAGTCGACCAAAGCTAGTTTTGTCTTGAAATGAGGCAAACCCGAGCAGAAAATGGAGGGGGGAGGGGAGAAGGCGCTCGTTGCTGCGAAGCGCACCCGTTGACTCGCATATTTCTTTTGGGGTTGCGAGTAGTTGGGTGTTGGGTGGTAGGCACTCGCCGGGCCGTTGCTATATTCTCAACACTGATGCACCTTTTTTTGCACCTCATAAACTTTTAACATGCACCTAAACTCGTGTGGTTCAAATATGTAGATACGTAGCACCCATGAATCAAGGAATGTCGTTTCGATTAAGAATGGCCCTACTACCAAATAGTGGTGAAATAATTGCCGTGTAAATCTAACATTGTATTTATTTCACCAAATATGGTAATGGACTATCTTTGATTTAACATCGCGTATATTCAACATCGTGTAGATGTAATATCGTGTAGATCTGGCATCGCGTAGAAGACCCACTAATCAGAAGGCCCTGTAGTCAGAAGCCCCACAATTTAGAAGGCCCACAATTCAGAAGGCCCGCTAGTCAGAAGTCCCACTAGTCAGAAGGCTTACTAGTCAGAAGGCCCACAATTTAGAATGCCCACAATTCAGAAGGTCCACTAGTCAGAAGGCTTACTAGTCAGAAGGCCCACAATTCACAAGGCCCACAGTTCGGAAGGCCCACTAGTCAGAAGGCCCACAAGTCAGAAGGCCCACTAGTCAGAAGGCCCAAAATTCAGAAGGCCCACAATTCAGAAGGCCCGCTAGTCGGAAGGCTTACTTGTCAGAAGGCCCACAATTCAGAAGGCCCACTAGTCAGAAGTCCGATTAGTCAGAAGGCTTACTAGTTAGAAGGCCCACAATTCAGAAGGCCCACTAGTCAGAAGGCCCACAAGTCAGATGGCCAACTAGTCAGAAGGCCCACAAGTCAGAAGGCCCACTGGTCAGAAGGCCTAGAATGTTATATATGTTTCCACATATTTCCATGCAATGGTCCTAGGACGAATCTCCCATCCCCCACCCCCGGACAAATACCCTTCAGTATGTGTGTCTTTAAATCATTTTGGTCTTACTCTAGCACAATAAAATTAGAACTAATAATAATAATGGTTAGGCCCCCCCCAAAAAGATGATTGATTCCTGTTACTTACCGTTTTTAGTTTTTCTATCTGACCCTTAACATATATTTCGTAACCCGACCGACCTTGAATAATATTTGCGACCTTACGCATTTTAACATATATCTTGAGTATACGTTTGTCCATCAGCACTTTTTCTGGATAAAAAAATATATAACAATATTTGCCTACCAACCTTAATGGAAAAAATCCGCCTCATGGATTTGATAGTTTTGAGGAAGACATTTTTTTATCCACCTAATTTAATTTTCAGAAATAACAGGAACAAACATGTTGTTCTTTTTGGCCTAATAATAAAATATGGTGTGCTATTTAATATTTGGTGCGGGAGTAACGACTAACGGCCAGGCAATGCTTACTCATCCAGAATACCTGATTTCGCTTCCTAAACTTACAATTATATCTTTTGAAATTAGTATTGTATTCCTACACGACACTGCGTGCTTTTACATTTAGCGATTAAGATTAAGAAATTGAATAATGAATGTCTGCTGGTGCTTTATATATAGGCCAATACAATCCTCGTATACAAGCTGACAGTGCATGGCATTTTGTTTGCACTATATCTATGGTTATATCTGCATATTCTACCATTTGGCGTATTGAGCAATTTCTGTTTTATCATATCAGAATATATATTTAGCTCGTTTTATTTCAAAATCATTTGATTCATACTCGTTAATAATAAAACGCACGTGGCTATAGTGATTGAATTTCTATTGTAAAGATGGACAAATCAGATATAAATCAACGGCCGCTTTTACATTCGTTTTGAGTTTCCGTTATGAAATGGTCCATTTATCTCGTTCTCAAACAATAGTACACATCACGAGTCCATTGTTTATGTTATGTTTATTTACAATAAATACTGCTGTTCTGAATTATTTTGATGGAATCAGCCTGTTTGTGTACGCCATCCGTCTATCTGGGTATTCAACGTTAGAGCATACGACTGGAAATTAACTTAAACTTTAAGCATCAGGCAAGATAAGCAATCTACTAACAGTTGGAGCATCAGACAAGAACAAACTCGAAAAAAAACTTTCATCAGGAGAAATCATAAAAGAAGTCGCCGAAGGCCAGCGGTGGATCAACAAACCAAGTTATCAAGATGAGTGACCTAAACATACCCCAACATTCTGACTTATTAACCTTCTGATAAGTGAACCTTCTGGACATAGGCTTAGAACCAGATCTGACGTCGTGTCGGTCTTATATCGATCACTTATCAGAATTTAATCAGCATAGACCAGACGTAGAGATCAAGCGTCCTGAAGATGGAACACGGTTAATTTGAATTGATACTAATACCGGTGTGGCATGCAGAAACTAGCCCATGTAGGAAGTGGTGTTTACGCGTACTGCGCATGCGCATATTTTGGCAGCGAGGTGATCGAAGTAAACAATGTGTAATAACCATTAATTCTTTGATCAGCGAATCATCCGTGAGATTATTTGTGGTGGTAGGAATGAAACGAGTTGAATTAAGCTATAATTACAGACGACAGTAAACTCCCATTTATGTGGATAAGTGTAGCATTATTGGGATTATTTGTCATTGATTGAACAAAAAGACGACAGTGCACTCCCATATTGAATGTAGCCACATGGATTTTTAAAAATCAGTCTACTTTGTGCATACTAGTATAATTCCATGCTGCAAGTAACTACATGTATAAACTCAGGCTACTTTGTGCACACCAGTCTTCTCCCATGCTGAATGTAACCAGTCCTGTATACTTGGGGTACTCCCATGCTGAAACTAGCCACATCTTCGTACATGTCAGGCTATATGATCACATTAACTGTGCGCTTGTGCTCCGCTCATTCTCGCTACTTTATGCACGTGACACCGGGTGTCTACTACTATCCAATTATGATGGACGTGGTTGGAGTTGTCTCAGCTTGCTCATCCCCAGATGCCACCCGCTTTCCACATGGCGTCCCCCCTGAAAAATCAATCACTTACACTCCAACCAGGTGACCAGTCGTGACCAATGACGACAGTCCATGCGTCTGGATATGGGAAGCGATTGAGTTTCAGGAGGGGATAAAAGGCCGGAGCTAGGGGGGGGGGGGGGGTGAGCAGAGAGAGTGGCACGTGGCCATAGCAGCCGAAAGCGACCTTAAAATAGAAATCAACAACAACAACAACAACAACAACACGAGGAGAGACGGAGAATGCATGAGAGGCAATAAACCGATATTAGCTACACCACTTAAGACTTCTGGTGTTCACATTATCAAGCTTTCTGAAGAAAAACAGCTTTTGAGAATTTACAAAAAGATCTCAGAACACGCATCTCGCTTCATTTACGGCGGGGGCGTCAAGCATTCCGTCTTGCATGGGTTGAGTGGGGTTGAAGGTGGTGGTGGTGGGGGGGGGGGAGGGTTGGGGTACAACAATAACGGGTCGTGACAGACTCGTCGTGACAGATTGTAGCGTATCTATGACGTCACATCGCTGATAACGGTTTTCACAGGCTCTTTCATGCATTTTTTTCTACAACATTTTAGTCTTGTGAAAGATACAATATCTTGGTGTTATCTGGGTGCAAACATGGAATTCCCAAGCAGAGAAAACATTGTTCTCTCATTGCTGTCTCATTGAAACATTCAAGTCATAAGAGCCAACCTTGAAGCTTTTAGTCCAAAACTGCCAGGATGGATTGTTCACACTGGTCGCGTACATTATCTTTCGTTAACTTTGTCTTCCCTTGGAGAAATATAATTTGATCATCATCATCATCATAACCAACTCCATCACAATCATGCTCATCATCATCATCATCATCATCATCATCATCATCATCATCATCATCATCATCAACTCCATCACAATCATGCTCATCCTCATCATCATCATCATCATCATCATCATCGTCGTCGTCGTGAGCCGTTATTGGAAACAATAAAATCGAAGTGTTTTGCAGAGGCAGCGGATTAAACGGTATTAAAATAGATATGTCACGCGCATTCCGAGAATAATGTGGGGTATTTTATTATTAACGTTTACGATGTTCTTGGAAGTATGGTGTGTATTGATTAGGGATGAGCAAGTTTGTTCCGTGTGCCTGTCGCGTCACGGGGCAGGGAGTAGAATGGGCAGCACTATCAGGTTATTATTAGATTGAGGCAGACAGAGGCGAAGATAGAAACCAAGTAGTGTGTTATTGTCGGTAATCGACAAGAAGCAGTAAAAGTGGGCGCCTGTCACTGCTGATGACAGAGGCGGGTGTGGTGTGTGTGTGTGGGGGGGGGGGGGGGGGGGGGTGTGTAGGTAGGGGGTAGGGGGGGAGTGTAGGTAGGGGGTAGGTGGGGGCGGGCTGCGGGCTGCGGAGAGTCGGGTTGTTACCACAACTACGCTTACTCCCCGAATATCGACAGCCGCTTCCTACTGATTAAAACACACTACCATCCCTTATTAGCGGATTGGATGAGGGGGTGGACCACCATAAAATAACACCATTATGACCTAACTTATCCTAAGATACCTAAGGTGTAATCCCTTACGGTACTACGCGCCTCACACGGCATTCTCTAACACGTGGGTTGGCGGCGCCCAGCATCCACCCCGACACCCTCCCATCCCCCCAACTAACCCCCACATCCCCAACCACTATTTGTCCAAAGCTGGATCCGCCCATGGTTGGCGTTGGACGAATACGATTCATGCGGGATGATTTTTGACAGCACGCCGTTTCCACTTTGAAATCCTCACACCGAATTATACAAAAATAATAGCTTAAAGGATGACCACCAGTATGTCTGGTTACCCTCTTGTCTTGATTAAAACAGTTAATGTCACGGTATGCTGCCATCAAATTGACAATAATTTTGTCTGTTTACGCCCATTCCATCCCAGTGTTGCCGTGGCGGCATTGACCGCTGGTGATCTCCAGCCCCGATTTGGACACTGTCGCTGCTGCGGGCCAGCTGCTGCCGCCGTGACCTGTCGCTCCAGCTGCCAGTATGGTTACATCATCTTCATCCCCTGATATATATCCAGTTAATATACTGCATACATAGGCAGCTTTTGCACTTCATTGAAATGCAATTACCCCGTTAAGACTGTACACTCGACGCGCCTTTCCAACGTTTGGCAGGTATAGGCTACTTGACGTGTGCACGGTGCACTGCGTCACAATACGCGACAACCCGCTTATCAGTCGCATCCAGAGGTCGGTCCAATCAGACACAATGACGTCATCGCTCCAATACACCAATCGCCAAAGCGAACATGATTCGCACTGCCTCAAGTAAAGCAGGAAGCGTCACGATCCACCCGGCTTCCATTTCTTGGGAATTGATCAGATTGTGGACCTTTCGGAACCCTCCGTTGGATTAAATCACTCATAATATCTTGATGAATTTATAAATTGTTTATTCGTGTAACAAAAATGCTTGTGAAGACTAAATCTGCCATGACGTGACAGAGGTCGACGAAGTTTCGGAGCAATTCAATCTCGCGTGGACGAAAAAAGGGAAGTTTCAACCCCGATGGAAGCCGGTGAACAAGCGATAAATTTGCGATAAAACCAAGATCAGGGGCGTGTCATTGAACGGGAAATTCCTGGTTCACGTTTCCGCTAAGCGGGTGTTGCTCTGTTGATGATAAATTGGGGTTTGTGCGCCTGTGATCTGAATTATGACCTCGAGTACGTTGGCCATAAGTGAGTGTGATATCGATGACTTGTCACCTGCTTTAGCAACCAAGAGTAAGGAACCCAAAAGAATGTTTCTCAAATGGAGCTGTATTCGCCTGTTATGGAAAGCCGGTGTGACGCTGTGTATGTTGACTTTGGTGATGCTGGTGCGCGCGGGGGACTACCTCCTGCGGATAGAAGGTAAGCCATTCTCGTTTTTATCTTATCTCGCGTATAGAGTATCAGTGTTTGTCAGCATGTTGTCTGTCGTGTGAGTTAGCGACATCATTGACCTCCTCTACCAGGAAGCACAAAAGACGCCCACGTTGCCTTCATCATACACTCGCCACGTGCGTATGACAGCGTCGTGACAGCCTCTGAAATTAAATTATCCGCCTAGCATTGTTCGACTGGTGTACGCGGCGGGTAACACGGAGCTTCATCCCACGAGGGCTGTTACACGCGGGATGGACTAGATGACGGCATGTTACCAGCTTATAATCAATCATGAATCGACTTCCCTTACCGTGTTCACTGACATGTGTTGGTTTACGAACACGGCAAATCCGCCCTCATAATCACGGTCTCGGATCAGAGCCGTAACACAGAAAAAGGTCTGCCCCATGGCCGCCATTAATACCGATTTACGGCCCAAATGCTGCGCGAATGGCGACCTGAAGCTGTCTAAATGGCGACTGCTTAAATCACGACTGTTGCTCTTATGATGTTCCAATGACGACCTGGTGTTTTCTTATGATGTTCCAATGACGACCTACTGTTTTTTCTTATGATGTTCCAATGACGACCTACTGTTGCTCTAATCATAATGACGACCTACTGTTTCTCTAATGATGTTCAAATAACGACCTACTGTTGCTTTTTCTACTGTTGCATTATCAAATGACGACCTACTGTTGCTCTAATCATGTTCCAATGACGACCTTGTTGCTCTAATCATGTTCAAATGACGACCTACTGTTGCTCTAATCATGTTCGACCTACTGTTGTTCTAATCATGTTCCAATGACGACCTACTGTTGCTATAATCATGTTCCAATGATGACTTATTGTTTTTCTAATGTTGTTCCCTATGTTTGTCTAGTCTTTCAAATGACGACTACTGAAATCATGTTCAGATGACGACCTGCTTAATTTGTCCCATATTTGGACTGAATGCTGCCTAAGTTCTCCCCTTACAATTGTGTAAGCTTTCCTGTAAAAACCGGGGCAAAAACGAGTGGATACTCGGGAGTGTCCCGTTAAGCGGATCCGATAGAATAGCACAGAACGAGCGATGAAAAATCCCTTCAAATGGACGAGCAAATATTTCGGTATCTTATCATACAAACGACAAAAAACATGGCCTGCCATGACAAGGCGTCCGTTATCAGATTGACTATCTGCGGCCGGGTCTGCTGCGTTAAGTGTGCTGATAAGGCGAATTGTACCTAACCCACCCATTGATGTGTACACTTGCCCTGCACCCAACCTACGTCATCTCACAATCACGACTCTTGTTTAACGTCGTTTGTTCGCGGTCAAAGGTCATGACCTTGCACGCCTATAAAATGTATATCACTCCGACGAGATCATATTGATGCGAAGGTATCAGGGCCCAGCTCTATGGCGACATGCCTTATGTCAGGGCCCAGCTCCATGGCGACATGCCTTAAAGAGGCTGCTCAACCCCATATTTGGCACCCTAGCATCATTTTGTTAATACATAACTATGTTTAACGCAGACGTAATTAATGCCATCTTTTAATTTGTGTCGTAAAGTTTACTTAATCAAAATTCATGTTAATAAGTTTTCAACTTTATTATTTGACTGGAAATATTCATGATGTACTGTGGAAATCTGTTTCATTTAGTTGTGTCGTTCCATCGATAACGGTGCCTGCCTAAAACCATGAACCACACGAATGTTAGCTGTAAATCATTACGCGCTCTATATTTACCTCGCTATCGATATGCATACTTCCGCTTTGGTTACAAAATGTAGATTTTATCAAATCTTCACTCATTAAAGTTGTGGGCATCATTGCGCACAAATTAGACCGACAAGCAGGAAGGTTAATTTACTACAACATAAATGGCGACAGCAAAAGTAAGGATCTGAGAGTCTGAAAAAATAAAACTTTTGGTTTCCAAGGTGCGGTCTCCATGTCATCACAGTTACTGGACGGTTACAACCCGGTCTCTATGACATCACACTTACTGGACAGTTACAACCAGGTCTCCATGTCATCACACGTACTGGACAGTTACATCCTGATCTCCATGTCATCACACTTACTGGACAGTTACAACCAGGTCTCCATGTCATCACACGTACTGGACAGTTATATCCTGGTCTCCATGTCATCACACGTACTGGACAGTTACATCCTGGTCTCCATGTCATCACACTTACTGGACAGATACAACCCGCTATCCATGTCATCACACTTACTGGACAGATACAACCCGGTCTCCATGTCATCACACGTACTGGACAGTTACATCCTGGTCTTCAGTTACATCCCGGTCTCCATGTCATCACACGTACTGGACAGTTACATTCTGGTCTCCACGTCATCACATTTACTCGACAGTTACAACCAGGTCTCCATGTCATCACACTTACTGGCCAGTTACAACCTGGTCTCCATGTCATCACACTTAATGGACAGTTACAAACTGGTCTCCATGTCATCACACGTACAGGACAGTTACATCCCGGTCTCCATGTCATTACACGTACTGGACAGTTACATTCTGGTCTCCATGTCATCACACTTACTGGACAGTTACAACCTGGTCTCCATGTCATCACATTTACTGGACAGTTACATCCCGGTCTCTATGTCATCACACTTACTCGACAGTTACAACCTGGTCTCCACGTCATCACATTTACTCGACAGTTACAACCAGGTCTCCATGTCATCACACTTACTGGCCAGTTACAACCTGGTCTCCATGTCATCACACTTATTGGACAGTTACAACCAGGTCTCCATGTCATCACACGTACTGGACAGTTACATCCCGGTCTCCATGTCATCACACTTACTGGACAGTTACAACCTGGTCTCCATGTCATCACACGTACTGGACAGTTACATCCCGGTCTCCATGTCATCACATTTACTGGACAGTTACAACCCGGTCTCCATGTCATCACACGTACTGGACAGTTACAACCAGGTCTCCATGTCATCACACGTACTGGACGGTTACAACCCGGTCTCCATGTCATCACATTTACTGGACAGTTACAACCCGGGTCTCCATGTCATCACACGTACTGGACAGTTACAACCAGGTCTCCATGTCATCACACGTACTGGACAGTTACATCCCGGTCTCTATGTCATCACACTTACTGGACAGTTACAACCCGGTCTCTATGTCATCACACTTACTGGACAGTTGCACCCTGGTCTCCATGTCATCACACTTACTGGACAGTTACCACATGTCATGCTTGCGCATGTTTCATACAAAAAATATTTGGTATCGCTTAACCTTAAAGCAGTTAACTTTCAATGAAAGTTGAAGTGTTGATATGACCGGATTGTTGATCGATTGCATGTGATAAAGCCATGGATGCCGGGGTGACACCAATTATACTTTGCACCTGTAAGCACTTAAGGCGACAAACACCTACTACGGTCCATTATGTCCTGAAGAAACACCTCCTTTCAAGTACGCAAAGAAAAAGACCGCAAACAATGTTACTGCAAACAGATTCTCTCATGGCGTCAAGACGGTTAACAGCATCGACCACACCTTTACTAATTACCTCCCACCTCGCTTCAATCTAAATTCCAATAGTATTTAATATGTCAGCATTGTTTAAATCAAGATGTTAACCGTTGTTGCGAGGTCGTACACAGCTCGCTCATAACCACGCGGTACCACCAGCGTTGCGGCGAATCACATCGAAAACACAAACAGTTCTTTACTAGGTCGCAGTCCCATCCCCCCAACTAACCCCCACATCCCCAACCACTATTTGTCCAACGCTGGATCCGCCCATGGTTGGCGTTGGACGAATGCGATTCATGCGGGATGATTTTTGACAGCACGCCGTTTCCACTTTGAAATCCTCACACCGAATTATACAAAAATAATAGCTTAAAGGATGACCACCAGTATGGTTACCCTCTTGTCTTGATTAAAACAGTTAATGTCACGGTATGCTGCCATCAAATTGACAATGATTTTGTCTGTTTACGCCCATTCCATCCCAGTGTTGCCGTGGCGGCATTGACCGCTGGTGATCTCCAGCCCCGATTTGGACACTGTCGCTGCTGCGGGCCAGCTGCTGCCGCCGTGACCTGTCGCTCCAGCTGCCAGTATGGTTACATAATCTTCATCCCCTGATATATATCCAGTTAATATACTGCATACATAGGCAGCTTTTGCACTTCATTGAAATGCAATTACCCCGTTCAGCCTGTACACTCGACGCGCCTTTCCAACGTTTGGCAGGTATAGGCTACCTGACGTGTACATGGTGCACTGCGTCACAATACGTGACAACCTGCTTATCAGTCGCATCCAGAGGTCGGTCCAATCAGACACAATGACGTCATCGCTCCGATACACCAATAGCCAAAGCGAACATGAATCGCACTGCCTCAAGTAAAGCAGGAAGCGTCACAATACGCGCCCGGCTTCCATTTCTTGGGAATTGATCAGATTGTGAACCTTTCGGAAACCTCAGTTGGATTAAATCACTCATAATATCTTGATGAATTTATAAATTGTTTATTCGTGTACCAAAAATGCTTGTGAAGACTAAATCTGCCATGACGTGACAGAGGTCGACGAAGTTTCGGAGTAACTCAATCTCGCGTGGACGAAAAAAGGGAAGTTTCAACCCCGATGGAAGCCGTGAACAAGCGATAAATTTGCGATAAAACCAAGATAAGGGGCGTGTCATTGAACGGGAAATCCCTGGTTCACGTTACCGCTAAGCGGGTGTTGCTCTGTTGATGATAAATTGGGGTTTGTGCGCCTGTGATCTGAATTATGACCTCGAGTACGTTGGCCATAAGTGAGTGTGATATCGATGACTTGTCACCTGCTTTAGCAACCAAGAGTAAGGAACCCAAAAGAATGTTTCTCAAATGGAGCTGTATTCGCCTGTTATGGAAAGCCGGTGTGACGCTGTGCATGTTGACTTTGGTGATGCTGGTGCGCGCGGGGGACTACCTCCTGCGGATAGAAGGTAAGCCATTCTCGTTTTTATCTTATCTCGCGTATAGAGTATCAGTGTTTGTCAGCATATTGTCTGTCGTGTGAGTTAGCGACATCATTGACCTCCTCTACCAGGAAGCACAAAAGACGCCCACATTGCCTTCATCATACACTCGCCTCGTGCGTATGACAGTGTCGTGACAGCCTCTGAAATTAGATTATCCGTCTAGCATTGTTCGACTGGTGTTTACGCGGCGGGTAACACGGAGCTTCATCCCACGAGGGCTGTTACACGCGGGATGGACTAGATGACGGCAGGTTACCTGCTTATAATCAATCATGAATTGACTTCCCTTACCGTGTTCACTGACATGTGTTGGTTTACGAACACGGCAAATCCGCCCTCATAATCACGGTCTCTGATCAGAGCCGTAACACAGAAAAAGGTCTGCCCCATGGCCGCCATTAATACCGATTTACGGCCCAAATGCTGCGCGAATGGCGACCTGAAGCTGTCTAAATGGCGACTGCTTAAATCACGACTGTTGCTCTTATGATGTTCCAATGACGACCTGGTGTTTTCTTATGATGTTCCAATGACGACCTACTGTTTTTCTTATGATGTTCCAATGACGACCTACTGTTGCTCTAATCATGTTCCAATGACGACCTACTGTTTCTCTAATCATGTTCAAATAACGACCTACTGTTGCTCTAATCATGTTCAAATAACGACCTACTGTTGCTCTTATCATGTTCCAATGACGACCTACTGTTGCTCTAATCATGTTCCAATGACGACCTAGTGTTGCTCTAATCATGTTCCAATTACGACCTACTGTTGCTCTAATCATGTTCCAATGACGACCTACTGTTGTTCTAATCATGTTCCAATGACGACCTACTGTTGCTATAATCATGTTCCAATGATGACTTATTGTTTTTCTAATGTTGTTCCAGTGATGACCTACTGTTTGTCTAGTCTTGTTCAAATGACGACCTACTGTTTTTCTAATCATGTTCAGATGACGACCTACATGACTTAATTTGTCCCATATTTGGACTGAATGCTGCCTAAGTTCTCTCCCTTACAATTGTGTAAGGCTTCCCTGTAAAAACCGGGGCAAAACGAGTGGATACTCGGGAGTGTCCCGTTAAGCGGATCCGATAGAATAGCACAGAACGAGCGATGAAAACATCCCTTCAAATTGACGAGCAAATATTTCGGTATCTTATCATACAAACGACAAAAAACATGGCCTGCCATGACAAGGCGTCCGTTATCAGATTCACTATCTGCGGCCGGGTCTGCTGCGTTAAGTGTGCTGATAAGGCGAATTGTACCTAACCCACCCATTGATGTGTACACTTGCCCTGCACCCAACCTACGTCATCTCACAATCACGACTCTTGTTTAACGTCGTTTGTTCGCGGTCAAAGGTCATGACCTTGCACGCCTATTAAAATGTATATCACTCCGACGAGATCATATTGATGTGAAGGTATCAGGCCCCAGCTCCATGGCGACATGCCTTATGCCAGAGCCCAGCTCCATGGCGACATGCCTTAAAGAGGCGGTTCAACCCCATATTTGGCACCCTGGGATCATTTTGTTAATACATAACTATGTTTAACGCAGACGTAATTAATGCCATCTTTTAAGTTTACTTAATCAAAAATCATGTTAATAAGTTTTCAACTTTATTATTTGACTGGAAATATTCATGATGTACTGTGGAAATCTGTTTCATTTAGTTATGTCGTTCCATCGATAACGGTGCCTGCCTAAAACCATGAACCACACGAATGTTAGCTGTAAATCATTACGCGCTCTATATTTACCTCGCTATCGATATGCATACTTCCGCTTTGGTTACAAAATGTAGATTTTATCAAATCTTCACTCATTAAAGTTGTGGCCATCATTGCGCACAAATTAGACCGACAAGCAGGAAGGTTAATTTACTACAACATAAATGGCGACAGCAAAAGTAAGGATCTGAGAGTCTGAAAACATAAAACTTTTGGTTTCCAAGGTGCGGTCTCCATGTCATCACAGTTACTGGACGGTTACAACCCGGTCTCTATGACATCACACTTACTGGACAGTTACAACCAGGTCTCCATGTCATCACACGTACTGGACAGTTACATCCTGATCTCCATGTCATCACACTTACTGGACAGTTACAACCAGGTCTCCATGTCATCACACGTACTGGACAGTTATATCCTGGTCTCCATGTCATCACACGTACTGGACAGTTACATCCTGGTCTCCATGTCATCACACTTACTGGACAGATACAACCCGCTATCCATGTCATCACACTTACTGGACAGATACAACCCGGTCTCCATGTCATCACACGTACTGGACAGTTACATCCTGGTCTTCAGTTACATCCCGGTCTCCATGTCATCACACGTACTGGACAGTTACATTCTGGTCTCCACGTCATCACATTTACTCGACAGTTACAACCAGGTCTCCATGTCATCACACTTACTGGCCAGTTACAACCTGGTCTCCATGTCATCACACTTAATGGACAGTTACAACCTGGTCTCCATGTCATCACACGTACAGGACAGTTACATCCCGGTCTCCATGTCATTACACGTACTGGA
Organism: Urechis unicinctus; assembly: GCA_034190875.2. Taxonomy (NCBI): domain Eukaryota; kingdom Metazoa; phylum Annelida; class Polychaeta; order Xenopneusta; family Urechidae; genus Urechis; species Urechis unicinctus. Next base: position 5,032,120 of record CM067343.1, on the reverse strand, counting down.
CAGTTACATTCTGGTCTCCATGTCATCACACTTACTGGACAGTTACAACCTGGTCTCCATGTCATCACATTTACTGGACAGTTACATCCCGGTCTCTATGTCATCACACTTACTCGACAGTTACAACCTGGTCTCCACGTCATCACATTTACTCGACAGTTACAACCAGGTCTCCATGTCATCACACTTACTGGCCAGTTACAACCTGGTCTCCATGTCATCACACTTATTGGACAGTTACAACCTGGTCTCCATGTCATCACACGTACTGGACAGTTACATCCCGGTCTCCATGTCATCACACTTACTGGACAGTTACAACCTGGTCTCCATGTCATCACACGTACTGGACAGTTACATCCCGGTCTCCATGTCATCACATTTACTGGACAGTTACAACCCGGTCTCCATGTCATCACACGTACTGGACAGTTACAACCAGGTCTCCATGTCATCACACGTACTGGACGGTTACAACCCGGTCTCCATGTCATCACATTTACTGGACAGTTACAACCCGGTCTCCATGTCATCACACGTACTGGACAGTTACAACCAGGTCTCCATGTCATCACACGTACTGGACAGTTACATCCCGGTCTCTATGTCATCACACTTACTGGACAGTTACAACCCGGTCTCTATGTCATCACACTTACTGGACAGTTGCACCCTGGTCTCCATGTCATCACACTTACTGGACAGTTACCACATGTCATGCTTGCGCATGTTTCATACAAAAATATTTGGTATCGCTTAACCTTAAAGCAGTTAACTTTCAATGAAAGTTGAAGTGTTGATATGACCGGATTGTTGATCGATTGCATGTGATAAAGCCATGGATGCCGGGGTGACACCAATTATACTTTGCACCTGTAAGCACTTAAGGCGACAAACACCTACTACGGTCCATTATGTCCTGAAGAAACACCTCCTTTCAAGTACGCAAAGAAAAAGACCGCAAACAATGTTACTGCAAACAGATTCTCTCATGGCGTCAAGACGGTTAACAGCATCGACCACACCTTTACTAATTACCTCCCACCTCGCTTCAATCTAAATTCCAATAGTATTTAATATGTCAGCATTGTTTAAATCAAGATGTTAACCGTTGTTGCGAGGTCGTACACAGCTCGCTCATAACCACGCGGTACCACCAGCGTTGCGGCGAATCACATCGAAAACACAAACAGTTCTTTACTAGGTCGCAGTCAGCTGCCGCCGGGTCATGTGTGGGGAATGGGGATGTACGCGTTGGTGTGGGTGGTAGTGGGGGGGGGGGGGGGGTATAGTCGGGAGCGTTTGCGACTAAGTACAGCTGTGATGCTTGAGTTGGGGTAGCAGTAGAAGGGTCATCTCGGGGCGCTCTTGTCATGAGGATAAGGTGAAGTGTTGTGCTTGTGGCTGCCCAGCACTCATTGAAAGCCTCATCTTTGTCCCTCAAACGCAGGTGGTCATATGACTTGACGCCATACATGTAGCCTGGTCGACGAGTTGGTGAAGGTGTGGCGAGCTGTGATGAAAGGTGGTGTGTCGGGCGTCATAAGTAGCTATACCTGTCGTACTTAATGACCTGCCTTCCTCACTTCCTACTGACTGTCTCACGCTACAAATTCCCACTCGGCACGATTTCGTGAGCGATAATTGCACCCTGAAAACAGAGATACATTATGAATAACAAGTCATTACCCTTTGCCATCCAGAGTGATATCACCTGAAATACCCTCTGTCATCTCCCCACCCCCCTCCCCCCTGACTCTCTCACTCGTAATTACATCGCAATCAACAGCACAAGGATTGCCCTCGCTCGACCATCGCAGCACCTTTCCCGTGATCTCCGCACCGTTCCCGGGATCGCCGTACCGTTCCGGGGATCGCCCTATCGTTCCCGGGATCGCCACTCTGTTGATCCTCATTCGCTAGATCCCTACTCTATCCCCAGAATCACACTTCCTCGATCCACTTGTCTTCGATACTTATCCCCTGGATCCTCATCTCCGAGATCTCCCACCCAGGGTTCACATAAAAAATCACCATGATACGTTCATTTCATATACGTTAGGAGAAAGTCAGGTGAACCATCGGCCCACAGCTGCTGCGAACTCAGCGCTTGGTTTGGTCGCCCTATTGCCAGTTATAATGGCGGCTATAATTAGCTCTCTGTGTACTTCTGCGTGACGCGAATATATTTCTACCACAGCACAATGTGTTGTATTCGCATGTGTTTCCCTCGCAAATCACAGTGCACGTTCTCACGGTTTACTCGGCGGACCTACTGGTTATATAGCATGTGCGTAACCGCTTCTGGACAGATGAATGAACTTCACATTTACTAATACTACTGTTGCATTTCCAAACAGCGTAACTTCCCCGTGAGCAGTGTGGGGAGGCCCAACGTGAATAACTCCCTCTGTCGCCTGTGTGTAGTACCTCCCATGGCCAGTGTAAGCGGTCGCAGCAGCAACCAGCAAGCCTACAAACTCTTCACAGAACAGACGAGCTCGCTGACGTTGGCACCGGAACATTATCAGATGTGTATGCGGAGGGTCGGGGACCGCCTCCTCAACAGCAGTATGTTCTGGCGAGTCATTGAGGAAGAGGAAGAGCTCAGATCATCGTCCACCTCATGTGAGATGCGCTTTCTCACGTGCTATTGGATTTTTGTCAGATGTCATGTTAGATGTACGTTATGATACGTTATGGGGGATTTCTGCATTGTTATGAGAATGTTGTGCAGTATTGAAGGAGCGTAATAGGGATGGACCATTTTGTAGCGTGAAAGAAAATGCACTTTATGTAGCGTTTTAGGGAACGATCACTTTGTAGCGTTAAAGAAGATGCACTTTATGTAGCGTTATAGGGAACGACCAATTTGTAGAGTTATAAAAGATGCACTTTATGTAGCGTTATAGGTAACGACCACTTTGTAGCGTTAAAGAAGATGCACTTTATGTAGCGTTACAGGGAACGACCAATTTGTAGCGTGAAAGAAGATGCATTTTACGTAGCGTTAAAGGGACTGACGTTTTTGTAGATTTATGGGAGGTGCCTTTTATACAGCAACATAGAAGATGCACTTTATGCAGCGTTATGCGGATTTCCCATTTTCCAGCGTTTTGGGAGTCTCCCTTTATGCAGCGTTACAGAAGATGGATTTTTTGTAGCGTTTTAAGGATTTCCCAATTTGCAGCATTATGGAAATTTCCTTTTATGCAGCGTTATGGATGATACATTTTATGCAGCGTTATGGGGATTTCCCATTTTGATGCGTGCCCTTTGGGAGCGTTTCCCACTAATGCAGCGTTATTGGGATTGATGATTTTGAAATTATAGCGTTATTGGGTAAATTGATTCATTTCGTTTCGATGATCCATTATTTGGTGCATGAAAATATGGGAAAACACCCATGGTAGTTTTAATAAGTTGATTCAACTCAATAGGCCCTGTAAGTACATTACTGTTCATAATGTCAAACGATGCCAAATCATCTATTTTAAACAATTACTCTTATGTGAATCTGCTTCTATCTTGACATCTGCACAGATCAACTGATCAGGGACTTACATGCACCACATGACAGAAATGTTATATTTACAATCAATGCGATGGCAATTGTTTTCCCACAATCCTTCGTTTTCACTGTTAACGCTAATTTCAAGGTGTAGTTTTAATCGGGCGTTTTGTTTAACTGTCCGTAACTGCATTACTCATTTTGACTAATGTTCAAGAAACTGTATGTATTGTTCCTTTTGGCCGATAAGGAGTGCCATCAGTTGACTTCGCGTCCGTTATGGAAGGCCAAGTCATTGTCTCGCAGCGTTTCGCCAACATATTGCAACATGTTCCCAAGTACCATGTGAGGATAAATCTAGTGCCTGGCTAACAAAGAAGGCACAGCAATGTGTCCTATGTGGTATTTTATTGACGTTAGTAGAATCTTATTTGCTGCGAGGTTATTGGCCTAAGAAACCACATTAGTCTTTTTGTACATGACAGCTTCTTTGTGTACTTGAATCACCCTACCGCAGAGTTTGCCACGAGGAAAAGCTTCCTTCCAATCACCCTAAAAAATTCCACCAGGAAGCTTTCCATTCACCCTACTGCCTGATCGAGACAGCTTTTGGGAAAACAGCTACTACCTACTGTTTGTGTTGAATAGCTTCTAAACGAGGACATCATACTTCTCCATCCGTTATGCCCTAGTAGAGGTTGATTCTGAGGAAAGAATAGCTATTGATGTACTGCATCCGGCACGATGGCCTAAGAAACAAATTGCCTTTTTGTACTTGAATGATATAGCTGGAATCCATACCGCAGAGTTGCCTTTTCTTTTTGGCGGTCACCCTCTTTCGCTATTTCCCTTTCTCATATGAGCTCATACTCTCTGTGTTTCAGCGTGGTCCGTTCCGCGATGTTCCTTCTATCAGGACGTCGCCAAACTCGACATGGCCGTAGAGGTGGACATTCTGAGGAACAGCCGGGCTTCTGAAAACCTTCCTAATGACATCACACTGGCCACACAGCTCTCACATGACAGAATAGATAAGCTGCTTCACATTCTTCACGCCTGGCCAGGTAAGATAGGCACCATATCGTCCGCCCGCTAATTTAATAACCCTAATGCCCCACCAGAATAGCTTCTCCAATAAACCCACTGTCCTACCAGGATAGTTTCCCCAATCACCCTATTACCATGTTTCCAATTTACTGCCCCATTCTCCAATCACCCTACTGCTCCCTCTTCAGGACAGCTTCTCCAATTTCCATTAATACTGCCCCACGAGGACAGCTTCTCCAATCACCCTACTGCCCCACCAGGACAGCTTCTCAATCACCCTACTGCCCCACCAGGACAGCTTCTCCAATCACCCTACTGCCCCACAGGGTCAGCTTCTCCCTTTCCATTAATCACCCTTTCCTTTCTCATTACTACCAGAATTCTTCAATCACCCTCTCTCTCCCCACGAGGACAGCTTCTTTAATCACCCTATGTTTCCTTTCAATTTGCCCCACCAGAATAGCTTCTCCAATCACCCTACTGCCTCACCAGGACAGCTTCTCCTCCCCTTTCCATTAATGTTTCCTTTTCTCATTTGCCCCACCAGAATAGTCATCTGCTCCTTCTCTTTCTTTTTGCTCCCTTTCCATTAATGTTTCCTTTTTCATCTGCTCCCTATTCTTCCTGTCCATTCATGTTTCCTTTCTCATCTGCTCATCCTCCCTCTCCCCCCTTTCCATTAATGTTTCCTTTCTCATTTAGTCATCTGCTCCCTCTTCTCCCTTTCCATTAATGTTTCCTTTCTCATTTAGTCATCTGCTCCCTCTTTTAGTCATCTGCTCCTCTTTTTCCATTAATGTTTCCTTTCTCATTTAGTCATCTGCTCCCTCTCCTCCCTTTCCATTAATGTTTCCTTTCTCATTTAGTCATCTGCTCCCTCTTCTCCCTTTCCATTGATGTTTCCTTTCTAATTTAGTCATCTGCTCCCTCTCCTCCCTTTCCATTAATGTTTCCTTTTTCATTTTGTCATCTGCTCCCTCTTCTCCCTTTCCATTAATGTTTCCTTTCTCATTTAGTCATCTGCACCCTCTCCTCCCTTTCCATTAATGTTTCCTTTCTCATTCATTCATCTGCTCCCCCTCCTGCCTTTCCATTAATGTTTCCTTTCTTTGTCATCAGTTTGTTCCTCTCGTAATTTTTCATTCATTCATCTAGTCGCTCTTGCCACCTTCCATTAATTGCTGCTCTCTCTTGTTCTCTTGCTTTATTTGTTTCTCACCCTTCCTCTCTCTTTCGTTCATTTAGCCTCTCTTCTTACATTACTGTCTCCTCTCTCACTTTTCAATTCGTTATTGTTTTGTCTCTCTCTCCCTCTATCTGTCCTTTTCTCTCTCGATCTCTCTCTCTCTCCCTCTTTCCCCATATTTCTCTTCCTCTCTCTCTTCGCCTCTATCTCTGTTTCTCTCCATCTCTCTCTTTGTCTCTACCACCCCCCTCTCTCTCGTCGTTTTTCATCTTGTCTATCCCTTCCTCTTCCATTTCCCCTATTTACTCCGTTCCATTCGGGGTGCGCTTGTACTGACAGGAGTTGTGTTGGTACAGATCATCTGCATTCACCTTGATAGGGATGTTGCAATTAATCAGCTGTCAAGCAATCGGAGGTTGTCGCTACCTGGTACCCACACGTCATTGATCAACATGTCAGATAGGCGATAATTATACCACCCAGCTATCGAGCTCAAGAAGCTACCTCGTTATCGCTTAATAAGACTATAGATATGTCCTTAAAAGCAAGAATGTTAATTGGTTTCTGCTGCTTACATATATTCATTTATGTATGTACGAATGTATGTATAGTATGCATGTATGTATGTATGTATGTATGTATGTATGTATGTATGTATGTATGTATGTATGTATGTATGTATGTATGTATGTATGTATGTATGTATGTATGTATGTATGTATGTATGTATGTGTGTGCATGCATGTGTGTGTGCATGTGTGTATGTATGTATGTATGTGTATGTATGTATGTATGTATGTATGTGTATGTATGTATGCGTGCGTGCGTGCGTGTATGCGTATGTATGTATGTATGTATGTATGTTTGCATGTATGCATGTATGTATGTATGTATGTATGTATGTATGTATGTATGTATGTATGTATGTATGTATGTATGTATGTATGTATGTATGTATGTATGTATGTATGTATGCATGTATGCATGTATGTAATGTATGTATGTATGTATGTATGTATGTATGTATGTATGTATGTATGTATGTATGTATGTATGTATGTATGTATGTATGTATGTATGTATGTATGTATGTATGTTTTTAAAACTGTCCACCTATAGATGTTTGACAATGTCCACCTTTAGATGTTTGACAATGTCCACCTCTGGGCGATTGACTTTGACCACCTGTGAGTCCACTTGTGAGCACTTGACGTGGTCACCTGGTAACACCCAGCACGCCGTGTGTGTGCAGGTCCTATATCGGCCGCCGTCTACCTCGACGTCGACGCCGTCAGTGATTTCATCAGCATCCTCTGTAACTCGACAGAACTTCGCGGTCGTAAGAACCTCCAACTGCACGTGATGAGGGACATTAAGGTAGGTCCAGATGACAGGTGTGTAGACCACACCTCCTCTTGGATCGACGTCGCAGCCTCGGCAATAATGCGTCTATATATAGACTCGTAACTGTCAAGAGATCTCGCTTGACGCCCCCCCCCCCCCCACCTCGCTTGACGTCCCTCCTATTTGGATCCTCACCCGGTCTTATTCGCCTTATTGCCTAATCGCCTGTCATCCCCGCTGTAAGTCACCACAGTAGCTCATGAAGCTTTGGTCGTCTGGCTGTTTATGGGCGTGTCGTAACCCACGCCCAGTCATGACTGCTTAGTGAAGCTCCCGTGTCCACGAGTACGAGTCATTCACGTAACGACCACGCGCAGCTTGTAACGTTAGTGATCCCCGTTTTACTTGCTTTCTCGACCAGACGTTCTCTCGTCCTTGTCGAAATTAATATCGGCAATTGCTCGTCCATTCGTCTGTTCGTTTTCTTTTGATGGCACATTATACCAAAGCTAGTATCAGATCTCGGCCAGGTACTTACTCATCGGTGATTCGACAATAAACCAGGTCTTTACCTTTTCCGAGTACGCATGCGCAGCTCCAGACCCCAGTGGATAGAGAAGCCAACAAACATGAGCGGCGTGTGTGTATGTAGACTTTCGCAGCATAAATATGGCGATTGAAACGAACACCTGGTTTATTGTTGGTGTGCCGATGAATAAGTCGATATGTTAATAACCAAGCTAATTATGGAAATGATAAAGCTGTCACTAGGCTTATAACTATTGCATGCCGAGGTTGGTCTATTTTTTTCGAGCCGGGAACTGATCTCCGTCCACAATATTTATTCAAACCAATTTCGAGAAACGATGCTATTCTAAAGCAAGTCAGCAGGTCCAAACTTATATCTTCTTGCAAATTGATATAGAATATCGTGTACGATGTGAATGTTAATGGGAAATTGTAACGGCTGTAACTAAAGAATCAAAAAATCTGTCGTAAGTTCTTCAGGAGAAATGTGAATTCTTGTGAGGCCCATATGATATAATTTCAGTGCTCTGTAATGTTTGAATTGTTCTTTTGAAAACAAAGTAAACCGCACACGTTATGATTTCATCATGTTCTAGCTATGATTGCTTGACGGCGTACCTGGTAATCGCATGGCTTCATGGGAAACGGCACTATGTGATTGCCACACCGTGATAACGTGTGAACCATCGTGCTGTCGTTATGTAGTATTATGTAGCATTTTTATCACAGTAAATCATACCAAAAAGCAGCATTGATCTCCCTTAAATTTCCTCGCCTAAATATTGATTTCAAGCCAAGATGGCGTGGGTTCGCAGATGCTGTATCCGGTGAACAAGTTACGTAACTTGGCGTTGGAGCACGTGGACACGCGGTTTGTCTTTCTGTCTGATGTCGACTTTATTCCACAGAGACAACTCTACAGCCAACTCAGCCAGAAAGCCAACAACAACTTGCTGGACCCTAAAAAGGTGACAGCTTCTTTATTCAGTGTTCACCCACCACACGAGGTCACATACCTACCTTGACCTTGACACGTATGCTTAGGTGACGGATTGTCGTCTTTACCCACGATAGGACGTTCATTATCACTAACTGTTTAATTTCATCAACTATTTCCAAACGGCTTACCGTCTTTAACGTTACCATGTACTGCCTCCACTCGGTTGGATCTGGATCCTGTATGGTCTCGCCGTCTCTTATGTGATCTTTCTCCATCAGGCCTACGTCATCCCCGCTTTTGAAGTTACAGAGGCTGGGCCGCTTAACGTCATAGTGGACCAACTGCCCCGAGACAAACATCAACTCCGACAGCTCTGGGACGAGGACAAAGTTCGCCAGTTCCAGTAAGTTCCGATGTAGCTCCAACTGCTTCTGATACTTGGCTGCAACCTAAATTGGACTACTTTTTCATTCAGATGATTACCGTTATTAGTGTTGAAAAGTCAAATGTTAACACATTATAACTGCATTATCGTGACTGGTATATACGCCGTGTTTTTGCTGTTTATGTTTCGGTGTGTATGTGTGTGCGTGTGTGTGTGTGTTTGTACGTGCGTGCGTGTGTGTGCGTGCATGTGTGCGTGCATGTGTGTGTGCGTGCGTGCGTGTGCGTGTGTGTGTGTGTGTACGTGCGTGCGTGTGTGTGCGTGTGTGCGTGTGCGTGTGTGTGCGTGTGTGTGAATATATGTGTGTGAAGAGAGAATTATATTACCCGTAGTTATGTACAGTCGAGGACTTTGTTTCTAAAAATCAAGTCAGTAGACCCACATGTTGAGATATTGACTGGCGAATGTCCCTGGCGGTATCTTGCCTCGACGACAAGTGATTCCTGCATCGTGATCCGCTGACAAATTTCATCAGCTATGGGAGAATTTGGTTTGTGATTAGTTTGCTTGCTTTCAGCGTAAACAGCGCCGCAAGCGGACACGCGCGTACGAACTACGAGCTGTGGAAGGAGGCAGACACTCCGTATCAGGTGGGTTGTGCAATGAAAACCCGCTAACGGATTTTCTCTCTCTCTCTCACCACTTCCCGTTTGCTTAGCCGCCAATTAACTATCCTCATTTCTGTCTGTCTCTGTCTCTTCTATCTCTCTCCCTCCCTCTCGGTCATCATTATCTACTGCGTTTGTCCATCCTATCTTTCTGTTTAGCTCTCTCTCTCTCTCTCTCTCTCTCTCTCTCTCTCTCTCTCTCTCTCTCTCTCTCTCTCTCTCTCTCTCTCTCTCTCTCTCTCTCTCTCTCTCTCTCTCTGTCTTTATCTCTCTCTTTATCTCTCTCTCTCTATCTCTCTCTCTCTTTATCTCTTCTGTTTCTCTCTCTCTCTCTCATTTACTCCCTACCCTTCCCCTTTCTCATCTATCCCTTGGATCAACACATTTTCACAATTTTTTTCATCTGTCACAGATTAATTTCACAGTCGGATATGAGCCTTATGTTGTCATGGAAACCAAGTCCACTCCCAAATACGATCCAAGTTTCCTCGCCCGCTATTATAACAAAGCTACTCACCTAGCGGAGATCTTCGCCTCGGGGTTCGTCTCCTTCATTACTCTGTACACACGGAAACGTTTTCAGATCGAAACGATAAACTATTTGATCGTTTTTGCTTCTCATCCACATGGCATGTAGTGTTGCATATGTATTACATCGTTTTTCACCCAGTTTTCTCGTTGCCATGTTTACGCGATTATTCATTGATCCGATACTGAGTGTACGCGATTTTTTTTTCAACCCGCAAACAAAACCCAGGAATGTTCCCGTGTGTACATAGTATAAGTCAACACAATTGGCTATTATCTCAAACTGATACCGTACACTTTAAGTGTTAACTCCAGCGATAACACGCAAGATAACACAATGCATAATGTATTTCCTGTGATGTGATTGTAATTATATGGGGGTTCATGATTCATTCTAATAATTGGGTCATGTAGGGTTGAGTTCTGGGTGCTGCCTGACACCTTTACCATACACGTCCCTCACGGCAGAAATGGCTGGAAGGGTTTCATCATCAAAAAATGGTAGGAGAATATCTGGTTATCGCTTATCAGGTCTTGCCTTAATATCTGTACTTCTACCTCTCTTATCTGCTAGCTTCCTATGCTTAACATGGTACTACCCATCCCGATACTGTATGGAGTCCACAACATCGATACTCCGTACCCACAACCTCCCCCCACATATGCCGAGTTAGGGATGAGATCAGTTGCTATCTATCTAATCACCTCTTTGATGTTCACCTGTACAGGTGCGCTCGACAGGCGTTTGACGAGTTTCACGATCGCATCAAGCTCACATACAACGTGTCCCTGTGGTAACTCGGCTGTCCATATCCTTTACGGTGACCTCCGCCAGGAGGCGTGCTGTTGAGGCGGTGTGAATGCTAAATACCCGCCCGGACTGTAGCCGTCTCTTGCCAATCCTATGCAACTCGCTCATCATATACCAGT
>CM067343.1:3676053-3688553 GCA_034190875.2 Urechis unicinctus | reverse complement strand
TAAATTGAGTACATTTTAAGCTGCGCGAGACTGTATTGGGAGCGACCTCTATTGTAATTATAATTCACAGAAAGAGAATTTTGACATATTTTTCTCATGGCGAGTTCACCTCATCGGAGAGTTCGGTAAGAGGTTACACGGTCTCAAAAGGTCTTTAACTTAAAGCAATCATTGTAGAGGCGACGGTGTATGTGCTGAACGGAAAGACATATCACGTAGTTTAGGAAGTTTAGGACATTTAACCAAAGAGTGTATGGCTTCGCTAAGAGCGCTCACTAAAGCCTCAACCTGAGGCCAAATGTGAAGACGTCACCTGTCAAGCGCCGTGCGTTGCTTTGTCAAAGCGTCTCTTAAAACCACGTGGAATTCTCTGATGGGAGCCTCGACCAATCAGATGGCTCGATGTTTAACAGACGCAGACCCCGAGACATCGGATCAACAATCCAACTTGCTTTTGTTGAATTCGTAGTACCGTTGCCCGAAGACGGCGTTTTATTTCCGGTAATTTCATAACCTCCACACAGCTTAGTGAAGCTATAGTCTCAATTCTCGAGATCTTCACATGCCCCTGGCAAGCCAACAGATGTTGAAGTATACCCCCGGCCAGTTACCTCGCTCTAGAAGGTTGTTGACAATCTACTATCACCATCTATAGCGCGGACATTAAAGATCAAGAATAGTAAACGAGACGAACTAATTTCGATAGGTCTACCTGGGCAATTTATTTAGTGGATATTTTTTTTCATATTGTAGTTGTTATTTTCGCTGTCCGGCGTGTTTTGGCAGCAGAAATGCTCTAGGAAACGACATTTGTCTCGCTCTTATCAATTGCTATGACGTGAGCCCAATATTCCCATGTGCTTTTGTTTATATCACGTTAACGCCACCTAACGATGGCAGTGTATTATAACAAGCGAAGTGATCACCACAGAACCACTATCTCCCTGGAAACGCTTTGCAACGATACAGGGTTGCGATTTGAGTGCACCACTTACATGCTGTGTCAAAAAAACTCTGACGGTCAAACATCCATTGTAAAGAATGATATCCAAGGGGAAAGACATAGAAGTCTTGTGTAAATAAGAGAAGGGTTAGGGAAGTATGAGAAAAGGATGAGGCAGTGAAAGGCGAAGCGAGGGTGAGGCAGAAAAGGGTAAAGGGTAGATCAGGGCAGTTCATAGTGAGGGGAGGGTGAGGCTGCAAAGGGATAGATAGGGGTAAAGCAGCAAAGGGTGAGAGGAATGTTAGGCAGCAAAGGGTGAGGGCAGTAAAAAGAGAGGGGAAGGTGAGGCAGAGAAGGGAGAGGGTAGAGTGAGACAGCGAGGGAGTAGGGGGTGAGACAGCAAAGGGTGAGGGGAGTGTGTGGTAGCGAAGGGCGAGAGGACGGTTAGGCAGCAAAGGTTGAGATCTCGGTTATTCAGAGAGGGGTGAGGAGAGAGTGAGGCAGCGAAGCTGATCCCTTGCATGCCATTTTGTTATATAAACATAGCGGCTCGGCAGTTGTCAGCTTTTGCATCGGGACCAAAGCGCCTGTGTAGCAGAGCACCAGCTTCACTTAACGGAACCTCCTCTTGCAATCTACTTATTTGTTGCCACATAATATTGAGTCTCTTTGATATCAAGCTCAAAAAGTCAAGATTTAATGCTATTCCAGTTGAAGATAATTCATGTAACGCATACATCGCTCGAATGAATCACTTGCATCGGTAAATGGAAATTGTATGAAAGATATCTACGAATTTATGGAAATGTCATCATTGCATTGACAACCGATGCTAAAATGATACCCGATGGGCAGTCAATTTCATCTCAATTTCACTTGCTGTACACCACAGCGGTTATGCTCAGTGTAACAGCTCACAGGCCCAAGCCCTCCAAGTACGAGTACTAGTGTATTAGTGCAGATATGTTGCGGATACACATTGGAATCTCTGAAATGGTCACGCATACCAAACACTCCTAAATTGACCTGTTCAATATAATGTGATGGAAGATCACCTAATTCAAGGTTGCATTTATGCCGACTTGCACACTGTGTTATGCAACCATTGATAGTGCATACGCTGATTAGTGCATGCAGCAATCTAAGATTGTTACACTGCGCAGCTTACACATTATATTTCCGAATTCCATTTCAACGCATATGGTTGATTTAAGAAAACATTATACCACTTCTGCGACCACCTAAATGTAACCGCGTTGGAAGAATGTTTCATTTTCTGCTGATGTATTAAACCTATTAAGCGTTCATTCTTTCGCCAACTGAATAGCATTGGACCTGTATTTCTGGCCATTCTGTCGTTTATATGCCTATGCTAACATTTGGATGGGTCGGTGCTTGATTGTAGCAGGACTGATAAATGCCAAATCAAGTCCGATATCAGTCATACTCTGCTTCCGCAGCAAGCGGCAATTGTGTTGGTAAATTTCATGGAATTGCAACTAAAACTGAGAAGGTATTCTAAGGTTTATTTGAGTTGAAACAATAATCGAGGCTAGACTAATGCACTAGAATTACATCGTCTGATATGCAAAGTCCACAGCGAACACTACCAACATATATATCAAGGTATATTTAAGAAACAGTATCCGTTTACGATGCATGTAACCAGCAACGCTTCATCGAGATAAATATCCTCGCCAAAAGCAGCAACCAAACAAATGCCGCTACAAAGCGTAGCGACGATATAAGAGGTTTTTCAAGCAACCATGCTGTTTACCTCATCTGATGCGTTTAAATTGAGTGATATTCTAGCTTTTTTCCCAAATGAATGGTCTGATTTATTAATTCATGTAAAATTACAACCTATTTGCTAAGAGACGACGACGAAACAATGTTGGCACTGACTTGTTCAAAAATCTATTGTGTTACAAAGGTACGGCTGTGCACTTTACCTTTGGAAGTTTAATGATAAAATGGCTTAAAAAGATGAAAGCACACAGCAACTGGAGGTGTGGCCTTATCAATCCTCTCGTGTCTTTGTCATCCCATAGCCCGCTGCCATAGGTAAAGCGCCTAAGTCGCGCTGGTTCTGTGGACTTAACGACTAGTTCACAGTTGCATCCATTAGGTAATACACCCTGAACTGTCAGATATTTTTTGTTGTTGCATGCTTCCTTGGAACTCTAGGATGAATGCTATATATGAATGATTTGTACAAAAAAAAAACTGGGGAGCAAATCCGAATAAACGTGTGATCATAAGCAACGATCTATAATACTATGATTTTAGCAATATATGCAATCATAACACGCAGCATGAAGGTAAATGAGGGTATGTTGCTGCATGACATCACACAGCACCAATTACTTGGCGCTATGACAGGGACCGATTTCCAAAAAATCAGCTTGCTCCTTTTTATTCCCATAAACTTGTCCATAGTGGTTTTTGGTTACGTATGTACCGACAATTGCGTATCGTTATTTATTTGCATGTTTGAGGGACTTATTCCACACCATGAACTTTTCGATGAATATCCCCTCCGGCAAAATATACCATTTGAGAAGAAACCTTAACACTGCATATGTTTGTCAACTTGGTATGATATATTTAGCAATCAGACTAATATAATTAGGTAGTAGTTATGAATTCCGCTTAAGGTTTAAATAACAGCTGCAAACTTTACTCTAACTGTATTCAGCTGTAGGCTACAAAAGTTCTAAAACATTCGGATGGAATCGAAACACGATTCGTCAAACAAGGGACGAAGAAACACTGTAGCATCGACAGCTACAGTGAGTGACTGTAATTGTGAGCCCATGCGGTGGCTCGTTGTAGCAACATCTAACTGGATTGCACACTAACTGGCCAAGTGGCGTTTACCATATCTAAGCAGGCAATAAATAGTCATTTGCGCGAGTTGCCTAGGCACCATGTAATAAAAATAGTTGTTCAGTGGCCGAATCCGTTGTTTTTATGATAGTGTCAGTTTGAATTATCTCCTTTGGAGCTCTGAAATATTGAATAATAATGTTGTACCTGCAGCAAGTACAGACAGATTAGGCAGAGGTTTACTAATTGTAGCACCAAAAAATAAAAATAGGGGACAGAAATCAGACTCACCACCTAATTTTATTCGTCCTGCGGTTTTAACACTTAGACAATATACACTCAATATAGAGGTTGCTGTCATTTTAGACGAGACATTTAAGTAAATGCAAGGCATAAGATGTAAGCATAGCATTTGAGCTAATAAATAAGCTGTATCAGGCTCCACATAAAACGCATATGCTAGGACCCTTGTAACCACCTGCTTTTATTCGTGTGTTTTTTTTATGGCGCTTATACAAAAAACGAGGGCGAGCTACAGACAACATTGTTGTAATTTTTACACCAACCAGTACAGATTACAATAGGCACTAGGCAGGTGTTGTAGCAAAAAATAAAAAGCGAGGGTACAGAAATTAAATCACCAGTGGGAATTTTCCATATATGGCGGTTTACATAACACTTAGACAATATAACACTAATTAGAGGTTGCTGAGTTTTGATACGATAATTACAGTAAATGCAAGATGTTCAGCATAGGAAGTGGCGTAAGCATATGACCTAGTAGCAAATATATCTTAAGGAAGCTCATGGCACCTTTTAATAAGCCTTTCCACAAGTTATAATAAAATAGTTGTTCAGTGGCCGAATCCGTTGTTTTTATGATAGTGTCAGTTTGAATTATCTCCTTTGGAGCTCTGAAATATTGAATAATAATGTTGTACCTGCAGCAAGTACAGATTATAGGAGGTTTACTAATTGTAGCACCAAAAAATAAAAAGAAGGGGACAGAAATCAGACTCACCACCTAATTTTATTCGTCCTGCGGTGTTAACACTTAGACAATATACACTCAATATAGAGGTTGCTGTCATTTTAGACGAGACATTTAAGTAAATGCAAGCCCCGCATAAGATGTAAGCATATCATAGTGACCCTTGTAGCTGCTGGCTTAACAGGGAATGTCCATAATGGCGCTCATACATAAAAAGACAACAGAGGAAGCGCTTATATATAAATTTATGTGTATATATATGTATATATATATGTATATATGTATGATATATGTCTATATGTATATTTACATATATATATATACATATGTACATCTATACATACATTTGTACATCTATGCATATATATATCGACTGCCCGTCGGCGTTGCATACATCCTCCCGTCAGCATTGCGGCAAGAAAGCGAGTGATGGAGGTAAAAAATGTTAGAGTTTAGTTGCCTAAGAAAGATATATGCTTGCAAAATAAACCACATAAACACATGAGTTCATGCCTAGGATTTGCCCGGAAAGAACTGAACGGTAGTCGTGAATATAAACTAGCCCATGCTTATCTTATTGTGTAACAGACGAGTATTAACAATGGCAGCTTAGCAGCATCATACCAGCGCACTAATGTCACTTACCAGCAGCCGTAAATTGCAGGTCGTTTTACTGATAACGAACCCATGCAAATATGTAGCCAAGTTATTATAGCTGACTGAGATCTGTGCTGCCTTGAAGAGGCCATCAACTCGCTGAATGAGGAAAATAACCAATAATGAAGGTAAAATAGCAGGGTACACTTCAAAAAGCTCTCCGAGAAACGGCAATATAACACATTAAGTGCCTACTTGGGTCATAAGATCCTGAATGAGAATGGAAACTATTCCACAGTACGCCGCGACGACATACACAACGTTAATGGGCTAATCACAAGTCGTCATTAGAAAACAACAAGAAATGAGCACGAACATCGGTTTCGTAAGAGCCTCAATATTAAAGTAACAGCTTATGGTATTGGTCTGCGATCTCTTGACCAATCGAGCCCTTGTCGGGCGCACATCTATCAGACTAATGTCCAACTACATTCCCCTTTAAAAATGTAACCTTCGTCGAGGCAGAATACTATTCTTACCATCTTTGTAGCTTTAATGCTGCGCTAAACGCATTCTTTGGTCGAGGGTATAGCCCTGCTGATCTATTATTTGTCAGCAACTGCACAGCTCACTCGTTGCTACGAATCACATTGAATCAGCGTGGTGGCGACAAATATTAGCCTCCTAAACACTACATCTTATGCTAACAAGAAATGCAAGCATTGTAAGAACGTTATTCAATAAATGTTTGCCTGTTGCAAAATACGAAAGAGTTTGAATGCTAACCTTTAACATCAATCAGGTCATAAGCACAAAGAATTGATCAATGTTCAATAGATTTTAATTAACATTACCGTTATGAGGTTTCAGAAAGATCTTGAACTTCAAAGTTAAATCGGATAAAGTATAGCTAGTCTACGGTGTAATAGCTGCTGTCAATAGAGTGGCACGATCATATTGAGCCACATCCATATAGATGGATATGCTTAACATACACCATGAGATAAGTCAGTGGTTAATATCACGAGAGTGAGATGCTTTTGCAGTAACAAGGGTGAGATTAGTCTTAAATCGTTGATTCTAAAACATTCGGGGGTTCAAACTCTGTCACGTGTTCATCATTACATAATCGTAGCTCACGATGCTAAACGGTGCTCCTTTGAGCCGGGAAATAGATCAAATGTCTTTGTACACCAATAGATGTTGCCCTGTAACTCCTGGAGCGACTGCTCCACCAACTTCTGGTATAATCATTTGTGTTGATAGACGTTGTTGCCGATAATCTTCATGAATGTGTTGAATGAAATATCATACACTCGGCTAAATCTCCATTGATTGTCGGACCATTAGACACAACAGATAAAACTGACAGGGATATAACATTGCGTCATCACTTGTGGGATAAAGCCTAGCGTTATCACTTGTAGGATATAGCATCGCGTCATCACTTCTCGGAATAACATAGAATCATCACTTGTAAGAAATAGCATGTCGTCATCACTTAATAAAACTCATCACCTGTGGGATAATCAAACCACTTGACCATGTTGCAAAAAATATATCTACCTTCCCTTCTATTCAATACAGCACACATTAGAGTGACCAATTAAATTCGTTTAAATGACAGGACTTATATATGTTGTGCACATCGTCATTCACGAGAGAGCTGTTGCATCGATTGTCCCTTCCGAATTTTTCAGCATTTGAACAATATTGCAAATTTGATCGAATAACCATCTGTATGAGCTGCGCAACTTAATCAATGCAGCTGTCAGCATATACTCCAATCATATTTTTAAATGAGGTCAGAAGAGGATCGCAAACGCATTTTAACTGGATGTGATACTTCCTGTTACATCTTCAATACAACTGCAATGCATTAAATTTGTACATTCGTTTCTTTCGAGCACCAATCAAACATCATCACTTACCAGAAGCCTTGAATAACTACCCTTTCGACAAATAAAGAGTTGGTGAAAATATTTGACTACCTCATCACTGGTGACCCAGCTCTAACAAGACTGTAAGGACATCGCACATGCCTGACTTGAGGTCAATTACCAATTACTAAAGGTAACTCGGGGTTTGCTTACCTTCACACACCTGAGACGCAACAATAAATCACAATAATTACCTACTTACGCTGAGGCTGGCTAACGGATCCTGAACCAAGGGGCAGTACTCAACTAGGGTTATCAGCAGTCATAACATGTGTCTACAAACATTCACCCCGAGTGATACCTCAGACAAGGATGAATTCTACATGTTATGTAAAAGCCAGCGAGATTGATAGTCCGTTGATTTGAAAACTGTAAATGCAAGACGATCCTCACTTCAGCGTTTGGTATTTACGCTCAATTATTTTCTACTCTGCCCATTTGCCAACCACAAATAACAAATTTATCATATCTTCTCGTGGAAATGGAAGCGAGGCGATCACAAATTTAAACACTACCTCGGTTGGGAAGGGCTCTATTCTACGTCCATGCGTTTCTGCCCATCGCAAAATAGGGTCCACTCCTACGATTACTTTTAGTATGGAGAATTCATTAATTGATGCAGCACGTGCTCATTACATCCGACCGCCTCCCGCACGATTTATTGGTGTAAATGCTCCGCTGAGATAAACCAGAACAAACAGACTCTCAAGTGCTATACTTCTCCAAACGTTGAGGGAATATGTTGGCACGTGCTAGACCCAGCGCTGTTAGCTGTCAGGATACCACCGAGAAGTAGCCTCTGCGATACCAAGATGACAATGTTGCTCTTTCTGTTTCAATATAGTTATTGTACATATCATTGCAGATGTGCCTGTCTTTCTTATGGGAAAGCAATTGCTCAGGCAAGTCATCGCCCCGGAGCAAAAGCGTCTACTTTCTTGAATATTGTTTGTCATTTCTATAATTGCTAGATATGTTTAGAAAACAAGCATACCACTAAAGCTATACCATTGCTGTATAACTGTATGTAAAAATATAGCTGATGTTGGGGAATAAAATGGTTACATTTTCACACAACGTTAATACGCCGTTCAGAGCGTTTCATATGCGCTGCTGCTAACGCTGGTACAGAGGTTTTTCCCCTCCTTGTGGTAGGGGTGTGATGGTAGGCAAGTATTGTAAACCTATCCATATGGCAATCAAGCATTCAAAATAACTCTAAAATGCATTTATGTGCCCAACGAAGTGAATAAACAAACAATTACACTATTCATCCCTCCCCTGCATGTCAGAGGTCCCCTTAATCAAATCAGAGGGATCATGATATTGGATTACTGGGTGGGTAGGTTAATCCTGACATTGCATATCAAAGCGGACATGATTGCACCTTTCAAGCTTTATTCTGGACAATATATTCCTAACCATGAATGCTTTGTGATCTGTTTCATGCCTGTGACCTAGAGAGTAGAGTTGTGTAATCGAAAGCTCGGTTTGGCGGTGCTTCGACCAGAATCAGTCTAATTAGAGAAGCGATTGATTGGTGCTCCATCTGTGCATCCAAGGGCCGTATACTGACGCTTGTCTGGTTCCGTTATTCGTGTCTTTCTCATAATGAGACTTAATGTGCATTGATGCATTTTGTTAGCTAATGTATTCCGCTTGCTCAAGCAAAGAAAGAAAGAGAGGGGGAGAGATGGAGGAATTTCGAGGGAATGTGAGAGCAAAATATATAGATAGAGGGAGAGAGAAAGAGAGGGAGAGAGAGAGAGAGTGAGTGAGAGAAAAAGAGAAGTGGAAGAGAAAGGTTAAGAGGGAGAGTGAGAGAGAGAGTGAGATAGAAAGAAAGAGAAATAGAAAGAGAGAGATATATAGAGGGGGAGAGAGCGAGCACGAGACGGATGTAGGGGAAAATGAATGATAGATATAAAGATATGAAAACAGATATTGAAAACATGATAATAGAGTGAGAAATAGCGATATCCAGAAAAAAGGGAGAGAGAGAGGGGGAGAGAGAGAGGAGGAGAGAAAACGGAAGAGCGAGAGAGAGGACGAGAGAGAGAAGAAGAGAAATGGATAGAGAGAGATAGATGACAAGAATATTGTCAAAGAGGGAAAGAGATCTATGGAGTGAGATATATCAATAGAGAGCGAGGGAGAGAGATAATAAATTAAATCTTTCATTTGCGTGTATTTTCCAGTATATGTAGAGAACAGGAACACAACCAACCCAAAATAACACATGCTTGGACCCATATTTTTATGAAATGATTTTCTTGTTTGCGTTTTTGCGCAGCATAAATATATAGCTGGTCAAAACATTCTGTACGTTAAAGGGTTGATTATTTGGATATAAAATGGTATTAACATAACCAGATCAATCGTTGCTGTGTGCTGAGTTCCTCGTTCATGTTCAAACAGTTTACAATTTCAGCACATCGTAATATTTTCCTGGGTCAATACACTTTTGTGTCCGTTGATAGAACCATTGATTTCCAATGGAAATGGGTATCAAATCACCAAATACTGACTCAGCCTGGAAAGATACATTCCACGGGACGCGCAAATATATTGTATTGAAAAGACTGCTTCAGTTGATCTATGTACAGCAGAAACCTGCTTTCACTATTCCGCTAAGTAACCATTATTCCGCCATGATATATCTGTGCAGCTCATATTGGCATATATGCACGAATATAATCGACATATTATTTTGTCCTCTCACTTATGTAGCCAGATGACCTGGTCACCTCTGCGTGTAGAATGCTTTCACTGCATCACACAGCCAGTATTATACGCCCATATTGTTAGGAGTGAAGCTGCACCAGTTCGCATTTCTTCGCCTCTAGACCACAATTCGCCCCGTAGCTCTTTTTAATAACCTGATATGTATGAACATTGAAAGTGTCGCCGTTTGGTTGAGGCGATTTTGTACCCATGCAAAATCACCGTATCAGATATTTTCGCTATGGCAGTGAAATCCCATTTCTTTAATCTTCTAGATTCTAGGAGAAAGTAACAGATACTATTCTCATATCATCTGTACAACATTTAATACGATGTAATTGTGCTTAAATATTGGCAACATCCCACCGCAAAATTGAGTATTGGTGGACTTGATTATTTGTATCACAACGCACGCATGAACGCTTACGAATCATTCAGCTTTCATGGCCCAACTTTGCATGGCAGATGAAATATACTGACACAAATCTCGCTGTGTAGACTGAAATATACACAAGTTTGCTTGTATTTATTGTAGTATTTAACGGCGCTAGCTTTTTTAAATCTAATAAGACACCTACTTATGATCTCGCTGTGTTATACACAAGCTATGGCGCTTTCGGTACAGCCAAGTGACTAAGGTGGCATATTTAGTTCCTTGCTGACCGTCATTTGCTCCACATATGAAGAAGTAATTGAAGATAAGGTTTGCGAACAATTTCGAAAAATTAAGATTGAATAAGCGATGAAAATGTCTTAAGCATGGTAAAAAATGCCGCATGTTATATCGTTTTGCAAATGTCTGGTTGCTTTTTCTGTCGTCCAAAGTATGGCAAACAATCAGATGTCCTATGCATAGCGGCATGTCTTAAGTTCTACATTAGAGCAATATGCATTGCTTTTGTTGTGATTAAAAAAGAATTGAATGGTTTGTTTTTGTTTTACGACTCCTTCGATGCAGTCAGTATGGGCGAAGTGAAACGTCAAATGAATGGTGGTATCGTATCTTGTGAGAGCCTCGTCGTAACTCAAACGTCAGGAGAGCATCAGCTGTCGAAACCATGTACCCAGTGTTCTTATGTTAAAGCAAACCGCCGGTGTGTTCCATTGGCAGTTATCCCATTATCCTTGGTCCAGTCAGCCTTACTCGATCATGAAGCTGTCATATACCACCCCACATCATTTCATGAATATGATATGCTTGATAGCAAACCGTTGCATTATTATTCATCATACAAAACCACAATGATTTATTGCTCTGCAAAGTTAAGCTTTGTCTGCAGCAGGTCGAAGTGAGCACCTGTGGTTAGCATCTCCACCGCTTTTCAGTGTGCCTACTTGACAATTCCATTATATTCACACATCGTGAGAATGACGACGCGTTCCGCAAGATTTGCGTAGCGAATGCATTTCATAAGAAGCCACTCGACCGTCCATAAAGTGTACCACCTGCGCGTTACTATAGCGGACGATGAGCTGTTTGCTGCTGGGAACGTGTACGCGGTCATAAAGCACCAGGGAAGGCTGGACAATCAGACGTTTGTTGGAAGAACATGATATCGCCGTCCGCCTTCTGGCATTTGATGGTCCAAGCATTCGGGAAACATGGTCGCACATGACATTAAACAAAAGAGAGTCTGCTGACTGGGTAACAATGTGTTAAAGGTCAACATTTAACAGTACTGCTGCAGTAAGCCTTTTTAGCGTAAACACGTGTTGGATGATGTGCGCTTTGTGACTTGTTATAGACAGCTGCCGTCTGATCTAAACAAGCAGCTGACACATGATAACCCGTTACCATTGCTCGCCGCCCTGTAGCACCAGTCCGAGGTCGATTCCCCTGTCTGACTAGGATGCTCCCGCCGAATGGATCCCTTTTCAGACATTCTGTTTTCACCACCTCTGTCCTTTTTGTAAGCATAGCCTGTTCATGCCAAGAACCTGCCATTACAATACAATCTTCCCGGCAGCCGCTATTGGTATAAACCAATATCAAGGACTGACATGACCTGTTTTCTACTAATGCAATGTCCCTATCAGTAACCACCGATTACAGCATACTAGTGCCGGGATAGGCAGCTACAATTGTCTGAACTCAATATTCATGAGCCACAAAGAACATGAGGTCAAACAATATAGCTTGATGTACAAGTAATAGAAAACTGCTATCTCTGCCAATGACTTGACACAACACATTAGCCCATCGCTACCAGTTGATAGCCTCGACCTCCTGCATTAGTTATTTAATGGCAATTTGGTGCAATTCCAAGATGGAAGTTAATCAGACGGATCGCTGACCTTGACACGAGGATTACTCCTATTCTAAATTTTACCGAGCCATAGTATAGAGATTATCAATATGAATCTGTTACTTACACCCAATCGGAATCTTCTATAATATGCATTCCAGGTTATACATTATATATGGAGTGTAAATGGCTTTCAGCATCTTTAATGGCAGGTACCGCTCGCTTGCACC
>CM067343.1:3586053-3671053 GCA_034190875.2 Urechis unicinctus | reverse complement strand
TATATTTGCAAGCTATATATAAAAGAGATGGCGTTTGCAGGTGGGATGATATGCAGCGTAATGGCAAACGTGATTCTAGCTTTATCAGCGCCTTGCCATATATTTGAGGATAGTTACCGATATTTGTTGTTAATGATTTACTGTGACGTACAATGATTGTCACCCAATATCTTATGGTGTGGATGACCAGAGCGAAATAAACGTACGGTCCATCGGTGCCCTACTAATGGTCCTCATCTATTGTTTCATAATTAGGTAGAGCTATTGCCTTTTTCGAATATTGATGTGACATAAGCACATTTCCAGTCATCTGGATTAGTCCCTTCGTTGATGGACAGGAAGGCTGTGATAAAGAGTGGAAGCCATATTTCTCTGGCGACTTTCGTTAGAAGCTGTAAACGTTCGCCATTTTATACCTTCACATCAATAGATGAAGTTTCGTGTTACATCCTAGTCTGCAGACCATGGACAGTGGTATGCCGAGCTACCCACTTCTATTTTCACATTCGCACTCAAAGCGGCGAAACAAATCGATCAATCACAGTGCAGTTAGCCTGCGGAACGTTATGATAACCAACTTATTCGTTGATCGTTTCTTGGACCTGACTATAGTTTTAATTCCCATGCGGATATTGGCTGTCAATCGTTCATGACGACGACCCGCTGGTTTTTGCGAGCATTCGCACACGATGGCATAGCAGAGGAATGATATACAAATGACTTCCGGCGTTTACCACGTGCACAATCTCAACAGCATCATCACCAATGAAGCATATCACTGGACCTTCTTACTCTGTGCAAAGCCGTTCCTATTAACGGGAAATAGCGGCGGTTATGCTCAGTTATTAACCATATTGCACCACGATCCATAAAGCACGAGCAAGCTCTGCGACAAACCGCCGTGAATAGCAATAATGTGTAGCTCAGCTTCCTGCTAGTGGCAATGTAGCAAAAGGTTTCTTGCCACGGATGGTAGAGTTAATGTATGCAAGAGAGGTGTCCTATCCTGTTTGGTGGTCAATTGCGAATTCAAGGTTCTGGGTAACGCATGAGGGAACACTAGTTGCAACGAAAATGCATGTAAAGGAAATCATCGCTGAACGGGATAATCACCATTAAGTCGGTAAGCTTACCCTTTTTCGTGGAAGTAGTCAACAGAAGAAACGATGAGGGTATCTTGACATCACAAGTGCCCCCTTTCAAATGCGCATCACGGTTTTCAAGCTATTCTCTGCTGCATGCTTCCTATAATATTTGTCAGCAACCGTGAAAACATACCACATTTCTAGAATATATGAAATGACGAATGTTTGGCTATATCAGATGGATGGGCCAAACGTTGCCGACATGTAACGTTAGTTAAACCTAATTGATCGACTAAGCTCACTTTGTATAACCAACAGCACAGCCTAGAATACGAGCCCATGACAGCCAATTATTTATTATATCCGCAATCAGAAACCAAAATCACTTTATCTAGCAATAGTATTGGCGAAAAGTGTAATAAAGAGGAAAAGACAGGCGGGCTGATTGTGCTCAAATGTGGAGTGGATTATATCGCGAAAATGTTTATGGCTCGCCTAGGAACAAAGCAAGCACCGACAACCTGATTTGCACTCCGTTTAGCCTATGTTATATTGTAGCACCGCTATACGACAAAGCTATTACAAGTAGCAGTTCGCTAGCATCGTGAAGGCTACAAAACCAGTTGTATGGCTTATCGCACATGGTCAATCATCTAACCCAGTCAATACACTGTGCCATAACTCTGTGGAAAAGAAATGACACGATGACTAAGCTGCGCGAGATGGCTTTGGGAGTGACGCCTAATGTAATTATAGTGCACAGAAAGATAAATTCAAAAAAAAATTCCCATGGAGAAATCGGTAAGAGGTCACACGGACTGTAGAGTGTAACATCAAATTGATGCTTGGCTAAGTCACGGGAAAATATCTCACAGTACTGCGCTTTATGAAATATTTCCCACATCAGGTTTTTTTTCTCTTTTTCATAATGTCTTTTACTTGAAGCAATCCTAGTAGAGAGAGTGGTGTATGTGCTAGACAGAGAGATATATCACGTAGTTAAGAAGTACTTGACATTTAATCAAATAGTGTATGGCTTCGCTAAGTGCGCCCACTAAAGCCTCGGCCAGAGGCAAAATGTGAAGACGTCACCTGTTGGGCGCCATGCGTTGTCATAGCGTCTCTTAAAACCACGCTGTTTTCTCTAACTGATTCGGAGCCGTGGAAACATCAACCAATCAGATGACTCGATGTTAAACAGTCGCCGACCCCGAGACATCAGATTAACAATCCATGTTTCTGTAAAACGAGGGTTTATCATTACGGGGGCATATCGTCCCGGGGGCGAACAGATCCGGGGGCGTATCGTCCCAGCGAGAGGGCGAACTTACCCGGGGGCGAACCCTTGCAGGGGGCGAACTGACCCGTAAACACCCTTTTTTGTTATATCACGGCAGCGATTCTTAACAATTGCTGTTGCACTATGATTAGCAAAAATTGCGATCACTACAGAACCACTCGAAGTTTACCCTCTTACCGAAGCTAAAAACATTCTATGGTTTAGCCACCAATACCCAACCACAACATGCCATAAACCTGTTAACGTGGTTGTTGTGACTGCATTCGTTGTCATTTAAAAGCCATACGGTGGTGCAATATATTGCGACATTTGCGTACTGTATGCATATGTACACACATAAATGGCAAGTAATTGATGAACATTCCCGTTGCTATACCGAGGCAGGCTGTCACTTTATAACGCTGACGAAACGGTTGCCATTACACCCCGAACTCGTTTCCGGCGCGACGGGTTATTACAAGGATGAACAGCAACGGCCATCATGAAGTTGCAGACGAGAAGCATCTTTCAGTCAATGAATTGCCCCGTTGGTTGTTGGTGCAATAGGACGAAATATTCTGTTTTATGGCCGATAATTCATGTTTCCTTCCATTATTTGCCTCTGCAATATGCATGTTATCTTTTTAAGCCACTTAATCATTTACCTATGAAGGTAAATGATAAAGTGGCTTTAAATAAATAAAAGCACACAGCAACTCTCTGATAAGATGCAATGTTGAATCTATAATACAATACTTTTAGCAATATATGCAATTACAACACGTTCATAGTCCACGGGTATGTTTAGGTAGCAGCATGAAGGTCAATGAGGGCATGTTGTGGCATGACATCACACAGCACTTCTTACTTGGCGCTATGACAGTGATCGATTGGCAAAATAATTGTTGGCTCCTTTTTATTCCCATAAACCTTTCGATAGCGTTTTTGGTTAAGTTTGTACCAACCATCGCTGAACTCTTATCAATGTTATTAATTTGCATGTTCGAGGGACTTATTCCATACATGAACCTTTAGTTGAATATCCGCCCAGGGAAAATATACCATTTGAGAGAAAACCTTAGCACTGAATGGGTTTGTCAACTTGGTATGATATATTTAGCAATCAGACATATATAATTAGGTAGTATTAATTTCATTCCGACTAATGTTAGAATAGCAGCTGCAAACTTTTCTCTAACTGTATTCAGCTGTATGATGCATAAGTTCTTAAATATTAGTGCAGACTCATACACAAATCGTCATAAAAAGGATGAAGAAACACCGTAGCATCGACAGCTTCTGTGAGCAATTGTTATTGCAAGTTCATGTGGTGGCTCCTTGTGCGGTGCACTTATCTTTGATAACATCGCTGATGCTACACTCTCAGCGCCTGCGTAACGAGTTAAAGCCCGTCAATTCGGACGCCTAATGCTGTGTGGCTGATAGGGAGCGATGTAATCGCTAATGCTGTCACATCAAATAAGCATCGCATTCTCAAGCGCGAAAGCCAAGTGGCATCCACACTGGACTGTTGCCTATATGTAAGCAGGCAATAAATGGTCATCGACGCGAGTTGTCTCGACACCATGTAGTCAAAGTAGTTTTTGAGCGGCACATAATTCGGGGAGTTTATTATGGTATCAGTTTGAACAATCTCCTTTGCAAATCTGAAATACTGAATAATAATGTTGAACCTGCAGCAAGTACAGATTATTGGAGGTTACAGAAGTAACTTACTAATTTTAGCATCAAAAACAAAAATAACAAATTATTTTAGGGGAAGGAAATAATAATCACCGCCGTGTGTTATTCGTCCTCGGTGTAAACACCTAAAGCAATATACCACTTAATATAGAGGTAGCTGTCGTTTTAGACGAGAGGCCTAATACATATATATATACACACACATATATATATATATATATATATATATATATATATATATATATATATATATATATATATATATATATATATATATATATATAATATATATATATATATATATATATATATATATATATATATATATATATATATATATATATATCTATATCTATCTCTGGTGCTATTGCCTACTTTATATAAATATATTTATTTGTTCTAGGTGCTATTGCCTACTTTATTATCTTTATTGCTGTAATTGCCCTAATTAATGGTTATTATGGTCCTTTGTAGCCTTGTTAGTTCTGAGTCACATGTGATCAAGCATGTAGCTATTTGCATAAGTTTAACATCGGTGAACGCTTCTTAGGTGATGTTTGTGGGCAATATACATGCGTAATATTTCACAATATGTCTAATTATATACACGGTAATATTTCTGGCATCAGCTCAGAATATTACTTTAGTGCTGATTTGCAGCGTATGGTCATTTAGATGAAATGCTGCTTTTTAATCGACTTAAGATAATATGGCAAACTTGATTCGGGACTTTGAAGGGCCGTTCAGCCGATAAGTTCAGGAGAAGGTTTCCAAAGCATTAGCTACCAACTTGATTCGGCGAATTGGCATTACAGCATGTCCAGATTTCACACGATCCCATCAATAATCAACTGAGTCAAACCATCGACTTGGATTTGATTAATGTTCAATAGATTGGAGTTAACATTACCGTTATGAGGTTTGTGATGGATCTTGAACTTCAAAGCTACTTGTTTCAATCTATTATTTTACATCTATCGGGTTATTTTGTGGGCACAACCTTCTATTGATAATAGTCGGATAAAGTATGGCTAGTCTACAAATTGGAATATATACTGTCAATCTGTCCAGTGGCTCGATGGTATTGAGCCAAATCAATACAGATAGAGAAGCGAGAGGTAAAACTTTAAGATAATTCAATGATTTATATGAGGAGAGTGAGATGCATCTGCTGTAAGATGGATCAGATTACCTAAAGTCTTAAATCGTTATTATAAAACCATTCGGGGGCTCAAACTCCGTCTCATGTTCATCATTAAATAATCGTACCTCACGTAGCTAAACGGTGCTCATTGGAGCTTGGAAATAGATCAAACAAATGTCTATGTACACTTATTATTGTTGTCCTGTAACTCCTGAAGCAACTGCTCCACCAACTCCTGTTACAACCGTAAGTGTTAATAGACAAAGTTGCCGATTATCTTTATGAAGGTGTTGATCGACATCGCATAGACTCGGTAAAATCTGATTGCCAGACCATTAGAGACCATCAGACAGGGATATAACATAGCGTCATAAGTTGTGGGACACAACATAGCGTTATCACTTGTAGGAAAAAGCATCGCGTCATCACTTGTGGGAAAAGATATATCCTTATCACGTGTGGGATAATCAATCCTCTCTCTTCAATACAGCACCTATAGAGTGACCAATAGCTGACGTTTGAATGACAGGACTCCTATATGTTGTACACATGGTCATTCACGAGGGAGCTGATGCACGGCTGCCCCATACGAATTATTCAGCATTTAAACAATATTACAAATTTGGTCGAATTTCCATCGGCATGACTCTTTCAATGCACGCTGTCAGCGTATACTACAATCATATTTTCAAATGAGGTCGGAAGAGTATAGCAAACACATTTCCACCGAACGGAATTTTTCCTGTTACATCTTTAATCCAACTGTTATGCTTTGGATTGATACATTCGTTTATTTCGAGCACCAAGCAAGCTAACATCATCATTTACCAGACGCCTTGAATTGCTAACCTATCGACCAATATTGAGTTCGTGAAAATATTTGCCTACCTGATCACAGGTGACCCAGATCTAACAAGGCTGTTAGACATCATACATGCCGGAAATGAGGTTTATTACCAATTACGAAATGTAACGCGTGTTTGCTTACCTTCACACACCTGAGATGCAACAACAAATCATCATAATTGCCTACTGATACTGAGGCCCGCTAACTGATCCTAAACCAATTAACTTGGGTTATCGACAGTTATAACATATGTCTACAGATATTCACCTCGAGTGATACCTCAGACAAGGGTGAATTCTACATGTTTGTATTAAGTTCGTTGATTTGTAGACTGTAATTACACGGCGATCTTCACTTCGCATGTTTGGAATTCAAACTCCATCATTCCTCTAACAATTTGCTAACTAGAAAATCGGAAATGCATCATATGTTCATATGGGAACTGAAGCAAAGCGATCACAAAATCAAACACTACCTCGGTCGGGGAAGGGCTCGTTTCTACGTCCAAGCGTTTCTGTCCATCGAAAAATAGCGTCCACTCCTACGGTTGTGGATTACCCAAAGTGGGAAAATTCATTAATTGAGGCAACGCTGCAGATAACATCCGACTGTCTCCGGCACGATTAACTGCTGTAAATCCTCGCTCTGAGATAAACCAGAACAAACAGACTCTCAAGTGCTATATTCCTTCCAATGCTGGGGAATATGCTAGCGCGTGCTGGCCACATTGCGTTATGTAAACTGTCAGGATACCACCGTGAAGGAGGCCCCGCGATACCAGCATGCTATCGGTCGCTCTGTTTTAATACAGTTATTGTATATATCGTTGTAGATTTCGTTCTTATGGGGAAGAGATTGCATAGTCAAGTTTACAGACCCAGAGTAACAATGTTTACTTTTTTGAATATTGTTGGTCATTTCTATAATTACTGGATATGTTTGGAAAACAAGCATACCACTAAAGCAAGGTCGCGTAAATGCGGGGACACCATTGCTGCATAACTGTATGTAATAATATGGCTGACGTTGTGGAATAAAATGGTTATATTTTCACACAACGTTAATACGCCGTTCGTAGCGTTTCATATGCGCTTTTGCTAACCCTGTCACAGAGGTTTTCATTCTCCTCGCTGCATCTGGATCAGGGCTGTATATCGACGCTTGTCTGGTTCCATTATTCGCGTCTTCCTCGGTAATGAGATTTAGTATGATGTTGCATTAGCGTATGAATTTGTTGTTATGGCTTGTGAAATCCTTTTTTCGTGCAGGGAAAGAAAGAGAGTAGAAGGAACGGAAGGATACTGACAGAATGTGAGAGCCAAAGGGATAGGTCGAGAGCGAGGAAGAGAGAAAAAGAGCGAGAGAGAAAGAAAAAGAGCGAGAGAAAGAGAGAGTAAGTGAGAGCAAGAGGGTGGGACGGAGAGAGCAAGATAGAGAGCGAGATAGTTGGAAAGAGAGATATAAATCGAGAGATATATAGAGAGAAAGCGAGCGAGCCAGAGAAGGATGTAGGGGAAAATAAATGATAGAGGAAGATAAGAATACAGATAGATGGAAAGAGAGTAAGAAATAGAGATATACCAAAAGGGATAGAATGAATGAGGGAGAGAGAGGGGAGAGATAAAGTGAGAACTAAAGTGAGTGAGAGAGAGGCAGATGACAAGATGGTAGTAAGAAAAAGAGAGATATTAGCTTAACTGAATATATGAATAGAGAGAGCGATCTTTAGATAGAGAGATATTGATATAGAGAGAGAAATAGATACAAAATTAAATCTTTCATTTGCGTGTATCTTGCAGTACATGTAGAGAACCGGAACACAACCATTACCAAATAACACCTGCTAGGACCCATATTTTTAGGAAATTCTGAATGCGATTATCCTTTTAAATTGCTCTGTTATACCAATCATGGGGTTGGGTCTGATAATGCATGCAAAAATTATTTCTACTGTTCCGGTGTTAGCTTAACCAAAGCGTAAGGTTACACGTGGTCATAAGAAATCTATTTTAATTTCGCAGCGTGCCAAGCCGTCGAAACTTTTCTTAAACTGCTGTTTTTCGTCCTATCGATAATAGGGGTTTTTCGCTTAAATCTATAGCCTTGTAAGCTTCGTGTTAGGCAATACATCACATCTAGAGTGGTAACAGGCTAGTTGTACAGTAGCATGGGCGGGGCATACTTCTATGGGCGTTGCCGGCACCATCGCTCTGCCGCTGGTTGATGGGATGGGCGGAATGTGACTGCTGCAGTAGGTGGTATTAATTCAAGGTTGTTAACAGCCTAACTGGTAGCCAACTCCGACTACTTCTTACACTACGTGGAAGTAACGATATTGGGGGCTTGTTCCGTACGAAATGTGCGATGTCAGCCTCACGTGTCTCCGTCTTCAAATGACTCGCCAGACAAAACAGCATCATGCTTTACTCCCCGGTAAACGCAACATGCAGAAGATTCAATGCATAGAAACATTGTTGGTGGTGATACAGAAGTCGTATTAACCATAGGTAGCTTTTATGTGTAGATGAAGAGTCTCTACATATGTATATATATATATATATATATATATATATATATATATATATATATATATATATATATATATATATATATATATATATATATATATATATATATATATATATATATATATATATAATATATATATATATATATGCATATATATATATATGCATATATATATATATATATATATATATATATATATATATATATATATATATATATATATATATATATATATATTAAGATATATGTTACGTTTGTGGGGCCTTTATGTGCCAGCATGCTTAATATAGCTCACAAACTCAGAAATATTGAGACCTGAGATAGCGCAGTATTCGGGTGTTCGACTAAGCTTTACCCACTCTTAAACATGACAGGATAGGTCTTTAATCTCTGGTTCATTAATTAGCTTCTCCGGTTATTTCGTTATATATCCGATAATCAAGACAGTAAGTTAACTCTCTATACAAGATTTTACTGCTTACCCGGATGAGCAAATGTGCTCGATTGATAATTGGTACTTATTATCGCTCCGTACTGGTGTGTTAATTGCTGATGAGCCCGGCGTAAGACCGCAACACTTATTTATGATTTTCATCTTTGTTTCCGTGCGTCTAAGCATTAAATGTCGTGTGATACACAAGTTTAACTGCTAACGCAGGCAGAAGAGTAGTCTGTTGCACTTATTAGCTTACCACATGGCATAGTAAGGTTGGCCTGCGTAGACGTCTTACCGTTTCTCGAAACAACGCAACGCGAATATTTTTAGATCGATTCAGACAACTACCAACACCAAACATACACAAGTGATGGAGTTATAGAATGCAATGATGTTTTACGGACGATTTTATCCCTTTTCCGCGGAGGATTTCATCCATGGTAATTATTTATAGTTTGATCAATTTGGGAAGCGGTAAAAAGTCAGAAACACAGCAACATGTTTGTTTACAAGTTCAAGACCACATGCACTGCGAGCCTCGCACTGCGCATGCACAGAAAGACGACGACTCATGCTAAGCCCGGGGGGGGGGGCACTTAAGTGTAAAGATATAGTATACATGTGCCGCACGAAGGGGGTGGTTTTTTCGACATCTCGACTTTTACGACGGGTCAGACATTCGCATAATACCTTGTACGATGGAGTATACTTTTTCTCATTCTCAACGAGTACAACGGGTACGGGTTTTTGAGGTCCCGCGGCACACCCCTATCCGAGTTAGGGTAAGTGCCCCCCACTTGGGATGCTAAGGCAATGCGGGAAATCGCGAGAATTAATAGTTTCCAAAATGGCAGACTTCGTATAGCGATTTGTTCGGAAACGAACTATCGATGGCATTTATTGAAGAATAGTGTCGAGTGGTGGTAAGTTTTTTGGAGCAAAGGTCTATTTTTTGTAAAGGCTCTTGATATATGTTATTTTCTAGGTGCGAAATATAGTCCTTCAGCCCAAACGAGAACACGCCGACTGTGTTTGACGAACTCTTCGTAACGGTATAAATTCATGTTACCGTTACACCGGAGCTAGGTTGGCCTCAACATTAAGCAGCTGGGAAAGATTGCCACGAGGCTGGACTATACGAACAACTATCTAGCATTCAGTGGCCACCAGGCAATGAATATAGTAGTTGATTCAGAGGGCCATACAGAACTTGAGAATCCTACCAAAACAGCAGTGACATATCGCATGTATCAATCAATAATTATTGAAGCATGGACTGTCCACATTGTTGAGTGCTGTCATTTATGGCCAGCATCCCAGTCGGGGTCTGCGCTTCGTCTTTGATCTTTGACACCACCATTGACGTGTGAAATCGTGAAACTTGCAGTCGTGTACGCGTGTCTGTTATCATGCCACTGCCCGCACAAAACCAGCACGAAAGTGGTAATGTCCCTTTTTTCTAATAAAAAAACCAATGATAAGCAGCCCAGTTTCCTGCTAGTGGCAATTAAGCAAACGGTTTCTTGCCAGGGATGGTGGGGTTAATGTATGCAAGAGAGGTGTCCTATCCTGTTTGTTTTTCAATTACGAATTCAAGGTTCTGGGTAACGCCCGAGGGAGCACTAGTCGTAACGAATATGCATGTAAATTAAATCACCACTGAAAGGGACGGCACCTAATCACCATCACGTCGGATGCTTACTCTTTTGCGCGGAAGTCGTCAATAGAAGAAGCCATAAGGGGACTTTGACATCACACCAAGTGCCCCCTTTCAAACGCGCCTTACCGTTTTCAGGCTATGCTCTGCTGCATGCTACCTATAATATTTGTTAACAACTGTGAAAGACATGCCACATTTCAAGAATATATCAAATGAAAAAATGACTCCCAATATTTGACGGCTAGGCCGAAAGTTGCCTATATGTAACGCCAACTGAACTTGATTGGACAATTAAACCAGCACCTAAAATGGGTTCCATACATGTATCAACGATACTCACCTTGTGTAATCACCAACACAGCCTAGTGTACGAGCCCTTTACAGCCAATCGATTCTGCAATCAGAAACCAAAATCACCTTATCTAGAAATACTATCACCAAAATATTGTAATAAAGAGGAACAGGCCTCAATGGCCATGCTGCAGTTTCACATCGGGCTGGTTTTGTCGCGTTAGAGTGTATTGTTCTGCAGCAAAGCAGAAATATTGTTTGACTTAAATAGAAACTCAGAATGGGCCGTAATTCTCAGTACAAATCAATGTCAACCACTACGCAGCCCTACCACTTGAGCAATATCAATATCATTATTTAAGAAGCATACAAAATCTTAGCATTCAACCTGGAGCTTATGGAGGATCGGCTATCATTGTAGAACGATTCGACCTGACTGAGCATCATGTTCGGTATAACTTATCTTTTACAAGATAACAGCAGCGCATAGCTGCAGTCACATCGTCCTCGAATCCAGACCCTAGCGCATACGCCGACGCGTACCACGCCTGATGTGTGGCTGATGGGAAGTGACGTGATCGGTGATGCTCCTGCGTCATGTAAGCGTCGCAATCATACGCACCAGAGCATTAAGGCACTCGAATTAAGCGGACTGCTGCCCACGTGGAAACCTTCTCTTGTCCTATGCATGAGACAACAAATAAATAGAGTACATTTTAATCGCACGAGATGGCATTGGGAGCGAACGTTATTGTAATTAAAGTGCACAAAAAGATGATTTTTACACTTTCGCCGACGGAGAGTACAACTTGTCGGAGATTTCGCGGTCCATAGAGTGAAGCATCAATGGTAAGCTTGGCGTAAGTCTTGGGAAAATATCTAGCAGTCACGCACTTTATGAAATATTTCCCACATCACGTTTGTTTTCTTTTTCATAGGGTCTTTAACTTAAAGCATTCATGATAGGGGTTGCGGTGTGTGTGCTAGACAGTGAGGCATATCACGTAGTTTTGGAAGTAGTTGACATTTAATCGATATGTGAAGACGTCACCTGTTGGGCGCCGTGCT
Source organism: Urechis unicinctus (assembly GCA_034190875.2). Classification (NCBI taxonomy): domain Eukaryota; kingdom Metazoa; phylum Annelida; class Polychaeta; order Xenopneusta; family Urechidae; genus Urechis; species Urechis unicinctus. Next base: position 3,659,010 of record CM067343.1, on the reverse strand, counting down.
TTGTCATAGCGTCTCTTAAAACCACATGCGATTCTCTAATAAATTCGGAACCGTGTAAGCCTCAACCAATCAGATGACTCGATGGTAAACAGTCGCCCACCCCGAGACATCGGATCAACTTCATTCTATCGTCGCTTGATGATGGCGTTTTATTTCGGGTAATTTCATTACCTCCACAGAGCCTAGTGAAGCAATAACCTCTATTCTCGAGATCTTCACATGTTCCTGGCAAGCCAGAAAATGTTGAAGTATACCCCTAACCAGTTACCTCGCTCTAGAAGGTTGTTAACAATCTACTATCACTATCTACTGCGTGGACATTAAAGATCGAGAATAGTAATGTGCTTTTGTTTATATCACGGTAGCGCCACCTAGCGATTGCAGTGTATAATAATTAGCAAAGCGATCACCATAGAACCACTCGATGTTAACCTCTTCCAAAACTAAACGCTTTGATTTAACCACCAAGAACTGACCACAACATTCAAATGAATCTATCAACGTGGTTTCCTAGTGCATTCATTGTCATTTGATAGTCGCAACGTGGAAAAATAATTTGCAACATATGCCTACTGTGTGCATATATACACATGAATGGCAGGTAATTGTTGAACATTTTCATTGCCATACCAGGGTAGGTTGTCAATTTGTAACGCTGATAAACATTGCCATTACACCCCGAACTCGTTTCCAGCGCTGTAACAAGGACAAACAGCAATGGCCATCATGAAGTTGCAGACGAGAAGATTCTTTCAGTCCATGAAATTGCTCCGTTGGTTCGTTTGGACGACTATAAATATATAGCTATATAGTTTTGATCAATCGTGTTTTACCTCCTACAAGGAGCGTGACAATATACAGTGTTAATCGTCCCTAAACGAAGTGTCATAATCATTTCCATGTTTTACGAAAAGGACATAAAAATACTAGGTATTTGAATGATCATCATTCAAAACCATAGATTGCCTCGCAAAATGATTGGGGTACCCACATTGAGATGCAGACTCTACCATATCCCTGGACACGCTTTGAAACGAGTTGGATTTGAGTGCGCCACTTTCATGCTCGTTTGAGTGTTGGTCATTAAACACCAAACACTCGATTGTCAAAATAAATCTAATGGTCAAACATCTATCGCAAAGAATGATATCCACAGGGAAAGACATCGAATAAGGGAAGGGTTAGAGAAGTGTGAGAAAAGGACGAGGCAGCGAAGGATGAGAGGAGGGTGAGGGCAGTGAAAGGGGAGAGGAGGGTGAGGCAGCAAAGGGTGTTGGGAGGATGAGGCAGCAAAGGGTGTGGGGAGGGTGAGTCAGCGAAGGGTGATGGGACAGTGAGGGCAGAGAAAGGTGAGGCAGCAAACGGAGAGATGAGAAGGAGGTAGCGAGGGATGATGGGGAAGGAAAGGCAGCGAAGGGTGAGGGCAGGGTGAGGTCAGTGAAGGGTGAGAAGAGGTAGAGGCAGCAATGGGAGAGGGACACAGGAGGCAGCAAAGGGAGATTGGAGGGTGAGGCAGCAAAGGATGAGAGAAGGGTGAGGTAGAAAAGGATGAGGTAAGGGTGAGGCAGCAAAGGGAGAGGGGAGAGTGAGGCAGCAAAAGCAATGGATGGTGCGGCTGCGAATTCCCTTTAACTTTTCGATACCGTTTTTGGTTAAGTTCGTACCGACCCTTGCGAATGTATTACTATTAATTTACATGTTTGAGGGATTTAATCAACCCTATGAACTTTTCCATCAATATCCGCTCAGGCAAAATAAACCATTTGAGAATTTTTTTTTACACTGCATCGGGTTTGTCCACTTGATATGATATATTTAGCAGCCAGACTAATATAATTAGTAGTATTAATACATTCTGAATGAACTTATTATGATTAGGTCTTCAAACGACTACCGTTTAAATGAAAACTGAAATCTTTTCACTAACTGTATTCAGATGTAGGCTACAACAATTCGGACACATTCGTGTGGAATCGTACACAATTCGTCATACAAAGGATGAAGAAACACGGTAGCATCAGCAGCCACTGTGAGCAATTCTAATTGTGAGCTCATGTGGTGGCTCGTTGTGCGTGTACCTATATTTAATAAGATTGCTGATGCTACATTCGCGGCGCCTGCATGGCCAGTTAAAGGCATTTAATTCGGACGCCTAATGCTGTGTGTGGGATAGGGAGCAACGTGATAGTTAATGCTGTCACATCTAATACGCATTGCATTTTCAAGCGAAAAAGCCAAGTGGTGATCACACTAACTGGACCGCTGCCCATATGTAAGCAGGCAATAAATAGTCATCTTCGCGAGTTGTCTAGACACCATGTAATCAAAGTAGTTGTTGTATTTATGATGGTATCAGCTTGAATGCTCTCGTTTGGAGCTCTGAAATATTAAATAATAATGTTGAACATGCTGCAAGCACAGAATATTGGAGGTTTTAGAAGTAATTTACTAATTTTAGTACCAACAATAATTAGAACAAACTACTTTAGGGGAAAGAAATCAGACTCACCACCGTATTTTATTCGTCCTGGGGTGTTAACACATGGACAATATACACTCAATATAGAGGTTCCTGTCATTTTAGACGAGACTCCTAATATACATGTAAGTAAATGCAAGTCCCGCATAAGATGCTAGCATATCGTTGTGACCCTTGTAGCTGCTGGCTTAACAGAGAATGCCCATAATGGCGCTGGTACAGACAACGAGGGCGCTAACGACATCAGGTTGAACCGTCAAAACCAATTTATTGTCATCATGTTCAAACTTAGTATGGCAGTCGTTGTAGACGTGTTTCAGATGAGAAAGATTGTTTGGAATATCTTGTTGGATGGACGATATACAGCAGTCTTGTTTCGCCCGGTACCTTAAGATTGGAGCAGCATCAAATGAGAGTTATTATGAAGAAATATTTTTTTTTGGTCTTTCTATCGTTATCAGGCGAAACAGGACTGCTTTCAACCAATAAAGAGTTCGTGAAAATATTTGACTACCTCATCACAGGTGTCCCAGATCTAACAAGGCTGTAAGGATATCATACATGACGAAAATGAGGTCAATTACCAATTGCCAAACGTAACGCGGTGTTTGCTTACCTTCACATACCTGATATCAAACAACAAATCACCATAATTACCTACTTACGCTGAGGCTCGCTAACTGATCCTGAACCAAGGCACTGTACTCAACTAGGGTTATCAGCAGTCATAACATATGTCTAACGATATTCACCCTGAGTGAATTTTACATGTTATATAAAAACCAGGGAGATTGATTGTCCGTTGATTTGAAGACTGTAAATGCAAGGCAGCCTCACCTCACCGTTTGAAATGTACGCTCAATTATTTACTACCCTACCCATTTGACAGACACAAAATAACAAATTCATCATATCTTCTCATGGAAACGGAAGCGAGGCGATCATAAATTTAAACACTACCTCGGTTGGGAAAGTGCTTAATTCTACGTCAATGCGTTTCTGCCCATCGCAAAATAAGGTCCACTTCTACGATTACTTTCAGCATGGAAAATTCATTAATTGAGGCATCGCATGCTCATTACACCCGCGCGATTAACTGGTTTAAATGCTCCGCTGAGGTAAACCAGAAGTGCTATATTTCTCCAGCCGTTGAGGGAATATGCCGGCACGTGCTAGACCCAGCGCGCTATGTTAACTGTCGGGATACCACCGTAAAGGAGGTTCCGCGATACCAACATGCCACTGTTTGCTCTTTTTGTTTCAATATAGTTATAGTATATATCGTTGCAGATGTGCCAGTTTTTCTTTTTTTAAAAAAGCAATTGCACAGGCAAGTCACCGCCTTAGGGAAACAGCGTCTACTTTCTTCAATATTGTTGGTCATTTCTGTAATTGCTAGATATGTTTAGAAAACAAGCATACCACCAAAGCTATACCATTGATGTATAACTGTTTGAAATAATATCGCTGATGTTGCAGAATAACATGGTTGCATTTGCGCCATTCGGAGTGTTTCATATGCGCTGCTGCTAACTCTGTCACAGAGGTTTTCCCTCTCCTTGCGGTAGGGGTGTGATGGTAGGCAAGTATTGTAAACCTCTCTAATAACGCAAATTCGTAGTGTAATTATGCATATGTCAATCAAGCATTCTAAATGACTCTTAAATGCACTTATCTGCCTAAAAAAGTGAATAAACAAACAATTACACTATTCATCCGTCCCCTGCGTGTCAGAGACTCCCTTAATCCAATCTGAGGGGTCATGTGATTGGATTACTTGGTGGGTAGCTTAATCCCAACACTGCATATCGAAGCGAACATGATTGCACCATTCAAGCGTTATTCTGGACAACATATCCCTAACCATGAATGCTTTGTGGTCTGTTTTATGTCTGTGATCTAGAAAGTAGAGTAGCGTGATAGAATGCTCGGTTTGGCGGTGCTTTGACCACAATCAGTACATTTAGAGAAACGATTTATTTGTGCTCCATCTGCACATCCCAGATTAGAGCCCTATATCGACGCTTGTCTGGTTCCATTATTTGCGTCTTCCTCGTAGTGAGACTCTATGTGCTGTCGAAGCAGCTGCATAGATGTATTGTTTTAGCTGATGTGTTCCTCTTGCTCAAGCAGGGAAAGAATGAGAGGGGTACAGACGGAGGAATATCAAGAGAATGTGAGAGCACAAGAGATAGATAGAGAGAAAGGGAGAGAGAGAGCATGAGAGAGGGAGAATGAGATAAAGCAAAAGTGAGTAAGTGTGAGAGAAAGGTTAAGAGTGAGAGAGCAATACAGAGAGCAAGATAGCTAGAAGGAGAGATAAAATGAGAGAAAGAGGGAGAAAGAGAGAGTGGGAGAGAGCAGTGTGAGAAGTATGTAGGGGAAAATGAATGCTAGGTTTAAAGATAAGAAGACAAATAGGGAGAGTGTGAGTAGATAGTGAGAAATAGCGATATCCAGAACAGGAAAGAGGTAACGAGAGAGGGAGAGAGAGGGAGATATAAAGAGAGAGAGAGAGAGAGAGAGAGAGAGAGAGAGAGAGAGAGAGAGAGAGAGAGAGAGAGAGAAACAGAGATGGATGGGGAGAGATATATGATAAGAACATTGGGAGAGAAAGAGAGATATCAATTCAAATAAGCACTTGTGCATAGAGAGAGAGAGAGATGGAGAGAGAGATATCGATAGAGAGTAAAAGAAAGAGATAATATAATGAATCTTTTGTTTTCGTGTATCTTGCAGTACATGTAGAGAATAAGAACACAACAATCAAAAAATAACACCTGCTTGGACCCATGTTTTATTAAATGATTGTCTTGTTTAAAAATAGGCTTAGCAGATCAAATATAGCAGGTCAAAAACATTCTGTACGTTAAAGGGTTGATTTATTTTGATATAAAGGGTATTAACATAGCCAGTTCTATCCGGAGCTGTGTGCAGAGTTCCTCGTTCATGTTCAAACAGTTTACAATTTCTGCACACCATGCTATTTTCCAAACCGTTGGTCATTCCTCATTTGTGTCTGTTGATAGAACCATTGACTATATTCCGCCTTCTAATTTCATTATGTGAATGCTTCTGCTGTACATAAAATAGTGTTCGTGGATTTACCGCACGTTTTATCTACTTTTAGGAACAGGTGAAACGTCAAGAGGCTTGAGAACTATTTATCGATAGGTGGTGGCATTTAGCCAGGTGAGCGAATTTACTTTGGTGTCTCGTTAATGCTGCAATATGCGGGTCGACAAATGTTTAATACTGCATGCTTATTAATTTCACCCACCTTATGATACCAAATAACGGAATATATAGCTTCTGCTCAACAGGGAGAACTAAGTAAATACTGCATTTCCTGCAATCCAGAGCCAAAAGTAAACAAAAGACGCCCCAGTCATTATCCAACATCGAATTTAGAGCAGCCGTGTATTAAACGCCGGATGTTGCCTGCTGAACCCTAAACGATCTCCACCCTGTATTACTCTTGCTCCCATCGCTGACCTTACGAGGCATCTTGAGCGGAAGTAAGTCAATGGTTATTGATAAGACAGCAACAAACTACTTGGTTTCGCAGGGATATAACGGGGTTGATTAACACCGTGTAAGCCTACGTTACCTCTGCTGATGTCTCGTATGGGAAATGATATGATACGAGTATCATAGCTTCGTTTAACAGCCTCAGGCCATCTGCTGGAGAGAAAAAAATATTTGATAGGCTTCCTATGGAAATAGATATCATATCAACAGATATTTGCGTGCTTATAATCACTAAGTTACCTTTGGGGTTTCTATGTTGTGCATAAACCTGCAAAACCTGTAATCCGTGTTTGAGTCATAGTTTAAATATATGTTCAGTAATTTTCTATGATTGTTAATTTATACTGAATTAACAATTACTTACATGTGAGTGACCAGGCATACACTGAAAATACGTTGAGAGCTTCTTCCAAGTACAGTTAAGCATCACTGATATGTGTATTTTACATTGACGCGAGCTAAACTTACAGTGAAAACGTAAGTTCAATTCTGCTGAACGAGATATGGGATCAATCACATTTAATTTCAATATTGAACGTCTATTTTGGGTTTGGTGTGGGTAATTCACAGGTATCCACCAGGCCACATTCTTATGAATTCGTAACATTGTGTTAGTACCGAGTTTAGTAGTCATTTCATCAATGCAACTAGGGACAATGAAACCATGGAAGACAAATAGGACACTAAACCTGGCGCACAGTGATAGGCCAAAGTCAATGGTTGCCGAATGGAGCGGCACCGAAATACTATTTAATCGCATGAGCCCAATGAATGAGCCAGAAAATAGAGATTGTGCGCATTCTGGCAATATTGGATACCACTAAATGTCATTGCATACAGCTAGATGTCTTTGGAACTAGCAATAACATTTCATGCCTGGGTTCACAAAAGTTAATTACTTAAAGACATACTGCTTGCAGAGAAAACGGATGTGTATAGCGAATGCGATCAAGGCTATAATATCTTATACAACACAAGCTCACATGCCATCCACTTAGCATTGCAGTATAAGGTTGTGATATCTTCGATAGCGTTATCACAATTGCTCATATTATCCAAGACGCATTCATGTGCTGCTGGCAAAACGCCTCTCGGTCTAGATATTGAATCCAGAAACTAGAATGATATACATGCTTCTTAGAGATTAACTACGTAATTGCGTGTTAAGTCTTATTAATGCTATGGAGCCATCCGTTTGTGACTGACCTGGGGTGATAAACCCTACAGTTTTCGATCCCCGTGGGTGCTGAAATGGGCGACTGGATTGTGGTCAAATTTTGTAAGCGCTGTGTGATCGTCACAGCAAGTATAACAGACAAAACGTATGACTCTCACGATACTGCTATGTATAGGCTCATGCACAAAACGCTCTACTTATATGCACCTCTTTGTCATGAAACCTAGCACCCCATGCGCCGTCATCGCGGCTCGTGTCAGGAGTTGTTGCGACATGGAATATGTTACCCTCCAGACTTAGACGCGGGCGACCATGTGCGCTATTATATCAGCGAGCTTTAGGCGGGAATCACAGAGTGAATCCTGCCAATTAGCCTATATCAGATACTGCCGCTCTGGCGGGGAAATCACATTTCTCACATACTCAGTATGTTATGACATAATGATTTAAATTCAACCTAGAAATGGGCGCTCTATCTCGGTTTTAATTTTCTAGATCTTTCTATCTGTAACGTGTTTGTCTTTTCATACATAAGTACGCTATATATTGAAGAGATGGCGTTTGCAGGTGGGATGATTGAAGCGTAATGGCAAACGTGATTCTAGCTTTATCTGTGCCTTGCCATATATTTGAGGATAGTTACCGATATTTGTTGTTGATGATTTACTGTGACGTACAATGATTGTCACCCAATATCTTATTGTGATGGATGACCAGAGCGAAATAAACGTATGGTCCATCGGTGCCCTACTAATGGTCCTCGCCTATTGTTTCATAATTAGGTATAGCTAAAACATCCTTTTAGACTTTGAGTTGGATTATAAACGAGGTAAGTGAATGAGCTGAATCTATCTTGACTGGAAAATCTATTTGTTCATCATTTCATCCTAAATAATGGTTTTGTCAAGGTTTACGAACCATCCCTGAAGTATTCAGTTCTCAAATTAAGGCAAGATCGCTTCCAAGGCCATCATGAGCTTTATTCAATAGGTTATGATTAAGTAAGCGTTGTTTGAGATTTCCTCAAACAAGTGATTCCATTATTTTGCTCTCTACGGATAGTAAGCTGGCTACTGACACAAGCATATTTTTAGTCATCTAGAACAGTCCCCTCGTTAATGGACCGGATGACTATGATATAGAGAGGAAGCGATATTTCTCTGGCGACTTCCGTTAGAAGCTGTTGACACTCGTCTTTTTATACCTACACATCAATAGATGCAGTTTCATGTTACATCTTAGTCTGCATATTATAGACAATGGTATGACAAGCTACATAAGATTAATTTTTACTTTCGCACTCAACGCGGCAAAGCAAATCGATCAATCACAGCTCAGTCCGCATGCGGAACGTTATGATAACCAGCTTATTCATTGAGCGTTTCTTTGACCTGATTATGATTATAATTGCCATGTGGATATAGGCTGTCAATCGTTCATAACGACGACCTGCTGGTTCTTGCGATCATTTGCATGCGATTGAATAGCAGACAAGTGCTATACAAATGACTCACAGCGAATACCACGTGGTTATCTCAACGTCATCATCCACAATGATGCATATCACTGCACCTAGTTACTCAGTGCTAAGCCGTATCTCAGGGGTATTTGGATGGAAGCGAGACCAGACTGCTTTTAGATCATATCAATTTATATTGTCTAACTTCTTCTGCAGCGTATACGAGTTCTATGCTCCGAAGTGATCTTGAGCGCACTATGTGTATCTTCGGATGCCGCAGACGGGAAATAGCGGCAGTTATGCTCAGTTATTAACCACAGTGCTCCTCGATCCATAAAGCACGGGCAAGCTCTGCGACGAACCGCCGTGAATAGCAATAATGTGTAGCTCAGCTTCCTGCTAGTGGCAATGTAGCAAACGGTTTTTTGTCACGGATGGTAGAGTAAATGTATGCAAGATAGGTGTCTAATCCTGTTTGGTGGTCAATTTCTAATTCAATGTTCTGGGTAACGCATGAGGGAACACTAGTCGCAACGAATATGCATGTAAAGGAAATCACCACGGAAAGGGACGGCACCGAATCACCAGTCCTAAACTGAAGAAGCGATGAGGGTGTCTTGACATCACACCAAGTGCCCCCTTTCAAACGCGCATGGCTTCCCATGATATTGTTAACAACTGTGAAGAACATGCCATTGGTAGAATATACCAAATGACGAATGACTCTCAATATCGGTCATAATTGATCAATCCAACCCCTTCCTAACACTCACTTTTTGCAAGCACCAATATAGCCTTGAGTACGAGCCTATGTCAGCCGATTAGCTATTATATCCGTAATTAGAAGCCCGAATCACTTTATTTAGCAATACTAGGTGAAATAAGGAGGAACAGTCCGCAAGAGCCATGCTGTAGTTTGAGAGCGGGCTGGTTGTGTTGCATAAGTAGAGTGGATTGTTCTGCAGAAAAATTGTTTGAGCAAATAGAAACTCTGAATGGGTCGTAATTCGCAGTACAAATCAATGTCAACCACTACACAGCCCTACTACTCGACCAATATCGCTTCAGGAACTGCCTGCGATAGATTTTTATGGCTCTCCTGGGAACAAAGGCAGCCCCTTAAACCTGATTTCTGCTCCGTTCGCCCTATGTTATATTGTAGCACCTACGTTTGTGCGACAGCACCTATCACAACGCGGTAGAATCGTGTTTTTATGCATGGTACAAAACCATAGAGTGGATTCTCTTCACGTACATGGCCTATCATCTAACCCCAGTCAATAAAATGTGCCTAGGAATAGAACCTATAAATGACTTTGGGTCCTATATGCTGATCAAAAAATTTAACGTGAACTTTTACTATGTCTTCTCATATATATATATACACATGTTGCATATGATTGTACATTTAAATATGATATATATATATATATATATATATATATATATATATATATATATATATATGAGTGTCTATATATATATATATATCTATATATAAATAGTATAAGAGAGTATAGGCAGTGAAGGGTGATGAGGAGGGAGGGTGAGGAACGAAGCATATCTCTTCCATATATATATATATACATATATCTCGGCAGTCCGCGTCTTGTACCAAGCGCCTGTGTACAAGAGCACCAGCTTCACAAAACGGAACCTCCTCTTTCCATCTTTTTATTCGTTACCACATTACATTGATATTTCACGTTGATATCTACTTTCAAAGGATCGCAAGCAGCACATATTTGCGGTCACATAGCTTTTTGCCCAGACACCAAACATTCGCCGACGTACCACGCCTGATGTTTAGTTCGTGGGAAGTGACGTGATCGGTGATACTCTCGCGTCTTGCAAGTGTCGCAATCCGCGCACCAGAGATTTTAGACACTCGGATTAAGCGGACTGCTGTCCACGTCGCAAACGCAATTGCACTGTCGTTGCTGCAAGAATTTCTTCCGACACCAAATAAATGGAGTACACTCTATGCTGCGCGAGTTGGTATGGGGAGCGACCTCCATTGTAATTATAGTGCACAGAAAGACGATTTTAACATTTTTTTTCGGTGGAAAGTACAACTTATTGAAGAATTCGTTAAGAGGTCACACGGTCTCAAGAGTTAAGCATCAACTGGAAGCTTGGCGCAAGTCACGGGAAAATTACTTGCCATTCATGTGTATGTATGCATTCAGTACGCATACCACATACTCCTAAATTGACCTATTCAATAAAATTCGACTTGCACACTCTGTAATGCTACAATTGCTATGGAGTTTTAAAGATATCATGCGTTCTTTCTGCTGTCGGTTGAATGGCATTGGACCTGTATTTCAGTCCCTTCTATCGTTTTCATGCCTATGCTAACATTTGGACGGGTCGGTGTTTGATTGCAACAGGTTTGCTTAAGGCCAGATCAAGGTCGATATTAGTTCCGCACAGAGCGGCAATTACGTCGGTAAATTATCATGAAATCACAACTAGACATAATGTAGTATACTAAAACTCAGAAGGTATTCTAAGTTTTATTTGAGCCGAGTTTATTTGACTAATGTTAATTCATCAACCCATCTGATATGCAAAGTGCACAGCGACCATTATCAACATATATATCAGCGTATATTTAAGAAGTGGTATACATTTACGATGCATGTAAGAATCAACGCTTCATCGAGAGTAATATCCTCACCAAAAGTAGCAGCCTCACAAATGCCGCTACAAAGCGTAGCGATATAAGAGGTTTGCAAGCAACCATGCTGTTTGCCATCAAATGTTGCGTATAATAGGATGATTATTCTAACATTTTTCCCAAATGAATGGTTTGATTTATTAATCAATGTAAACATAAAACCTCTTTGCTAAGAGACGATGACAAAACAATAATGACACTGACTTGATCAATAATCAATTTGATTACGGCGGTGCTCTTTACCTTGCAAGTTAAATGATAAAGTGGCTTAAAAAGATAAAAGCACACAGCAACTGGATGTGGCCTTACCGATCCTCTCTGACAATAAGCAGTGTTGAATCAATAACACTATAATTTTAGCAGTGTATGCAATCACAACCCGTTAATATTCCATATGTATATTTATGTAGCAGCACGAACGTCAATGTACTTGGCGCTATGACATGGACCGATTTTCAAAAAAATCAGTTGGCTCCTTATTATTCCCATAAAACTTTCGATAGCGTTTTTGGTTACGGTTGTACCGACAATTGCGGAAGTCTTAATATCGTAATTAATTTGCATGTTCGAGGGACTTGGTCCTCACTATGAACTTTTCGTTGAACATCCGCTCAGGCAAAATATACCATTTGAGCAAAAACCTTAACACTCCGTGGGTTTGTCAACTTGGTATGATATATTTAGCAATAGTGCAGAATCGTACACAATTCGTCACACAAAGGATGAAAAAACACGGTAGCATCGACAACTGCTGTGAGCGATTGTAATTATTAGCTCATGTGGTGGCCCCTTGTGTGGTGCACTTATCTTTGTTTAGATCGCTGACGCTACATTTGCGGCGCCTGCATACCAGTTCAAGCCCATCAATTCGGACGCCTTATGACGTGTGTTAACAATGGTAGCATAGCCCCATCATACCAGCGCACTACCGTCACTTACCAGCAGTCGTAAATTGCAGGTCGTTTTACTGATAACTAACCCATGCAAATATGTACCCAAGTTATCATAGCTGACTGAGATCTGTGCTGCCTTGAAGAGGCCATAAACTCTTTGGATGAAGGTAATTACCAATAATGAAGGTAAAATAGCAAGGTACACTTCCAAAACCCGTCAGAGAACGGCAATATATCATATTAAGTACCTACATGGGTCATAATATCCTAGATGAGAAGGAAACTAGTCCACAGAATGCAGCAACGGCATACACAGGGACCGCTGCTGTATAGTAAACCGCCCTTGTGTTGAAATATTACATTTCAACCAACAGTTGATAAGTTTATGACAATTCGTCATTTGAAAATTATGGGAAACGACGATGAAACACACACAGCACAAACATTGGATGTGTAAGAGCCTCGTAATTAAAGTAAAAGCTTATGGTATTGGTCTACGATTCCTTGACCAACCGAGCCCTCGTCTGGCGCACATCTATCAGACTTATGTCCAACTACATTCCCCTTTTAAAATGTAACCTTCGTCGACGCAGGATACTATTCTTACCATCTTTGTCGTGCTTTTGTGCTCCGCTAAACGCATTCGGTGGTCCAGGGAATGGTCCTGCTGATTTATTACTCGTCAGCAACTGAGCAGCTCACTCGTTGTACGAATCACGATGGATCAGCTTGGTGGCGACAAATATTAGCCTTCCTCCTAAACAATATTTCTTATGCTAACAAGAAATGCAAGCATTGTAAGTAAGTTAAGTCAATCGATGTAAGCCTACTGAAACAATCGGAAAGAGTTGAAATGCTAACGTTTAATATCACTCAGGTCACAAGCACAAGGATTTCATTAATGTTCAATAAATTTGAGATAACATTACCGTTATGAGGTTTCCGAAAGATCTTGAAGTTCAAAGCTAAATCGGATAAAGTAAAGCTAGTCTACGATGTAATAACTGCTGTTAATCTGTGGCACGATGGTATTGAGCCAAATCAATACAGATAGATAAGCGTAATATACACCATAAGATAAATCAATGAATAATATCAGAGTCAGATGCATCTGCAGTAAGATGGTTGAGATTAGTCTTAAATCGTTGATTCTTTAGCATTCGGGGGTTCAAACTCTGTCTCATGTTCATCATTACATAATCGTATCTCGCGAAGCTAAACGGTACTCCTAGGAGCCTGGAAATAGATCAAATGTCTTTGTACAACAATTGATGTTGCCCTTCTCCACCAACTCCTGGTTAAATGTGTTGATAGCAAATGTTGCCGACAATCTTCATGAATGTGTTGAATGAAATATCATCCACTTGGCGAATTCTTCATTGATTGCCAGAACATTAGACACAACAGATAAAACTGACAGGGATATAAATAGCGTCATCGATTCTGGGATATAGCCTAGCGCTATCACTTGCAGGATATCGCGTCCTCATGTCTGGGAATTTACATAAAATCATCACTTGTAAGAGAAGCATCGCGTCATCACTTAATAAATATCATACTTGTAAGTTCATCAAACCTCGCGACAAGTTGCGAAAAAAAATATGTCTACCTTCCTTTCTCTTCAATACAGCCCATTATAGGGTAACCAGTAACAATCGTTTGAATGACAGGACTTCTATATGTTGTACACATCGCCATTTACGAGGGGGCTGATGCATGGATTGTCCCATTCGAATTATTCCCCATTTGAACAATATTGTAAAGTTGATCGAATAACCACCTGTGTGAGCTGCGGAGTTCAATCAATGCATGCTGTCACCATAAACACAAATCATGTTTTCAAATGAGGTCAGAAGAGGATCGCAAACGCATTTTAACTGGACGTTATACTTCCTGTTACATCTTTATTCCAACAATAATCCTTTAAATTGTTAGATTCGTTTCATTCGGGCACCAAGCAAACATCATCACTCACCAGAAGCTTTGAATTGGTACCCTATCGACCTATAATGATTTCGTGAAAATATTTGACTATCTGATCACAAGCGACCCAGATCTAACAAGGCTTTAAGGATATCATACATGCCTGAGATGAAGTCAATTACCAATTACTATGGTAACGCGGGGTATGCTTACCTGTACACACCTGAGATGAAACAGCAAATCCAATAATTGCCTACTTATGCGGAGGCCCACTAACTGATCCTGAACCAAGGCGTTGTACGCAACTATGCTTATTAACAGTAATAGCATGTGTCTACGGATATTCACCCCGAGTGATACCTCAGACAAGGGTGTATTTTACATGTTTCATAAAAGCCAGGGAGATTGATAGTCCGCTGATTTTAAACTGTAAATGCAAGGCGATCCTTACTTCTGACTTTTGGAACTGAAGCTCAATTATTCCCTGCCCTACCCATTTGCCAACCAACAAGTAGCAAATTATCATATCTTCTCATGGAAATGGAAGCAAGGCGATCACAAATTTAAACACTACCTCGGTTGGAGAAGAGCTTAATTCTACGTCCAAGCGTTTCTGCCTATCGCAAAATAGGGTCCACTCCTACGATTACTCTAAGTATGGAGAATTCCTTAATTGATGAAGCGCGTGCTCATTACACCCGACCGTCTCCGGCACGATTAACTAGTGTAAATTCTCCGCTGAGATAAACCAGAACAAACAGACTCTCAAGTGCTATATTTCTCCAGCCGCTGAGGGAATATGCCGGCACGTTCTGGCCCAGTGCGTTAAGTACCACAGTGAAGGAGGCCCCGCGATACCAACATGCCAATGTTTGCTCTCTCTGTTTCAATATAGTTATTGTATATATCGTTGCAGATGTGCCTGTCTTTCTTATGGGGAAGCTATTGCATAGGCAAGTCACCGCCCCAGAGCAATAGCGTCTGCTTTCTTGAATATTGTTGGTTATTTCTATAATTGCTAGATATGTTTAGAAAACGATCATACCATTGCTGTATAACTGTTGGTAATAATACCGCTGACGTTGCGGAATAAAATGGTTTTCACACGACGTTAATACGCCGTTCAGAGCGTTTCATATGCGCTGCTGCTAACGCTGTCACGGAGGTTGTCCCTCTCTTTACGGTTGAGGTTTGATGGTAGGCAAGTATTGTAAACCTTTCTAATGACGCCAATTCGTAGCATAATACTGCATATGGTAATCAAGCATTCTAAATGACTCCAAAATGCATTTAAGTGCCTCACAAAGTGAATAGACAAACAATTACTCAATTCATCCGTCCCCTGCATATCAGAGGTCCCCTTAATCAGGTCAGAGGGGTCATGCGATTAGATTACGGATAGCAGGGCAGTAAGTTCAATCGTGACATTGCATATCGAAGCAGACTTGATTGCTCCATTCAAGCGTTATTCGCGCAAATATATCTCAAACCATGGATGCATTGTGGTTTGTTTCATGTCTGCAACCGAGAGGGAAGAGTGGCGTGATCATAAACTCAGAATATTTAGAGAGGTGCAGAGTAACAATCTCATAGACAGCGCTCTACATTTTATAATACAAACCATCTACTACCTCAAAATTTATCCAGTATCAGACAACCCGCACCGTTCGTCCTGTCATTACCAAACCCTTAAACTTCTCTGTCCCAAACCACAGTCTTCGCCATAACCCCACGCTAAGAGTGTAGAGATTACATACCTCAACATTAAGGCTAACTTTGTTAATAGTGATTGGTGCTCCTTCCGTGCATCCCATATTAGGGCTGTATATCGACGCTTGTCTGGTTCCATTATTCGTGTCGTCCTCGGTAATGAGACTTAGTGTGTTGTTGCATCAAACATATAGATTTATTGTTATAGCTAATGAGTTCCTTTGCTCAAGCAGGGAAATAAGGAATGGGTAAGAAACGGAAGGACACTGAGAGTACGCGAGTGCAAAAGTGATAGGTAGAGAGAGAGAGAGAGAGAGAGAGAGAGAGAGAGAGAGAGAGAGAGAGAGAGAGAGAGAGAGAGAGAGAGAGAGAGAGAAAGAGGGAGAGAGAGAAAAAAAAGAATGAGAGAGAGATAGAGCAAGAGAAATAGAGATTGAGCAAGTGAGAGAGAGAGAGAGGTTGAGAGAGAGAGAGCAAGCGCGAGAGCGAGATAGCTGGAAAGAGAAAGAGAGAGAGATATAGAGAAGGAGAGAGCAAGCGAGAGAGAGGAGGATGTAGGGGAAAATCAAGGATATATATATATATATATATATATATATATATATATATATATATATATATATATATATATATATATATATATATATATATATATATATATATATAGGAATACAGATAAAGTGAACGAGATTAGAGAGTGAGAAATATAGATATCCAAAATGGGAAGAATCATAGAAGGAGAGAGAGAGAGAGAGAATATACGAGAGCTAACGTGAGTGATAGAGGAAGAGAGATGGATAGAGAGAGATAGATGACAAGAAGATAGTGAGAGAAACAGAGATATGAGTTGAAATAAATGTATGAGTAGAGAAAACAATCAATAGAGACAGAGAGAGGGAGAGACAGAGATAGATAGAGAGAGAGAGCATGAGAAAGAGATACTAAATTAAATATTTCATATGCATGTATCTTGCAGTGCATGTAGAGAACAGTAACATAACAATCTCCAAATATCACCTGCTTGGACCCATATTTTTTATGAAACTCTGGATCCGCTCCCTGTTTTAAGTACCCCCTGTAATGCCAATGATAGGCTTGGGCATGATAATGCTTGCAATAGATATTTTTACTGTTCCTGTGATCGCTTCACTAAAGCGTAAGGTGACCACGTGGTTATTAGAATTCGATTTTGTTTTCGCAGGTGTCAAACCCTCACATCTGGGTGTTTTGTTTGCCCATCAATAGCCTTGTAAGCTTCATTTGAGGCACAATATCACATCTAGAGTGTTGACAGGCTAGTTATACGGAGCATGGGCGAGGCATACTTTCATGCGTGTTGCCTTCAACCTCGCCCCACCGTTGGTAAATGGGATGGGCGGAATGTGACTGCTGCAGTAGGTGATAGTCATGCCGGGTTGTTTACGGCCAAGCTGGCAGCCAACGCCTACTCCTTCTTACACAACGTGAACAAAATAATGGTATCGGTCACAAAAATATTGTTCGCGGCAGATGTCAGTCCCACGTGGCATCGTCTTGAAATGACACACTAGACAAAACAGCATCCTGTTGAACTCCCGGTGATACAGCAGTCGTATTAACAAAAAGCAGCGAGCTAATATGTGAAGGTGAGGCGCCTCAACATTATGTATGGAGGTCATTAGAATTTATGTTGTGGCAGACTGAATATTAACCTCTCTCGCAATATATATATATATATATATATATATATATATATATATATATATATATACCTGCAAATTGCGGCCATGTACAATCCGCAAAGCTAACATCTCAATGCCACGTTATTGTGGGTTCGGTTTGGCAATTTTTAATGCACACTGGTTTACGTATCAACAATCAGCAGTAAATTAACACCCACCCACGGAATTTTCTATCTAGCATTCAGTGGCCACCAGGTAATGCATATTGTAGTTGATTCAAACGGCCATACAACATTTGAGAATCCTACCCAAACAGCAGTGACATTTTGTTTGTATGAATCAATAACTATCAATGCAAGATCTGGGCCATGTCTACCACATCATTCTCATTAACATAATTGATTGAAATAATCACAGGCCATTTATTATCCCCCAGTCTTAGTTAGTTAGCAAAAACAATAATGCGATATGGTTAAGTCAGGCAAAAATAGTCTTATGATCCATATTGGTTATAACCAATGTCGCTATCATTGAATAGAACACTTGTCCCCAGCGCTGTTTGCCTCTTCGACAAATGTATTTTTGTTTAATACTGATTGAAGTGCTGTCATAGATGCTAAATGTTGTTCTATGAATAACCAAGTTAGCCATTGTCTTACGAGGTAAGAAAATTTTCGATTTCTTGTTGTTCGTGCTTGTTCGTGTTCGATACCTTCTGTCATGCATTATGGTAATACAGCTTCATCGTACGATTACACAATATTACTTGCTAATAAAGCAAGTTAATGTTTCTAATGAATCTCAATTAGCAACTTGGATATGTAACATAAATCTGATATATATGTAAATTTATCCTGTGAAACTCTTTGGGTCGCGCAAATGCGAAGAGCCATGTCGATGAAGTCTTAATAATGTTTGTGACATGGGTTGATGAACCCTACAGTATACGATCCGTGTGGCTGCTGCAATGGGTGACTGGCTTGTGATCAAAGCGCAGTGCGATCGCCACATCAAGCATAACATACAAAACGTATGACTCTCACCATACCGTTTTGTATGTACTCATAAATAAAGGATTCAATTTTATGCACCTCATTGTCATAAAACCTAGTACCCCATTCGCCATCATCACGGCTCCAGTAAGGAGCTGTGACTGGGCCCATATCTGAGCTCTGGGATGTTGCCTAACCCCCTTATGCACTATAAGCAGCTTTATGCATCAGTTAACCACGGGATGAGGGATACGAATACTGAGGAGAAAGCGGGTGGATAATGGCTGTGGCAGTTTGCTCACGTGACGCTAATCAACCATCTAGTGGTGGCTTGATGCGGAATGTTACTTAACGATTACTTGCCGATCACGGAATATGCTACCATCTAGTATTGAACGTGGAACGTGAGAAAACGTGTGCGCTGTTATATCAGCTGTAGGATGTGATCGCAGATATAATCCCGCATTTGGATCGTATCAGATATTGTCGCTCTGGCGGTGAAATCAAGTTGCTCATTACACAGTATCTTATGACACAATGATTGAAAATTCCACCCGAAAAAGGGCTGTTCTATCTCGGTTTTAATTTTCAAGATCTTTCTATCGTGGAAATGTCCGTCGTTTAGTATATTTGTGAGCTATATATTGAAGAGAAAGGGTTGGCAGGTGTGCGGATATGTTGCGCAATGGCCAATATGATTTTAGCTTTATATGCGCCTTGACATGATATATATGAGGATAAATACCAATGTTTCTTGTCCCTGTTAAAGATTTACACCCAATACCTATCCGTCCTGGGTGGCCAGAGAATAATAAACGAAGGCTCCATGGGTGTCCTGCTAATGGTCCTCATCCAGGGATTCATAGTTAGGTAGAGTTATTATTCAGCAATTGATCCACTACTGTAGACGATAGTACCGTTATGATGACTTACACGATTGGCACTGTTTGTTAGACTGTGAGCTCGGATAGTCAGGTTGACATTCAATACCGGTGGCATGGACGGTCCACATTGTTGTGCTGTCATTTATACCAACATCCCAGCCGATATCTGAGCTTTGTCTTTAGCCTTTGTACCTCCATTGCCGTGTGAAATCGTGCAACTTGTCTGGGTTTACAGTCCGTGTACTCTTGTCTGACACCATGACGCGGAAGTCGTCAACAGAAGAAGTGATGAAGGTATGTTGACATCACACCAAGTGCCCCCTTTCAAACGCGCATTATGTTTTTCAGAATATGCTCGATGCATGCTTCCTATAATATGTGTTAACAACTATGAAAGACATGACAAATTGCGAGAATATATGCAATGACGAATGACTCGCAATATCTGATGGCTGAGGCCAAAAGTTGCCTAAATATAACGCCACTTGAATTTATAGAGAGACCACGGGTTATAATCTGCTACGCGGCACAGCGCAAAGCAATGCTGTCCCTCGGCCGCTTTTGGTGGTCATATACACGCGGTTTGCGTAACGTCGAGTCCCTCTGTTATAATTAGTCAAACCTTTTAAGTTATATCGTTGATAACCTTGAAGAAGATCATCACTTATGGAAAATTACGGTGGTCTGATCTTACAACAATTGAAAATAAAGTTGAAGAATCAGAACCTGAAGTCAGCAACGTCTCGGAAGGTGATACCGCTCAATGCCAGACTACACCTCATCTTTCATGAACAAATGGTGTGAAACTTCGCGTCCACATCCACCTGCCGCATGCCTACCTTGCAGTTCTTCCCCCCAGTCAACCAAATGACCATGATTTCTTAAAACTTTTTTCCATAAGATGAATAATTCCAGCATAAAGCCTCCGCCACATATTAGAGAATCAGTGCAAAGAGGTCAGGAACAAAACTCTTGGATGAACCCATAATAAGGCTTGGCACATGGAAAGATGCAAGAGACTGCAGTCCTCCCAGTTTGTCAGGCTATGCAAAGCCAATATAAGAAAGGACATGGTCGGAATGGCAAAGTCACTGATCCGCCTCAATCAGATTCGTGTCAAAGCGATAAACCACTATTCTCCATAGCCAGGCTGGTCGTTCCTAAGTTAAGGTAGCTGGCGGACGTAACGCCGGGCTCGCAAATGAGAGTGATAAACGACTGGCATCCATAATGACCCGTGGCTCTTAGGAGATATGCCGGGTTGACTGGGGCCAAAAACGAAACAATATCGGATTTTGGTGTCCCAAACTCACCCTACCTAGCATGTTCATCGAATGGTGTTGTGTCTTATCTTGATTGCTGAGGTCAGGTGCCCTTACAGTACCAGGGACAAACCTGTCACTCCCATCTCGGTGCAGTTCCTGAAAAGTGTGAACTTTCAGCTGTTCCTCAATAGCCAACATGACAGCTTTCACCAGATTCTGGGCCAGCTGTTGACTTTGTCACCTAGTGATATTGTACCAGTAACACGTGACAATGACTTTGTTTCTTCTATGGTTGCAAAGTAAGAGTATTTTTTCAGGGATTCCATCAAAGCTTGATTCCATGCAATTTCAATATTTCTGGTACTGAGTTTGTTTAGTCTTATGCACTAATTTCTTTTTTCTTTAAATAATTACCTCCTTTACACTGATACTTAATTACTATGATATTCGTATAATGTCACACCCTGAACTGGAAATACATAGATACATTTGATATTCTCTCATCCACATTAACATTTTACAAACACTACCCATCACGTTAGGCAGATGTGGGGACGATGTACTACCGAAAGTTGCGTTGCTGTAACAGACAAAGATCATGTGGAGGAAATCTGGACCTTACAGTGGTTCATTGGTGTCCCCAAGATTTTGAGGGTTTTTCACGAACCTATAATGCGCTCAATAAGCACCCTCTTGCTGGAGATCTGACTGTCAGACTGCACCACTTTCCTATCAGTCGTTTCTTCTAACTGACAAAGGTTGGTATGCTGACAAACAGTTTCACTGCGTTTCAGAGCTGCTTGTCCGCTACACGCTGCTTGTCCGATACACGCTGAACAATTTGTTACAGTGGAATACAATGGGAACGAATTTTTGTGTTTACGCGTTAACCATGAATTAAGCGCATTTAAGCCATAACTTCCGGTCAAGCTCGAGACCGCATTGCTCTGTGCTGCCACCTCTCGGACAAAACGGCAACGCGGTCGCTCATTGGTCAATCAAACAAGTACCTATCATATATATGTTTATATATCATGACACTCATATATGTGTACAGCACCAACACATGAAATGGAATCACAATATATACATATGGGTAGGAACAGACCGCATTTTTGCTATTTTTAAGCTTGAGTCCGACTGGTTGTGTTGCGTGGCGGCAACATACATATTTTTTGCTCTCTTCAAGAAATTGAAAATGGGTCGTAATTAGCATGATAAATCGGCTTGCCAAACACTACACAACCCGACCACTTTCGACAGATGTCGCTTCTGGAAATGCAGGCTTATAACAAGCTCTGAAGGAACAATGGCCATCCCCGACAACATGAATTCTACTCAGTTTCAGTTTTGTAAACCCACATTCCGTTTGTTCCGTGTCTATCACAAGCAGATATACTGTTTCTATGCAGGTTACATAACCAAAATCGTTTGTTTGTCGTAAACCATTATGCCAAATGGCATATCATCTAACAGAACACTTTGTAAATATAATATTAAATGTGTAAATGTTATTTATTCATGCACAATAATATTGAGCGTGTGATTTGGTTAACCACACAGAGATGCAAACTCCACCGTCTCCCTGGACACGCTTTGCAACAATACAGGGTTGCGATTTGAGTGCGGTCAAACATCCATAGCAAAGAACGATATCCAAATGGAAGGATCTTAAGTAAATAAGGGAAGAATTAGGGAAGTGTGAGAAAAGGATGAGGCTGCCAAGGATGAGATGAGGTTAAGGCAGCAAAGGGTATATACATAAATATGTGCTTATATACGACAAACAAAGGTGAGGCGAGGGTGAGTATACATATACATATCAGGGCAGTGCATGGTGAGGGGAGGGATATAAAGAGCGAGATGATATATGAGGCAGGGAAAGGGAGATAACGAATATATATAAGGTAGATTGAGAGGGTGAGGTAGTAAAAGGAGAGGGGAGGGTAAGGCAGCAAAAGGATAGGGGATGGTGAGGCAGCGAAGGAAAGTAGAGGATTAGGCAGCATGTGGTTGCTCGCTGTGCGATATGCTTATCTTTGATAAGCATACTTTCGCGAAATCTGCGTGGCCAATTAAAGCCGATTAATTCGGACGCCTTACGCTGTGTGGTAACTCATAATAAGCGACTGTCGCTATGCTATCACATCTTATAATATATATATGCATTCTCTATCTTATATATATATATATCTCTATAGGGGCGTATCTATATTATTATATATATATATATATATATATATTCTCTAAACAGATATATATATACTATATATCTATAACCATATATATAGATCACTGTCAGGCGGCAAATGGAGATTGCTGTGCTTCAGCTCTGTGCTTATATCAATCTATCATATAAATGCTATCATCTCTCTGTCATGGCGTCTCTCTATATCTTCGTGGTGTTTATGATCTTTAAATGATCTCGTTTGCAGTTCCAAAATATTGAATAAAGTACAGCAAGTACAGCTTATAATCCGTTTACGAAGTTAATCATAGTTTAAGCATCAAAAATAAATAGAACAAATTATTTAAGGGGAAGGAAATGGGACTTGCCACCCTACTTTATTCGTCATGCGATATTAACACTTAGGGCAACATTCACTCAATATAGAGGTTGCTGTCATTGTAGGGGAGACGTCTTATACACATTTGAGCAAATGAAAGTCCCGCATGGAATAGTAGCATATCGTGGTAATCTCTGTAGCTGCTGGCTTAATAGGGAACTTCGTTAATGGCACTCGTACAGACACTGAGGACGCTACAGACAACATTCTAAACCATTAAAAACCCCTAATTGCATAAACAATTTGCATAAGTTAATAAGTGAACTTCAAATATATTTGACATGTATGTGTGTATATATATATATATGCATATACGTACAACCATATGTAATTATATATATATAATATATATATATATATATATATACTGATGCACACAGAAAACTTGCATTGATATGTCTGCTCTGCGTAACGCTTCGAGTACCCGTCAGCGTTGTTTACATCCTCCCTTCAGCCTCGCGGGAAGTCGGCGAGTGATGGATTATATCCTATATTTATGTTTATATATTTATCTATATGTTCAGTATATCTGAGAAAAAAATGATGCACACAGAAAACTTGCATTGATATGTCTGCTCTGCGCAACGTGTCGTTCAGCGTTGTTTACATCCTCCCGTCAGCCTCGCGGGAAGTAGGCGAGTGATGGATAAAGAAAAAAATTGCGAAATATATTTGCCGACATATAACACATGAGTTCATGCCAAAGATTCATCCGGAAAAAACTGAACAGTTGTCGTGCATATAAACTAGCCCATGATTATCCCATGTTGTTACAGACGAGTGTTAACAATGGTAGCTTAGCGCCATCATACCAGCGCACTAACGTCACTTACCAGCAGTCGTAAATTGCAGGTCGTTTTACCGATAATGAACCCATGCAAATATGTACCCAAGTTTTTCATAGCTGACTGAGATATGTGCTGCCTTGAAGAGGTCATAAACTCTTTGGATGAAGATAATTACCAATAATGAACGTAAAATAGCAGGCTATACTTCCAAAACCTGACCTAGAACGGCAATATATAACATTAAGTGCCTACTTGGGTCATTAGATCCTGGATGAGAGGGAAACTATTCCAAGGGACGCAGCAATAGTAAACGCCCTAGTGTTGAAATAATACATGTCTATAACATTGATGGTATGCACATACGCTGATCACTAGTCGTCATTTGAAAATACGAGAAATGATCGATAAAACACGCACAGCACAAACACCTGTTGCGTACGAGCCTCGTAATTAATGCAAAAGGTTATGGTATTGGTCTGCAATTGCTTGCCGAGCCGAGCCCTCGTCGGGTGCACATCTATCTGACTACGGTGCCACTACATTTCCCTTTCCAAATGTAACCTTCGTCGACGCACAATACCTTACTTACAATCAATGCCGTTTTAATGCCCCGCTAAGCGTATTTTGTGCCCAAGGGAATGGATCTGCTGATTTGTTACTCGTCAGCAACTGAGCAGCTCACTCGTTGCTACGCATCTCGATAGATCACCTTGGTGGCGACAAATATTAGCCTTCCTACTAAACAATATTATGCCAGCAAGAAATAAAAGCATTGTAAGAGATTTAATACATCAATGTTCACTTATTACAATAGACATAAAGAGTTTAAATGCTAGCATGTATTATCATTCAGGTCATAAGCACAGCTTTCAAAACCATTGATCATAAAATAAGTTAGTACATGAAAACATGGAATAAGGTAAGTTCACGAATGCAACGAGGACATGCATCAATCGGTCATGAGCCAATGGTAAAGCTTCATATCAAGGATTGACAACATTACACATACAACCAGTCTCCAATAGTCAAAGAATGATTTGTTCGTGGACATTTCTAGGGGCTGTTACCTCCTCTCTTATCTTTATTGCTGTAATGCCCAAATGAATAGTTATTATGGCCTCTTTTGACCTTGTTAGTTCTGGGTCACATGTGATCAAGCATGCAGCTATTTGATTGGGCTTAGCCGATAAGTTCAGGAGAAGGTGAACATTTTCCGAAGCATTAATAGGTAGCTAGCAAATGGATTCAGCGTGTCCAGATTTTGCACAGTTACCACCAATAATCAACTAATCCCAGCCATCGACTTGGATTTGATTAATGTTCAATAGATTTGAGTTAACATTACAGTTATGAGGTTTACTGATGGATCTGCAACTTCAAAGCTACCTGTTTGAATCTATTATTTTACATATATCAGGATATTTTGTGAGCATATACTTCTATTGATAGTAGTCAGCTAACGTATGATATGTCTACGATGTAATAGTTGCTGTCAATCTGTTTAGTGGCACGATGGTATTGAGCTAAATCAATACATATAGATAAGCGATTTGTACACCGCAAGATAGTTCAATGATTAATATCAGGAGAGTGAGATGCGTCTGAAGTAAAATGGGTGAGATTACCTAAAGTCTTAAATCGAGGTAGTGTTTAATGATGTGATGCTTTGTTTCCGTTGCGATGAGAATATATGATGCATTTGCGATTTTCTGGTTGGCAATATTCTCATGGTAACGGAAACAAAGCATTACATCATTAATCGCAAAATAGGGTCCACTCCTACGGTTACTTTTAGCAGGGAGAATTTATTAATTCATGCAGCACATACGCATTATATCTGACCGTCTCCCGCAGGATTAACTAGTGTAAATTCTCGCGCTGAGAGAAACCAGAACAAACAGACTCTCAAGTGCTATATTCCTCCAACCGTTGAGGGAATATGCTGGCACGTGCTGGCCCCAGTTCGTTAAGTAAACTGTCAGCATACCACCGTGAAGGAGGCCCCGCGATACCAACATGATCTCGTTTGCTTTCTCTGTTTCAATATAGTTATTGTATGTATTGTGTCAGATCTGCCAGTCTTTCTTATTTGGAAGCTATTACATATGCATGTCATAGCCCAAGAGCAACAACTTTCTTGAATATTGTTGGTCATTTCTGTTACTGCTGGATATGTTTATAAATCAGGCATACCACCAAAGCGAGGTCGCGCAGATGCGGGGATAACATTACTGTACATCTGTTTGTAATAATATCGCTGACGTTGCGGTTTAAAATGGTAACATACTCACACAGCGTTAATACGCTGTTCGCAGCGTTTCATATGCGCTTCAGCTAACGGGGTGTGATGGTACGCAAGTATTCTAAACCTCTCTAACAACGCAAATGCGCAGCGTATTACTGCATATGCCAGTCAATCATTCTAAATGACTCCATAATGCATTTACGTGGCTACTAAAGTGAATAGACTAACAATTTCACAATTCATCCGTCCCCTGCATGTCAGAGGTCCTCTTAATACGGGCTGAAGGGTCATGTGATTAGATTACTGATAGCAGGGCGGGTAGCTCAATGCTGACATTGGTTATCGAAGCGGATATGATTGCTCCATTCAAGCGTTATTCGCGACAATATATCCATAACCATGGATGCATTGTGGTCTGCTTCATGTCTGTAACCCAGAGGGTAGAGTCGCGTGATCGTAAACTCAGTTTCGCAGTGCTTCGATTAGAATCAGTCTATTTAGAGGACACAGACAGCACTGTGCATTTTACAATACAGACCATCTACCACTTCACAAATCATCCAGTATTCAACCCGCCCTGTTATGACCCAACCCTAAAACTCCTCTATACCACACCATAGCCTCCGCCCTAACCCAACACTAAGATTGTAAAGCTTTTATACCTCAACATTAAAACGAACTTTCTTAATTACGATTGGTGCTCCATCCCTATATCCATGATCAGGGCTGTATATGGACGCTTGTCTGGTTCCCTTATTCGCGTCTTCCTTGGTAATGTGTCCTGTCGCATTAACCATGTTGGTTTATTGTTATAGCTAATGTGTTTCTGTTGCTCAAGCATGGAAAGAAGGAGAGAGGAAGAGACGGAAGGATATCGAGAGAACGTGAGTGTAAAAGGGATAGATAAAAAGAGAGGAGAGTGAGAGCACGAGAGAAAGAGATAAACAGTGAGAGAAAGAAAGAGTTAGTAAGAGAGGTTGAGAGCGAGAGAGCGAGACAAAGAGAGCGCGAGATAGAAAGAGAGACAGAAAGGGAGATATATATATATATATATATGAGGGAGTGAGCGAGCAATAGGAAGATGTAGAGGAAAATAAATGATAGATATAAAGATCGGAGGACAGCCAGTGAGAACGAGCGTACAGAATGAGAAATAGAGATATCCAGAAAGTGAAGGAAAGAGAGAGGGTGAGAGAGAAGAAGAGAAAACGCGAGAGCTAAAGTGAGCGAGCAAGAGAGATGGATAGAGAGAAATAGATGACAAGAAGATAGTGAGAGAAAGAGAAACATTAATTTATATATATATATATATATAGAGAGAGAGAGATCTCGATAGAGAGAGAACCAGATATCGATAGAGAGCAAGAGAAAGAGATAATAAATTAAATCGTTCATTTGCGTGTATCTTGTAGTACATGTAGATAATTGGAACGCAACCATCCCCAAATAACACCTCCTAGGACCTATAATTTTAGGAAATTCTAAATCTGCTTCTTTTTGAATTCTCCCTGCATTGTCACTCTTGGGTATGGGCTGATAATGCCTGCAATAGATATTTCTACTTGTGTTAGCTTCAGCGACCACCTGGAAATTAGAATTCTGTGTCAAGCCGTAGATGCTTATCTTATACTGCTGGGCTTTCGTCTTATCGATCAGCCACTGGGTGGGTTTTCCTCTTAAATCTATAGCCATGTAAGCTTCATGTAAGGCAATATAACACATCTAGAGTGTTGACAGGCTAGTTATACAGTAGCATGGGCGAGGCATACTTCTATGGGCGTTGCCGGCACCCTCGCCCCGACGCTGGTTGATGGGATGGGCGGAATGTGACTGCTGCAGTAGGTGGTAGTCATGCCGGGTAGTTAACGGAAAAACTGGTAGCCAACGCCTCCTTCTTACACAACGTGGAAGTAATGATATCGGTCGCAACAATATTGTACGGATCACATGTGCCGTTGTGTCGTGAATAAGCTGGCTTTGGCAATCATAACGGGCAGTGACTCACCTTATGACGTATGTTGACAAGTATTCGACCACATGCTTGTGCATGGGGCTATGACGTGACTCCGTGAGTAAAATATTTTGCAGAGTGATACTGGTTGACCCAAACCACCGCATGCAACATTTCGGTCTACCATAGGTCGTGAATCAATCATCCAGCCGCTATCCCATCCAATGCTAATTCGGGGATGTCCTCATCGAGAACTGATTCAAAACACATTTGTTCAATTGTGAGAAAGGTGTCGGTCTTGTAATATGCGAGTAACGGTTTAAGATTCTCCGATATATATATATATATATATATATATAATATATATATATATATATATATATATATATATTATATATATATATATATATATATATATATATATATATATATATATATATATATATATCTATATATAAACATGAATATATGTGTGTGTGTGTGTGTGTGTGTGTGTGTGTGTGTGTGTGTGTGTGTGTGTGTGTGTGTGTGTGAAGTTTTGGGGGCCTTTATGTGCCTGCTCGCTTAATACAGCTCGCAAACTCTGAAGTGATGAAACCTGAACTAACACACTATCGCGGGTGTTCGACTAATATTTACTCACGCTAAAACATGAAGGGATAGGTCTTCAATCACCGGTACATCAATTAGCTATAAGCTTCCGTGCTTATTTTGTTATTTATCAGATAATCAACACAGTAAATTAACTCTCTATACACGATCTTATTGCTTGAAACGCTGTGCCATTTACGAATCAGTTATGTATCCAGCATTTTGTGTCGTCAAATTATTGAAAACCAATGATTGTTTCCGCTTGTGTTGATGCCGTAACACTGTAAATACTACAAAAAAAGAAACAATAGCAGCCTTCGCCAAGATTGGATAGAAGAGCATTTTTAACATCTATGCAAAACACATCCCATTAGAATACGTCAAGCTGATGAAGCCGTGATTTGAGGCCTGGGCCTAACGCTTATGTAGCCCGATGTTCGTTGCTTATAGTATTGAGATGTGCTTAGTAGACGCTGGGCATAACGTTTCCATCCAAACCGCAACTTCACCTCATATTTTTGTGTCCATGGAAATGGGTTTGGTCTGTTTATTTGCGACAGCTGTCGTGCCATGTAATTGGCTGACATTCTGAATCAGTAACGTTCGACAGCACTGGGGAAAACCAAATCATTCGGAGAAAACAATAATATATTCCTGACCCTTTAAGGTTTACTTCATATCAACATTTGTAATTTTGTGACAAGTTAGTGAATGGCGCCGTATAAGATGTTTATCCGATGACTAGCACCTCTGCTGTTGCTTCAATTCATCTACAAGACGTTCAAATAATAAGGCATCTTGAGGGGCTTTTAGTTATACTAATCATTTGATCCATCGTCCATCGTCCAAATAGTCAGTGATTAAGACTGGAATAAGTTGTCTTTATAGAGACAAGATTACCCTGTGTGCTGGTAAGCGAGGATTGCCTGTAATGACAATCGTAATGAGCGCAACAGAGCGAGAGAGCGTCCCGGTTATTGTTAAGAATGTCGACTGCATTAATTACAGCTTATTAGCATATACACAGACTGTGGACTTTCGTTGAATTCCGTTTGACCTTGGTGTGATTAACGACAATATTGTCAGATAGTTTTTATGCAATATATGTAAGAAATACAGCGTGTAGCTTATCGACGATTGGAAGTATTCAAAAGTACAATAAATACGAAACCGTGCATCTCTCTCAATTATCTTCATGGTGCATTATGGCTCATGTACAGACACTTCATTCAATTGGAAACTATAACGGGTAGAATGAATCTTTTTGGGCAGAGTGTGAATCGGCTTATTGGTATATAATACGTAATAGGTTAGTAACATGGAAAGTAGCTATTGGCTCCTCGTCTCTAGCCTAAGTGATATGTAGCAAAAATTGTTTTGATAAAGTGGTGATCTAAATTTATGTTCATATTCCAAGCTATGAGGAAGGACCAGTAGGCAACGTGATAGGCAGAAGGACTATTACTGAATGGTCTACGCAACCACAAGCAACTTCGTAACCAAGCCAATGAGAAACTTAATACCTCGCTATGTGACTGTCTGTATTTCATAATATGTCGACATTGGCGTGACTCGTCTTTGGCGATGTCATCCAAGAACATAGGCGACCAGTTGAAGTGCGAACAACATAGAACATCCAGCCGAGGTAGTATTCTCCATTTACAAAGTTATCATGCTTTTATGTCTAGATATTAGTGCATTAATGTAAAAGCACCAAGTGAAAGTTAGCGAGCATTCGGTACAGTGGATATATCTGAAGAGGAATATACTACAAGGTAAGCCGGAGGAAGTTTTCAATCACCGTATTTCTTGCACGACCCCTCACCTGGCGCCATACCAATTAATGATGTGAGCACCTGTTCCTGTTTATACGTCGTAACGTCAGCCAATCATAATATAATTATACAGTGTGTTAAAAAGTTTTGGACTCCCCAATTGTATAGCACACGCCCCGGGTATTGAGTCCCCATTATAATTAAGTTTTTCAGAAGTGCAATATTTAGCCACACTTCAAATCTGCAGCGTTCTCAGGGTGTTATTTATTTCTTGTATCGTATTTTACGTGCGGTCATCTTTTTGGTATCCAATATAAGCTCAGTCACAATACGTATAATTCAGCTCGAAGATGACCCCTTAGTCATGGACTTGGATATAACATTTCAATTGCCGATACATTACTTAGAGGAATGTGTAGGACTGTGCAAGGCGGACCCTAGAGGATGTGACACCAGTATTTATAACCACCAAGGTGGCATTGGTGAGTGCGCTTGCGCTGCCGACGACCCAGGACATTTGAATTCCCTGAAGGTAATGCTTCAACACAACTTGCAATTTCGACAATACACTACACGTGTCTTCATGTTAAATGGGTATAAATTGAAAAAGTTGATTTGTGAATTTGTACATTGCTTTCTCTTCTGTATTCATGTGTTGCAGAAAGCAGAAGCAAACATGGACCATTTGGAAACAAAAAGTCAAACATGGCGCCGTTGGCAATGGCAGACAAAATTTACGCCGCCATGGTTGTATATGGGTAATTGATATATTTTACTTATGGCGTGAAAATGCGAGCATATAGACTGGTCTGAATTACCAAACCAATCTTTGGTAGGTCGGCATATACCAAGAAAGTAAGAACTAACCGTAAATGTTCGTCATACTGTGAGAAATTTCTTATGCACAATTAATGAATTTCCAATAACAGGTTGAATTCCTATCCACAGCA
Source organism: Urechis unicinctus (assembly GCA_034190875.2). NCBI lineage: Eukaryota > Metazoa > Annelida > Polychaeta > Xenopneusta > Urechidae > Urechis > Urechis unicinctus. The sequence continues at coordinate 3,627,486 of CM067343.1, read as the reverse complement.
GAGCATTGTGCTCGAATACGGTATGTAAAGACGGTTTCATCAATTTTTTTGTTTGGCTTTTCTAACATAGCATAGCATTCCAAATCGGAAATTATATGGGAACATACGAAGGCCCTCTGGCATACTGGAATATGATCAACTTTCCAATGGGCGAATACATCACGGAAGTGCTTGGGGAGCTTTGTGATGGCTGGGTGGATTACAGAGCTTACGACACAGGTCTCACGCGCCTGACGTTCATCACGAACCATGGGCGGATACATGGACCATTCGGCTGGGGACGAGGACAGCCCTTTCATGTCTCCGGTGAGCGACTGTTGTATATTTAAGGCTACTCTGCCTCCACACCGCCATTTCTCAGTGAAATACTGTTTGTTTTTCTCACGGTTGAACTTCAAATTCTCTCTTAAGAACTGATGCCGCTGCTAACGCGCTGATAGTGTTAAGTTACGTGGCAAGATAAACTCACCAATCCCATATATGTGCCTCTTGATACTGGTCGTAATTGCAACCGTCTCATTGTAGTGGTATATGTCATTCTATTAAGGTGAACATAAACAACATGATGATATGTTTGTCCTAATCGGGCCATGTCTGCTTGTATGGTAAAACATGAATTACGGTGTAATTTCCTTACATATTAAATATTCAAAAGATGAGAAGAAAAAACTAACTTTATTTGTATGCGTTTGACTTTGGATAAGTCAATGTGTTACCTGGGGTAATAATGAGAAAAACAATGGGTTTGCAGGGAATCGAAATAAGCATCTAATATCGTTTGGGGCATACTTGAAAGCGTACATAGTGATGCATCTATCTGTTATAACACCACTGGAGTGATACTCAATTCGTTGACAATGCACGTTGTCGGCTTGACCTCGACCGCCTCAGATCCATTGCCACCAGTAGTAAATATGTATACATTTAGTCACAAACTCAACGAAAGACCTACGTCCAATCAATCACTGTGTGAATTTCAATGCAACATCTAAAAACATTTCAACTAGAAATCTGGATTTGAAGGCCTGTAAGCTGAGCAAATAGGTTGAGACCGGCTGATAAGCCACTCATTGGGATCACTTTTTCCAGGTTGCCTGATATTATCCTCCGTAAAACATGCAGTGCCCTTGTCCATGCTGGCCTTAACGAGCTGATCCTGTCGGAGACAACCTAGCTCATTAGTGCCCTGTGGTGAACCTATCATTGGGGCGCTACCAATATAAATAAATCATTGAATGGGGATAGGAATCGAACATATCTTTTCCTTGATATGTAAAGCAATCCCCAATTGTGTTTCGTAAATGAGCTACAGGGCGTATAGTCATCGTAAGAAAAAACATGTTTATTTCTGATGTTTTTCCATGCTATCGAAAAAGGTTTGTTTGTGACACTACGATAACCTCCTTGTAGTGTAGCATTCAATCAAATCTTACAGTATTCGTAAAGCTCGATGTGTGGGATTCCCTGTGCTTGAACATATAAGTTTATTTGTACGCTCGTTTCGTGCTACTCAATACGTGAATGTTAAGAGACAGCAGTTTGTGGTTGATCAGTTCGATCAAACCTGCCTAATTTAGCTCACGATTCCAAATCCTGAAATTCGTGATAGCAAGAACTACACGTGAATATGTGCAGGTAGCACATGACATACAAGAAGCCTTAGCGCTGTGGGTGTTGTATCCTTACAGCATTGCTGCCACAGGGTAGTGGCGCATGCCTCAATGGTGCCTATCAATTAGATGACTAGCTACGCATGTCTGGGTCTATCAAGGTTGGTATAGCGTCCATCCGATGAAATCCTAACTGAGACCCATTAATCGATCCACGCTTCTTAACCAGACGCCTTTTATGCGGACATGCGATGGAAAACAGATACTGAGTAAATGAATATGTACAAGCAAGTTCTGCCACTTGTCTGGTTGATATGTCGCCTAATGTCTGCAGGGGCTTACAGTTCTACAGGAGAAAGTCACATAACTTACTGGTAATGTTAATGGCGCAATCAATAAACCCTTACCTTTTAACGCTATGCATTCGCGCTCTGAATCATAATAGTCATAATGACATGGCGACGAGTTTAACTGGAAGTCGTTTCTTCTGCGTCGGTTCATTATGCATCTTCGCCTTCATTGCGATCATGCAAAAAGGAAAGCAGCCTCGCTATCGAACGTGCTCCTATCATGCTACTAACATGTAACACGTTATCAGGCTGTCCCAGCTATAATCACAACGTCCAACATATCCCATGACGTTTAAATAGAACAAAAGCTGGGCGGATATAAAGCATTGGCTGATGTTATGGCAGTAGGCGTGTATACATTATGACCAGGGGATATATTATCTTTAATGGTTCAATGCGTCAGAAAACGGAATGCACAGGCGATACAATTCACAAGGTTATTACTCTTACTTATAATGGATAGACATCACGTGTTTCGGGCCGATATTTATGATTGGCTCATTCGAGTTTGCAATGCATGAATTGTATGCCGCAAGTTTTGCCAGGGTTGGTTACATCTATAACGGCAGCATAACCTCCAACCGGTAGTCTGCGCACCCATCATGCGCCACCTTGACTTGATAAGATAGTTTTTGCTATTGTATAATGGCAATGTATGTCTGTGCTTTTGCAATCATTGGGTGTATTAAAAGAACAGTTGAAGGTTATTTCGGTCTGGATATATTTCCACAGCACAATATGAGGTTGGATAAATGTGATAATACACTAATGCGTAGTTCATGTATCAAACAGGACAACATATGTGTTAAGCATTGTCAGGGGGTCAATGCATTAAAATATAAATGTAAGTCGAAAACTTGCAGCGAACTGTTGCAGGTTACTGTCATTGCCGAGATCAATCACGCGTTGGGATGGGTTGAACACCAACAGAACGCCTATCGTCATAAGCAATAAAGAGTATATTTCGAGCGCTAATCAAATTGTTGACTGACACACACAATGCAGATGTCACAGCAACGGTAGAAAAAACGAAAGAGAGCTCTCACCAGAGCAATGTTCTGTACACGAATTCCTAACTTCAATGTAGCCAGACCTATAGATGCACGGACAAATAATAAGTAGGAAATGCAATAAATGGGTTGTGCTATTGAAGTGTGATCTGTGTATTAATGCACGACGTCACACTGGCCAGCGGTAGTCCATCTGGCATTATCAATTAACTTGTAGAGACTGTCTATGCAGAAGAGAGTTAATGCCTGTGACATGCCGTGACATATATAATTCGTGTGGTCTTGAGACCCACACGCTGCTGACTTTACAGTGAAGAGTTAATAGCTACATTAAGAATGCTCAATCAAGCCCCCACCTGAGAAAATATGCGAAGACGCCACCGCATGTGGTTTTGTCATAGCGTCTCTTAAAACCACATGGAACAAGCTGAGTCATTCGGAGGCGCTGTTGCCAATCAGATGACTCCATGCCATTAACAGAGGCCGAGCCGCGGAACGGCGAATCTATATTCCCATGCGCTTGTGTTTAATTTCATTGTAGCATCCCCTGGTGACAGGTATGTACTTCATATAATTGCATAATCATCACAAAGCCGGACAAAGTAAACCTTCTTAGTTTAACTATATATATTACATCTACATTCACAGGAACAAGATCAATGCCTGCTAGTCGGCAATGTTTGGAATGCAAATAGTGTGTTAGATTATGAAAGATAATACAATTGCATGTTGGTGCCAACAAGAATTACACACTGTAATAACAGATGGATCGATAACTACCAGCTGAGCGGATTATCAGCGGCATAGCATAGGTTGTCGTGGGCCGTTTGCAGTCTCCTGGGCAATGTCTTATCACAGATGAATCCGTCCAGACGTCTGATGATCATGTTAAGACAAACTTAATGTGTACCAAACGTCCAATTAAACGTAATGGCTAGATAAATGATTGTAGCAAGCCCAAAGCCTCCCCAAGGGTTGTCCCAAGGGTTGTAACAGTCAGCGCTGGCTTCACGAATAATTGGTTGTACAGTATGAACATTGAGAAGTGCATTTAAACGCGCCTAAATAGGTTCACAAGGGCCATCCGAGAAAAACACTGTATAACTACAATATTGCCGCGCAGTCTTTGCACCATTCACAACTTCAAAATCACTACTGCTTGCACATCACACATCGGTCCAAAATAACGGGAACAACAACTTTATCTCCCGCCCGCCCTTCGCCATGTGATGTCATATCACAATAGCTCGAGGGCACAAATGGTGCATGTGAGAAGTCGAGCGTTACATAGATCAATTAAACGGTGGGCCACCATATTATAATACCCAACTAATCACGTTACCATGCCAACGTCAACAACAATACCTATGCTTTTAAAGATGGGCATTTAGGAATCATTAAAAGATATTTAATTAAAGATTAAGTCAATCAAAAAACTTTCCATTATATAATGCATTTTGTGAGTACAATAGTTCGGGCTCTTAGCCTGCTTACATAAACCACCCTCAATATGTCATTTGAGCAATTCCACAGACTATTTGAGGTGAAATAGAATAAGCATTGGGATAGGACCTTTAATAAAAACATAGTTGATGGGGAAATATATAAACCGTGTAAAAACAACATAGTTTAAATCCTACAAAGATATTTATTCCTAAAACATCCTAAACGAATTGACAAATGCACGCCCGCAAATATATGATTTAATTGTTTCGATGACCCAAGACCGTGCTCAACGTGGCCGCAAGCTCCCAAGGGGGCATTGGTAAACTACGATGTCTACTAGCAATAGTCTGATGCTAATTAATGCAGAGTCGCTTCTTCAAATTATTGTCAATCGGCTGATATGTATGCCCATAACCACCGGCATAAAGACAGACACGTAAGGCCGAACATCCGAGTTATTAAATCAATTGACTGGCAATACAGACTGCATGCAGTGCACATGAAGGCGATATAAGTAAATGTAAACTCACTTTATGACCGAGGTAACATTGCGTGTAACAAAACAACTATAGAAAATGGATACCATACCCTGTTTATTAAGTAGATTGGGCCATCGCTTGCACTGATGTGCTTTGGATCTTTGCACATCTTGCAGCTACAGCGTCAACGTCTTTAACCACTCACTGTGTAAGATATGTATTCGTCACAGTACCGATTGACGAACGTTGCTGCTAGCGACAAGATCATGGTGTTTGTCAGTGGCGTTTGGTTGCTAATCTTTAATTTATTGCCATTGAATTGCTCTAAAACAGTTGTATTATTCTAATGTTTAGGTACATTTTATCCATATGAAACGTTTATTATCGACGATATGAGAAAAATGAGACCGTCGTTTTGAAGTCGGTAATACTCTGTGTTAACAATACGAATCCTCCTCGCCATACATTCATGATGGTAAATGCGGCTTAAGATAGAGTTACCTTGCTCGGCCATTGTCCTGCTTGTTAATCAGGTAATTACCGTCGATTACTGTATCAGGTGCTTCCTCAAAGTCAGCTTCGTACTTCTAGATGGTGTGGCGAAAATCATTTCGGTATTTATCGGGTTCGCAAGGAACGCAATATTTGAGATATGATTTGCTAAATGTTGTGAATCATTCGCATATTGTACCCATTTGGATCAGCAAAGGATGTGATGCACACCTAGCTAACAGAGCTGCACCAGCGCTGTTCATTGCTTTTATACTTAAACCGAATAACTTGGCCCGTACAAGATCATATAATTGAAACCTCCGAGTAATTACGCCAGTTATACACTTCGTCAAATCATCGTTGGGAAATATGTAGCTATATTTATTTATTCCCAATGAGTGAAAAAAGTGAATTGTGCCGGACGAGGACCAGGAGTTCAGCATATACGAATTACCAATTCGTGCTGGGTCCTATTGTCAGTTGTACATTGAACACACTTTTAATCAGTTGTATTTGAACTGCCTAGAATATTTTATTAGCAATCCGAGTATGATAGATTGATGTTGTAGCTGTTAGTTTCAAGCGCAGTTTGTTAGACGAAGGTGATCGCGACTGAACATCACAAACGGCACCCTATTAATCAGCCCTTTAATCATACATAACGTAGGTAAAACCCCGTTTCTACACTTCCTGTGTAAGCTTCACCAACGCGTAAGGTGACCACGAGGTCAATACAATTCTATTTTGCATTCGCATCGTATCAGGCTTCCGACACGTACCATGTACTGCTGCGCTTTTTCGTCTTATCGATCAGCCGCTGAAGGGTTAACCCCTAAAATCAATAGCCGTGTAAGCTTCATCTGAGGTAATACATCGCACCCGGGATGATGACAGGTTGGTTATACGGAAGCAATGGCGAGGCATACTTCTATGGTTGCTGCAGGAACCTTCGCTCCAAGCTTAATGAGGCACTTATAGCTGTGCGTCGGAATATGAATGTTTGTATGTGTGCATGCATGCGCGGGGCATACTTTGAATCATACGTGATTCGAAGGATAAAACAGACAAGAACATTTGCGACAGCGGCATGTGTTACAAATGCGCTCAGTCCACCGTCATCGGTTGCCTTCGTTCTGATCTGTTTATTGGTTGTTCCACATAATTACACTTATAACACAACTTTCGCAAATGATATATTACAAATCGTGTTGACATGTGCTAAATTGGTTTAATTGCCATTTAGCTAAAAGATAATCAAAACCACTTTCCATTCCAATCGTTAAGTTTGCCTTCATTACTTAAACAAAATAAATATGATGATTAGGCTCAAAGGAATAATTACGTCCCAAAATGAATGAACATTTGTAAGATGAAATTGGCAAACTATATTGATGAGGCTGATTAGTTAACGCAGCAACCATTGTGATGTTGCCTTGCTTCATTAAATCAGTACTCGTCACATTAAACGGTATTCATCAAGGAACAGAGCAATATATTACGCACAATCTGGTATATAAGCGCAAGCTCGTTAGTTTCAAGTATATCACTCTTCAGAGCAGTTCAATGACGAAATATGTGTATAACGAGTTTTTGACAAGTGAGTGAACGGCGCCGCATTATTCCGATGCCAATCATCTCTACTGTTGCTTAAAGGCATTAAAATAATAAGTCGGCTTGGTTTTTGTTTTAAATCATAATAATCACTGATTCGTCGTCCAGATGGTCAGCGGCTGGAATAGGTTTTCATCATATAGACCAGGTTACCCTGTGTGTTTGTAACTTAAGATTGACCGTGGTAATGAGCATAAGACAGCGACAGCGTGTTCCCAGTTATTGTTAACAATGTCGATTACATTAATTACAGCTCATTAGCATATAGGCAGACAGTCGACTTACGCTGAATTCCGTTTAACCTTGTAGTGATTAACGACACAGAAGCCAATATTGTCAGATATTTTACTATTATAAACGATGGGTTAAAAAGCAAAACTGTTGTAGTATTACCATAGTGCAGCATTCAGTGACGTTAATTGATGAGTACCTGAAGGGTCACTGAAGACATAGGTTCACTGTATTTAATGATTATTGACATTTATGTTGGCAAACTAGCACCTGGATGTTCACTGCTGAATTGGTTACAGAGAAAAATGGACCGCACGGTGGAGTCAATATGGCGAACGATTCGCTCGTTTTGACGAACCTGGTGCAATATTTCCCACGGCGATCTACCATTGATCATACGATCGATCAATACAGTGTACCAATCTCATTACGACATCATCTGCAAATAACACATTGACGTCATCTGGTAGCGCATATTGTCGAGTTGTTTCATATCGAATAATTAACATCGTATTACTGTAACCGATGTATTTGTAAGGAATAGAGTAATGGTGAGAAGATAATAAAAGCTTGACATAACCAAGCCCGTCTCTAGCCTATCATGTGATATGTAGCAGAAATGGTTCTACTATATCGATCGTGCGACTGTCTAAGCTTTCAAGGATCAGGTTGAAATAAACAGGGAGTCATATTACTGAATTTTGCGCACGCAGCTGCCATAAGAAGAAACTATATCGATATGCGACTGTCTGTATTTCATAAAAGTCATATTTTGCGCTGCCATCGAAAAAATCTGTGGGAGCATTGCAAGTTATCATGCGACCATCATAAAACATCCAGCCATGTTATCATGAAGTTTTACGTCTTGATATAAGTGCATTAATTAAACTTAATTTGGTTCGGTAGATATATCTGAAGAGGGGGAGAAAAGCTAACAGGTAGGCCGAGGGAAGGTTTTTTCCAGTCATCGTATTTTTGGTCGTCGGTTACACCCGACTCCTCATCTGGTGCCACACTAATCGATATTGCGAGCTACCTATGTTTACACGTCGTAACGTGGGCCAACCATAAATAATAACACAGTGCGTTAGAAGGTTGTGATGCCGCCATGATAGTTTAGCATACACCCCGGGTATCGAGGCATCACCGAAAGCAAGTTCGTCTTAAGAAGTGCAACATTTTGTTACAGTACAAATCTGAACGCTCCCAGGACGTTATGTATCTCGTGTATCGTATTTTCCTTGCGGTCATCTTTTCGGTGTCCGATATAAGCTCAGCCATACTCATCGAACGTAAAATTCAGCTCGAAAATGACCCCTTTGTCATGGACTTGAATATTACATCTCATTCGCCTGTCCATTACTTAGAGGAATGTGTAGTGCTATGCATGGCAGACCCTAGAGGATGTCACACCAGTATTTATAGCCACCAAAGTGGCTTTGGTGAGTGCGCTTGCGTTGCTGACGAACCATGTACAAGACCCAGGACATTTGAATTCGCTGAAGGTAATGCTTCTACACAACTTGCAGTCTACCCCTAACGGTGACAATATCGTTTTCACGATACATTTATTTGTCGTTGCAGGGCATTTGATGTCTTATCAATATCGACAATACACTACGAATGTCTTCGTTTAAAGCGGGTATAAATTGAGTAACTTGATTTGTGAATTTGTATTTTTCTTTCTCTTCTTTATTTATGTGTTGCAGAAAGCCGATGTAAACATGGACCATTTGGAAACAAAAAGTCAAACATGGCACCGTTCTCAATGGCGTCTGCATTTACCGGGCGGATAGGTTCAATCACAATTTACTTCGCCAGGAGTGTGGACGGGTAATTTATATATTTTACATATGATGTGAAAACAGAAGCATATATACTGTTTGAGTTCCCGAACCAATCGTGGGTTACCAAGAAAGTAAGATACAACCGTCATGTTTCGTCCCGAAAATGTTTCAGAACCATCAATGAATTTCAAATAAGAGGTGTGAATTCATATCCTCGGCATAGCATTGCAATCGAACACGTTCTGTACCACGGTATTTTCAGTAATGTGGTTTGTTTTCTCACATAGAATGGCATTCCAAATTGGAACATATGAGGGAATATATGGAACTACTGGTCTAAATGGAAAAATGATTAACTTCCCAGTGGGAGAATACATCACGGAAGTGCATGGAGAGGTTTTTGATGGCTCGGTGAATTTCAAATCTTTCGACACAGGTCTCACGCGCCTGACGTTCATCACGAACCATGGGCAGAGACATGGACCATTCGGATGGGGACGAGGACAGCCCTTTCACGTCTCCGGTGAGCGACTGTTGTATATTGAAGGCTACTCTGCCTCCACACCGCCATTTCTCAGTGAAATACTGTTTGTTTTCTCACACTGTTGAACTTGATATTCCCTCTATGGAACCTATTTAGCTAGTAACCCACTGATTGCACTAAGATACGTATCGAAACTTATTACTCCTAAAGATGCGGTTTTGATTACTAGTCATTTTAGCAACCGTCTAATTATAGTCGTATATGTTATTCTATCAAGGCTTACATAAGTCACTTGATGTTAGTTTGTCGGGCTATGCCTGCTTGTAAGAAATGTGACAAAACATGAATTACGGTGTAATTTTCTTATATATATTAAAAGAAAGTCGAAATAGCTTACTTTGTGTTTGTGTTTGACTACTTATAAGTCAATGGACCACACAAGTCTGATGGTTATATCTGCCAATGGAAGCATTTTTTTGCGGCGTTGATCTATTGCCCATGTAGAGTTATATAAGCATGACATGACTCAGCTGATTTGAGCCGTTCTATGGTCGTTTAATGGGAATTAATGATCTTTTAAACTTAATCATTTTGTAGTGTACATCTCATTGTTGATTACAATGCAATAATTGACCCATCTTATATGCTGGTGTTGTAGGATATTTAAAATGATTATACGTATTAATGCGAACAGCTGCTGCTACGAACTGCGTTGTAGGCATGGAATGATGAAGACAATCAGAATAAAATATGATCAATCACTTGTCCTTACATATTTGGATACCCTACCTAGCTGATTAATTAACATTATTAAACACAAAAATCTCCTTGAATAGCATCGCACCAAACCCTATTAGTGTATCAATTGGTCTATTAAATGTTTGGGGGAATAAAACTATTATGGGGAGTGATGAACCAAGCTCTTGTGGCTTATCTAACGAATGATGAATCAGGTTTACTTTTGCACTTATTTGCCTTATGTATTCTGATATTGCATCAAATATCAGAAGTCTCATTTGCAAGTGAACACATGTTCCCACACAGCTATTTCCCTTAAGAGGCATGGCAAACTACTGGAGGTGTTATGCACATCGCTCCACGCCAAAGTTTTGTGACAAGCAATTGCCCCCTATTTGTAGTGCCTATCTTCTATTGCCGTACTATGACCCTCGTGGACGGTTTATACATCACAGCACAGAACAGGCATTTACCCATCCCGACCGCCATTATTTAGCGTTGTGTCGAGCAAATGATTTGATCACCTCGAACAGATGATAATGCTGGGAACAAATTGCTCAACTCAACATTCGGCCATCAAGATATCTATTTTCATACATTCATGACATATATTGTATGACTATAAAGTTGTGGCTACCGCTTAAATTATTTCAATGGCTGTTACAGGAAAGTGTTTCTATGTAATACAGAGGAGAAAAAAGGTTTATTTTAGCCAGCCAGGTGTTCTACTTGGTTTACAACAGAGGAGAAGCCCTTTGCCCCCAACTACAACAGCACTGCGTAGCATAATTGAGTTACAGGTAGGTTGTGTTGCTTACTATGGTTGTGGAAAACAGGTGATGACTTTAAAGTGGTCCATAATATACCGAGGCAATAAATCATTTGTCAGGTTAATTGCTTGCGTCGTATTTTGCATTTCTTGTATAGTTCTATAAGTCCAACACCATAAAATGTCCTTTTCCGATACCAGATCAAACACACCAATAATATTTGTATAGTGTTGCGCGTCAAATCGGTATGCCATTTACTTGCGTTGCGCTTTTCTTTAATTTTTTGTTCCATTAACGTGAACGACACGACTCTATTCGATGCATCACAATCACAGATCACACTCGTTCCCAAGATAACCACTGGGCTACGACAACATAAACTAATAATGGTAAATAATAACAGTAACAATAACGATATTTATTCTGTGCACCATCATCATCGCAGTAGGTGGTAGAGTGCGTTCATGGATGGAGCTGTAGATCGTAAGCGGAAGTTACTCTTTCCTCAGCACTTCCTGCGACTTCCATTGGGCCAATAAAATACACTTCACTACCTAACACTTATTGTTATCAGCGTAGTCTGCCTAACTATGCATCATTTGATACAGTGTAAAACACGTAGCTCATATGCAAGATATAATGCCAACTTCCTCATTAAACCGTTACATCAACATAGTCAGCTGCCTTGATTAATTATGATCATAGAGTTAGTCAGATTGCATTCTTGTTGCGCGAGGAGATTAACATGAGTCATGAAATACGATGATACCAAGAACTCTCCCAGGACCAGTAACTTTGCGCACGTCGCCTCCATTTTTCTCAAATGTGCAACAAGTACCCAGAGATCAGGCTTACCTAATTGCGGGGAACGATAGCAAATGCAGACGGGCTGGCATTCACGTTTGTTCTTTGGAACCAACCAAACCCATATTCACTTTGACGACAAAAGAAGGTAAGTGGCGCTTTCTGCTCATGAACCACACACCTTTTATGTACATCTGATGCGGCTACACTCATGAACAAGGCCGCCGCAAAACCAAATGGTGCAAATGTGTCACTGTCTTGCATTCTTTCTTTTATGTCCTCCAAAGCGTAAACATATTGGAAACAGCGTTTTGTTGTGCAGCTGCAATAATGTTAAAAACGACACAGACGAGTGCCTTAGCATGATTCATTGCGTGATTTCAAGCAAGACAATGTCAGTTACAATATTGTTGAAGTAATTAGTTGGACGTTAGTTGCTGGACAATACTGCGTATATTGCGTGCTATGAACATACCCTAGACTGGATATGAACTAGCACAAAGAAATACTGCGTGTTCGGCTTTACAGGGAGTAGTCCCTGAATTAGACTTCACACTACTGCTAGACTCCGCACAAGAGAGATAGTGGGTAATGAATAACGACAACGCAGTTGGTTGGTCTCTCTGGATTTCCGAATGATTCATGTCCTCAGTTATTGAAGTCTATAAATACAAATTCGTTTGGCGTGCGACCAATTGGGCGGGCGCCTCATTAATTCATCATTAATTCACTAAGCTATATGTAAGGCGAATCACCTTAAACTTGAATGGCCTTTCAGTTGACATTAACATATATACATACGATTAACATTACACAGGAGATTACATATAATGTGACTAAAACATAAATGGTCTTCCATTTGACCAAGAACATTAACATACATGCATTAATTAGACTGACCCCCAACAACTATTTCTAAACTTCAAAGGGTTCGGCAACATCAAAGAACACTCGTCCTGGCGGAGGTCAACATTATAACTTTAGATCGTTATGACTTTAGACCGCTACATTATGACACATGGTTATACTCTACAGGGGGGAGCCTGGCCTAAGCCGTCAATGATAACACTGCATAGCTCTAACATGGGCGGTGAAGGCGTAAATAACCGCTTGCTTATGTCATATAATATGCCTGTGGCCTCTAGAGCTGTTGCTGCTAGCAACATTTATATCAACCGATTAGTTTCGATTCTTCCGCACCGAACACCACTACCCGCATCATAATGTCAGTAAATAGCTTTCAATATGTGTGTCTGCCGAAGGCACTTTTTAAACTTTAAACTTTCAGTATGATAAACATGAAAAGCGATATCAAATCAGCGAGGAACTCGCATGTACCGAGAACATTCTGAACTTGGCATCAAAGACCTTATACATTGTTAATCAATAGACGCTGTCACTTCGGTAATGATTTCGATGTTTAAGCAGAAGCAATCCTACCGGGATAGGGCTCAACATGCCAATATTAAAGGCATTGCCCACAGTAACACCTTCACCCTAATTGCTTATGACGTCTAAGTTTTCCGTAAATGAATTTTCCTTGTGTTGACAGGAACTCTTTCCATCAACATAAGTAGGCTATTGACAGAGATTTTGTGCTATTTTGTAGATAGCTAATTAGAGTGTTTTGTCGCAAGTATTTACACCATTAGATAACCTAAAATGTGACATGAGAAAATAGCATTGGGGTTTTCTGGCACTTTATGCGAACTTGATGAATAATGTAAAGAAAAAAATCGCTTTAGGCGAATTGTTACCATTGGCACGTAGGTGCATGCTCAAATCTGAATAATACATTAAAACTACTGTCGTCAACGTCTTTCTCTGTATATTTTTAATTGTGCCTGGCAAATGTCTGACACCTATTCATACTTACGCACGATCAGCAAAGGTTAAATAAACCCGACAGCTTTACTTGTTATCACTACTGAGAACGCATTGCAGATTGCTTGAATGACAAAATCTGTTTCCTAAAATTTTTGGCTGTGTCGTAGAACTACCCATAAGTGTTGAATATTTTCTGAAATCGCCGTTTTTGATGTTACATTGCATAACGAGAGCTGTTTTTGTCCTCGGCAATCGATTGTATGCGCGACCGGTGTCAAATGATTTCGCAATGGGTATACAATCGACAGTAGCCGGCAATGTCATGAAGGTACCAACAGCGACTAGCATAAATCAGGGATTAATTTGGAAGGGAATTATTGAATTGCATTCCAGTTTAACTAAAGTGTTGCCTCGTTTATCTATAAACTATGGCGTGCTTTGCAGATGTTGCTGCGGTTATTGACCAAAACCATGGATTAGTTACCAACGACAGTCATATGATATATTGCATTAATAGTGATTATAATACAGGTAACTTCGAGCAGGTCATCATCTCAGGTATTTGCCGCTAGCGTTGGAGTCGGTGGTACACATGAAAAAGTCACACTAAGAGACAAAACCAGACTTGGCATCACTACCACAGAAAAAGCTGTGACCGGCAATGCATTACAAAATAGAGATGCAAGCATTACACAATATATAGCTGCTTGCTCAAAGATTGCTTAAGTTATTTTTTTTAACCCTGTAGAATAATATACTTCTTGTACAAGGCACAATACCGAATACTTGAAAGCAGCACAATTTACGGCATTAGGTTTGACAAATTTAAGACTTATAAGGCAAACAGGTGCGTTGTTATCATTGGCAAGTACGGTCATGTTCATATTGAATCTATTAAAACGTAGTAAGGATATGCAATTGGGTTGTTGAAATGGGGCTCATGCCATGGACAAATAAGCATATAGTATGTAAGATTGAATGTTTTCTAGCGCGTCATTTATCATCGAAACAGTATTGTTCGATTGATGATGCAGTTCGATATTCAAAAGAAAAAAAGTAACTTTTATTTACGTCGTTACTGTAAGATGGCCATTGTATGCAAATAAATCCCAAACTTTGCGATCTATCGAAAATGATATGATCTGGATTGCTGTGTATTGAGGTGTGTAGCTGTAGCCCTGTAAAATTGTATCCCCTACTGAAGACGCACATTTAATATGGTTTGTGATATGTAATCTGATCCATGATCGACGAAGGAAATGTCAACATGCGTATAAAAGATGAAGTACCAACATTGAAAACATTGTCTGGATTAAAGGTCTGTGTAGACATCCGCTTCTACAAAGTCAGCATAATTGGGTTCGAATTCGAGTGCCTTTGCTATTGGTTACTGATTACCGATATACAAGGTGCAGTTTACAACGCATGTACAGGATGTTGCACAATTGTATTACACAGAAGAAGATTAATCAAATCAGTAGAGGGGAATTGGATCACTGATCCATAACTCTGTCATGCATTTTCATCTGTCATTACACTTAATCGATGCTATCTGGAAGCAAGACAATATTGCCAATAATTGTTAGTCATCTATATTATACAATGAAAACAGATGTTTTAGCCCAGCAAGCTCTTTGTTCGGGTTTGTAACGTACGGAATCACTTTAAAAAGGTATTTTCAGCGTCGTTTACGTCGCAGAGTCAATCAGAGGATACTCTACTGGTTATAATTTGCATCCCAGTTAAAAAAGACACTTTGGCGTTCTATATGTTACAATTTACAGTGTCTAGTATATCGATACAGCAGTCCCGGTCACCAACCACCGTGTCATGTAGATTATTAGTAGATGAAGTGGTTTCTGTCACCAGCATGTAGATCAAGTATTCCGGTTTCACTGGTTGGTTGCGCTGATATGAGCTGATTAAACTGCAATGATAGATGATTGAACATTTTCGCTGAAGGACGAAAATGAATTTAGCGATTTCCTGATTGTGAATGTGTATCGGTAACAAAGCATGGTCGTTATGGAAGCATGCCCGAATTACTTACTCGGGCCGTTATTGCATTCTAACCCTCCGAGACGATGCGAATGTCCCTTCCTTTATAGCAGCATAAATGAATAACGTTTTACCTTGTGTGACGCACGACAACATCCCAATCGCTACAAAAAAAATCCACCCGCATGCTATCGAGCGTGTTATATGCAATATCTCATATGCACGATACTGACATGCGCTGAGTGCCAAGATCAGAAACGTCCTCGCGGCACCACCTTCCAAATTGCTAATCGTGTATGACATGTCCGTTCTCGTTGAAGTATAAGTCACTAGAAAGCAGCACGAGAAACGGCATTAGGATTTTTGCACCTTTGACGGGTGATATGCGTAATAAAAGAAGTAAGACAAACAATCGCTTTCAGCCCATTGTGACCCCTTGGCAGGATAAATTTTTTGGTGGTTTCCGGAACACTTGCCACGGAAAATAAGCATTTAATGTGTCAGATACAGTGTTTTATAACGCCTCATTGATCATCGAAAACGTTAGGTTCGATTGACAATGCAGTTAGGTATTTCAAAAATACGTAATTACTTGTATTTTCGTCGATGCAGTCAAATTGCTATTTCATCCTGTTTCACTCTCCAAATTCTTTTCTGTTATCTGAAAATGATATGATCTGGATGCCTGTGACGGTGTGTAGTAGTACGCCTGCGAATGGTATCGGTTACTGAAGCCACTTATTAAATATCATTTGTTATATATCATAGGTTCCTCCGGATCGATGATGGAAATGTCAACATGCGTTTCAGAGATAAGGAACAAAAATACAAAGCATTGCCCTGGAAAAACTTCCCTTCAGATAGCCGCTTCTACACGGTAAACATAATTGGGTTCGGATTTGATGGCATTTGCCATCGATATCTGATAACCGTGATACAGGTTGCCCATAACAACGCATGTACAGAATTTTATTGGCACAATTGCACTACACAGTATAATATAAAATGAAAACACTGTAAGGGAAATGTGATTTTTGTTCCAAAATCGTGTATAAAACGTAGTTCATGCGGAAATATGTGAACTGTGTAAAAATTACATGATTTAAATCCTAGAAAGATATTTATTCTTACTACATCCCAAACGAATTGACAAACGAACGCCCAAAAATATATGATTTATATGTTTCGATGCCCAAAGACCGTGCTCAACGTGACCTCAAGCCCCCAAGGGTAAACTACGATGTCTACTATTCCCGATGCTCTTAGCAATAGTCACATGCTAATAACGGCAGAGTCGCTTCTTCAAGATATTGTCAATGGGCTGATATGCATGCCCATCACCTCCTGCATAAAGACAGAGACGTAGGGCTGAACAGCCGGGTTATTGAATCAATTGGCTGGCAATACAGACTGCGTGCGGTGCACATGTAGACGATGACGTCATATAAGTAAATGTAAACTGACTTTATGACCGAGGTAACATGGCGTATAACTAAACACTATAAAATATGGATACCATACCCTGTGTATTTAGTAGATTAGGCCATCGCTTGCACTGATATGCTTTGGATCTTTGCAGAGCATCGAATTCGTAAAATAGTAAATGCGTCAACTTCTTAAACCACTCACTGTGTACGATATGTTTTGAATATACCATGATGGTTATTTTCCAACATCAGTCGTATTCGCAACAGTACTGATTGACGAACGTTGCTGCAAGCAACAAGATCATGGTGTTTGTCAGTGGCGTTTGGTTGCTAATCTTTAATTTATTGCCATTGAATTGCTCTAAAGCAGTTGTATTATTCTAATGTTTAGGTACATTTTATCCATATGAAACGTTTACCATCGACGATATGAGAAAATTAAGACCGTCGTTTTGAAGTCGGTAATAATCTGTGTTAACAATACGAATACTCCTCGCCATACATTCATGATGGTCATTGCGACCTAAGATAGAGTTACCTTGCTCGGCCATTGTCCTGCATGTTAATCAGGTACTTACCGTCGATTACTGTATCAGGTGCTTCCTCAAAGTTCGCTCCATGCTGACCAGTCTATATGGTGTAGTGCAGATCATTTCTGTTGAACTGTCGGTATTTATCGGATTTGCAAGGAACGCAATATATTAGATATGATTTGTTAAATGTTGTGAATCATTCGCATATTGTACCCATTTGGATCAGCAAAGGATGTGATGAACACCTAGCCAACAGAGCCGCACCAGCGCTTATCATTGCTTGCATACTTAAAATGAATAACTTGGCCCGTACAAGATCATATAATTGAAACCTCCGAGTGATTAGGCCAGTTATACACTTTGTCAAACCATCGTTAGGAAATATGTAGCTATATTTATTTATTCCCAATGAGTGAAAAAAATGAAAAATTGTGCCGGAGGGCACCAGGAGTTCAGCATATACGAATGACTAATTCGTGCTGGGTTCTATTGTCAGGTGTTCATTGAACACACTTTTAATCAGTTGTATTTGAACTGCCTAGAATATTTTATTAGCAATCCGAGTATGATAAATTGATGTTGTAGCTGTTAGTTTCAAGCGCAGTTTGTTAGACGAAGGTGATCGCGACTGAACATCACAAACGGCACCCTATTAATCAGCCCTTTAATCATACATAACGTAGGTAAAACCCCGTACAATTAAAGCTCATCAATTGCCACAGGCTATGGCAACATGTCCTGATATATGTCTGTGGCGACAATGTGCTCGTAAGCATGTTAATTGGACAACATGTTTATCACCTGGGATTACTCCCCACGATTATCGATATGGTTGTGAACTCAAATATGTTACATATGTGCGCTTAAACTGTAACAGATCATGCATGCACACACTTTGCACTAAATTTAAAGCAAACATGGACGCCTTTGTAGCTAGCAATTTCGAAAGGGGGCAAATATTGTGAGCTAGTTCGGTTAACCAGAAATTAGCTTACCTAATAAGGTTATGCAGTTGAATGGGTTGTTTAAGGGCAAGAGCTGCGTGTTATTGACATTAAAAATTTCCATAATTTCCCTGCCATCGAGTATTAAGCGACAATTAATGCTCACAGTAATTTTTTCTGCACTTCCTGTGTAAGACTCACCAAAGCGTAAGGTGACTACGAGGTCATTACAACTCCTTTTGTATTCGCATGGTATTATGCTAACGTCACTTACTGCTGCTCTTTTTTGTCTTATCGAATAGCCTCTGGGTGGGTTTTCCTTTCCAATCTATAGCCTTTTAAGCTTCATGTGAGGCAATACATCACATCAACAGTGCTGACAGGCTAGTTATACAGTAGCATGGGAGGGGCATACGTTTATTGGCGTTGCCGACACCTTCGCTCTGTCGCTGGTTGATGGTATGGGCGGAATGTGACTGCCGCAGTAGGAGGTAGTCAAGCCGGGTTATTAACGGCCAAATACATCAATATATGTACATCTATCTATATATACATATATACATATGTGCAGGCATTTGCAATGATATATATATGTAAATATATATGAATATATATATATATATATATATATATATATTATATATATATATATATATATATTTATATATATATATATAGATATATATTATATATATATATATATATATATATATATATATATATATATGATTGACCGTGGTAATTAGCATAAGACAGCGACAGCGTGTTCCCGGTTATTGTTAACAATGTCGATTACATTAATTACAGCTCATTAGCATATAGGCAGACAGTCGACTTACGCTGAATTCCGTTTAACCTTGTAGTGATTAACGACACAGAAGCCAATATTGTCAGATATTTTGTTACTTGAAACGATGGGTTAAAAAGCAAAACAGTTGTAGTATTACCATAGTGCAGCATTCTGTGACGTAAATTGATGAGTACCTGAAGAGTCACTGAAGACATAGGTTCACTGTATTTAATGATTATTGACATCATATGTTGGCAAACTAGCACCTGGATGTTCACTGCTCGTATTGGTTACCAGTGTAGTAATAAATTTTGAATGGGATACATCTGGGATGGAACTTATTCCCTCGCATTTGCTTTCACTCTAATAGCCCTGTACATCCGACTAAAAGACGTTTTGATGACCTCGTGCTAATATATACCCTCACGTAACCATTCTCGTATAATGCTCGGACAAAGGTTAAGTACTATTCTTTACATCACAACATTGGTAGCGCATATTGTCGAGTTGCACATGCGATAGGGGAATTAACATCGCCGCATACTACTTGGCTGTGTAGTTTAGTGGTACGGAGAGTAAATATGAGAAGATAATAAAACATTGACATAAGCTCCCCGTCTCTAGCCTATCATGTGATATGTAGCAGAAATGGTTCTGATATAGTGGTGATCGTAATTTATTTTCATATTCTAAGCTATGTGGAAGGATCAGCAGGCAACGTAACAGACACAAGGAATATTACTAAATTATGTTCACAACCACACGCAGCTTTGTAACCAAGCCCATAAGAAGGCTACTATATCGATATGCGACTGTCTGTATTTCATAAAAGTCATATTTTGCGCTGCCATCGAAGAAATTGTGGGAGCATTGCTCGCTAGATGAGGTGCGTCTATCATAAAGCATCCAGCCAAGTTATCATGATTTTTACGTCTTGATATAAGTGCATTAAGTAAAGCAACAAGTGAAATCTAGCCAACATTTGGTTCGGTAGATATATCTGAAGAGGGGGAGAAAAGCTAACAGGTAGGCCGGGAGAGGGTTTCCAATCCCCGTATTTCTTGTCGTCGGTTACACCCGACCCCTCACCTGGTGCCACACCAATCGATGATGCGAGCTGCTTATGCTTAAACGTCGTAACGTGGGCCAACCATAAATAATAACACTGTGTGCCAGAAGGTTGTGATGCCGCCACGATAGTTTAGCATTCCCCCGGGTATCGAGACATCACCGAAAGCAAGTTCGTCTTACGAAGTGCGACATTTTGTTACACTACAAATCTGAACGCTCCCAGGACGTTATGTATCTCGTGTTTCGTATTTTCCTTGCGGTCATCTTTTCGGTGTCCGATATAAGCTCAGCCATACTCATCGAACGTACAATTCAGCTCGAAAATGACCCCTTTGTCATGGACTTGGAAATTACATCTCAATCGCCTGTCCATTACTTAGAGGAATGTGTAGTGCTGTGCATGGCAGACCCTAGAGGATGTCACACCAGTATTTATAGCCACCAAAGTGGCTTTGGTGAGTGCGCTTGCGTTGCTGACGAACCATGTACAAGACCCAGGACATTTGAATTCGCTGAAGGTAGTGCTTCTACACAACTTGCAGTCTTCCCCTATCGGTGACAATTTCATGGTCCACGATACATTTATATGTCGTTGCAGGGCATTTGATCTCTTAACCATATCGACAATACACTACAAATGTCTTCGTTTTAAATGGGTATAAATTGAGTAACTTGATTTGTGAATTTGTATTTTTTCTTTCTCTTCTTTAATTATGTGTTGCAGAAAGCCGATGTAAACATGGACCATTTGGAAACAAAAAGTCAAACATGGCACCGTTCTCAATGGCGTCTGCATTTACCGGGCGGACAAGTTCAATCACAATTTACTCCGCCATGATTGTGGACGGGTAATTTATATATTTTACTGATGGTGTGAAAACTCGAGCATATAAACTGATTTGAAATCCCGAACCAATCGTGGGTATGTCGCTATATACCAAGAAAGTAAGATACAACCGTAATGTTTCGTCCAGAAATTGTTTCAGAACCATCCCTGAATTTCAAATAAGAGGTTGAATTCATATCCTCGGCAGAACATAGCAATCGAACACGTTCTGTACCACGGTATTTTCAGTAATGTGGTTTGTTTTCTCACATAGAATGGCATTCCAAATTGGAACATATGAGGGAATATATGGATTTACAAGTCGAAATAGAAAAATGATTAACTTCCCAGTGGGAGAATACATCACGGACGTACGTGGAGAGCTGTTTGATGCGTCGGTGAAGTTCAAAGCTTACGACACAGGTCTCACGCGCCTGACGTTCATCACGAACCATGGGCGGAGATATGGACCATTCGGCACGGGACGAGGACAGCCCTTTCACGTCTTCGGTGAGCGACTGTTGTATATTGAAGGCTACTCTGCCTCCACACCGCCATTTCTCAGTGAAATACTATTTGTTTTCTCACACTGTTGAACTTGATATTCCCTCTATGGAACTTATTAAGCTGGTATCGCCCTGATTGCGTATCACAAGAAACTTATTACTCCTATAGATGTGGTTCTGATTACTAGTCCTTATAGCAACCGTCTCATTATTGTCGTATATGTTATTCTATCAAGGTGAATATAAGCAACTTGATGTTATTTTGTCGGGCTATGCCTGCTTGTAAGAAACGTGTCAAAACATGAAATACGGTGTAATTTCCTTATATATTAAATGATTCAAAAGAAGACGAAGAAGCTTACTTTCTTTTTATGTGTTTGACTTCGGATAAGTCAATGCACCACACAAAACTGATGGTTGTATCTGCCAATAGAAGCATTTGTTTGCCCATGTACCCAGGCAGCGGTCAACGAGCCCATGTATCGACTGCAAATCGCTAAAATATTCAGGTTTCCAAGCCATTGTTGTTTACAAAATTGATACTGGGGCCTCACACCCAAAAACTATGATTGGCGAGTGGCATGGGGCCTTTGGTGAACCGGCATGCATACTATTCCGCTGCTCTTAGCAATAGTCGCGTGTTGATTATTGAAAACATATGAGTTTTGAGTCGTTTTTTTAAGGTATTGTCAAAGGATCGATATGCTTGCCAATCACCCCATGCGCAAAAATATCCGTTGATAAAGCCTTACGTTCCGCAAAGTCATACTCACACAAAGCTCTAACGCGGGTGGGGGAAGGCGGAATTGATCGCTTGCCTGTCTAATATAATATGTCTACTGCTTCTAGAGCTGTTGCTGCTTGCAACATTAATACCATTAGTTTCGATTATTGCACACCAAACAGCACTAGCCGCATCATAATGGCGGTAACTAGCTTTCAATATGTCTCTCTGCCGAAGTCATTTTTTAAACTTCAAACTTTCTGTATGATAAACATAAAAACCGATCTCAACTCCTCGAGCAGAATTTTATTGGTCCCTCATCATCATTGGCTTTAGATGACCGCTAATATTCAGATGGCACAATTGACTCAATGATGAAAGTAGATTTAAAATGAGCCATTGATTATTATATAACATGCCTCATACCCTGCGTGTTTACTAATGAAACTGCTACCCTTTAGGTAGCAGGTGGTAGACATTTGTCATCGTACAACACATGGTAAAAGCAGATTGCTTTAAAACTAATACCGAGTTGGAATACTGCATCATCATTGTCTCCGCGCATGCAATTCATGTGACGCCCGACATGACAGCAATAAGCCGTGTCAACACCTTCAGCAAGGAACTCGCATGTACCGAGAACATTCTGAACTTGGCATCAAAGACCCTAAACATTGTCAATCATTAGACGCTGTCACTTCGGCAATGATTTCGATGTTTAAACAGAAGCAATCCTACCGGGATGGGGCTCAACATGCCAATATTAAAGGCATTGCCCACAGTAACACCTTCTCCAAGTTGCCTATTGCGTATGCCATATCAGTTTTCTTTAAACGAAATTTCCTTCTGGTGACAGGAACTCTTTTCATCAACATACGTATACTATTGACAGAGACCTTGTGCTATTTCATCGATAGCTAATTAGAGGCTTTGGACACAGGTATTTTCATCATCAGATACCCAAAATGTGACATGAGAAATATCATCGGGTTTTCTAGCACTTCATGCGATATTGATAAATAATGTAAAGCAAACCATCGCTTTAAGTGAATTGCGACCATTGGCACTTTGGTACATGTTCAAAACTGAATAATACATTAAAACTACTGTAGTATATTTGATTGGGGACTATAAATGGCACTCGTCAACCTCTTTATCGGCATATTCTTTATTGTGCTTAGCAAATATCTGACGCCTATTCACACTAACGCAGGAGCAGCAAAGGTTTAATAAACCCGAGAGCTTTACTTGTTATCGCCATTGAGAATGTATTTAATTTTGCTTGAACGACAAAATTGGTTTCCAGAAATTTTGGCTGCGCGTAGCACCATCTATTAAACCCTGTAGAATAATATAATTCTTGTACCAGGCACAATATCGAATACTTGAAAGCAGCACAATTTACGGCATTAGGTTTTGCTGGCAGTTTGACAAGCTTAAGACATGACGGCAAACAAGAAGGCAAACAAGCACATTGTTATCATTGGCATGTAGGGTCATGTTCATATCTAATCTATTAAAAGGGTGTTAGAATATGATATTGGGCATATATATGCTATTGTATATATGTATATATACATTTATATATGCATATATATATATTATATATATATATATATATATATATATATATATATATATATATATATATATATATATATATATCTCATATATATATATACATATATATATATGATATATCATATAATACATTTATATATATATATATATATATATAATATTATATAATATATATATATATATATATACATATTATATATATAATATGTACAGTATATTTATGTTTACATTCACACACACATATATATATAGCCATTCATATATATACATTATATATATATATATATATATATATATATATATATATATATATATATATATATATATATATATATATATATATATATATATATAATATGGGATGAAGGCAATATAGTCCTGGATGAGCAGTATGGAGAAAGCATGCTATCAGCGTGTAAGAGCAGAAAGTGCACGATACTGATATGCGCTGAGTGCCAAGATCAAAAACGGGCCCCCATATTTATATATATATATATATACATTTATTTTATTTATATATATTATATATATATATATATATATATAATATATATATATATATATATATATATATATATATATATATATATATATATATATATATATATATATATAGATATATAATATATCTATCTCTATATATCTATATCTCTATATCTCTATATATATCTCTCTAGATATATATATATATCTCTCTCTCTATATATATATATATCTATATATATATATATATATATATCTATATATACATGGTCTTTACGGAAGCATGTTCGAATTACTTACTCGGACCGATATTGCATTCTAACCCCACGAGAAGAAAAGAATGTCCCTTCCTTTATAGCAGTATGAATGAACATCAAAATCGCTACTAACAATCCACCCGCATACTATCGAGCGTGTTATATGCAATATCTCACATGCACAGAGTGCACGATACTGATATGCGCTGAGTGCCAAGATCAGAAACGTCCTCGCGGCACCACCCTCCAAATTGCTAATCATGTATGACATATCAGTTCTCAGAAGTATAAGTCACTAGAAAGCAGCACGAGAAACGACAAAAGGTTGTCTGCCATTTTGACGGGTGATAAGCGTAATAAATGAGGTAAGGCAAACAATCGCTTTCAGCCCATTGCGACCATTGGCAGGATAAGTTATTTGGTCGTTTCCGGGACACCTGCCATGGCAAATAAGCATTTAATGTGTCATTCATAGCGCCTAATTGATCATCGAAAACGTTAGGTTCGATTGACAATGCAGTTAGGTATTTCAAAAATAGGCAAATACTTGTATTTTCGTCGTTGCGGTCAAATTGCCATTTCATCCAGCTCCACAAATTATTTTCTGTTATCTGAAAATGATATGATCTGGATGGCTGTGCCATATATTGACGGTGTGTAGTAGTACACCTGCGAATGATATCGGTTACTGAAGACACTTATTAAATATCATTTTTTATTCATCATAGGATCCCCAGGATCGACGAAGGAAATGTCAACATGCGTTTCAGAGATAAGGAACCAATATACAACGCATTGTCCTGGGAAAACGTCCCCGTAAATAGCCGCTTCTACACGGTAAACATAATTGGGTTCGGATTTGATGGCATTTGCCACTGATAACTGAAAACCGTGATTTAAGGTGCCTATAGCAACGTATGTACAGAATTGCATTGGATCAATTGCATTACACAGTATAATATAAAATGATGACACTCTAAAGGAAATTTGATTATTGTTCCAAAATCGTGTATGGATGTGGCCTTGTTATCATCCAGCGGTGAATATCTTTGTCGTGCTTTTTCAACAGTCATTCGACTCGATAGCTGTTAACTATAAGCACGACAGCATGGCTATGTATGTCAGTCATTTATAAAATACAAAGGAAAAAGCTGTAATGGGCTCGTCAATCAATAAAAACCAATTAACGCTAGCTATGTTTTTAACGGACGGAATCACTTCAACAGTATATGCAGCTTCATTACCGTTCCGGATGATGTACTGGGTATAATTTGCATCACAAGGACAAAACACTTGAACGTTCCATCGCGCGACCTTTACCAATCTATGCAAGGTAAGGTAAGTAAGGTAAGTATAGGGTTTAATGCCACACCAACACAAGTGTGTTTTAAGGAGAAGATGTGCAAGTATATTATGGGTCGATCCAGTAGTTCCGGTCACCAACCACTGTGTCATGTGTGTTGTGGGTGGTTTGCTCTGAGCTCATTCATCATATTTGACATTATATGACATAGGATCACATGACATTGGTTCACACGGCGGTTTTACAGATTGATATACATTGCAATCACAATTTTTGAATAAGATGTACAGTTAGAGGATTGAACATTTTCGCTAAAGGGTGAACACGAGCTGATGATTTGGATTTTTGAGTCATTGCGACCTTCTAAGGATGGATCTGCAGGCTTTAATGGCTACCAACGGAACATATGTGGAAATCGATAGCCTATGTATTGCTCTAATGATAGCAAATAACTACAAATTATCTTCAGCATATTGGGGCTGTTAGTACATGTATATTACGTAACCACACATTTTGCTAGTGATTTAGCAGAACCAAAAGAGCCCGGATAACTCATTTATTTTGCCATTTCAGGAGTGCATTAATGTCGAATTTAGCCTGTGACCCTTTATACATTATGCCGCTGCACTCCAACATTCACACGGATTCCTATACCCAGGCATTGCTTTGATTAATTGCATCTTATGTATTGCTGAACGAAATATCATTGAAGCTTTGTTCGAAACTAATGACATTATTGCTCATTCCCGTAGAATTATGTTCAGTCACTAAACGCACAGTAAACAGCGATGTTCGTTCACGAATCGAGGTTGTTCACCATTCTGACGTTGAATACGTCAGTGACGTTAGTGTTAATTCATCGTTTAAGTAACGCACAATCCTCCCGTTTAATGCTATTGAGCATGGATATATGCATGCTCGGTAGATTTGTACTATACTGGACTACTGATACCAATCTTGTGCATATAATACGATCTCTATGATCATTGTAGAAAGGCCAAAGTAGATTTGCACCCGAGTAGCAAAACTATGCCAATAAGCCGTCTATTCGTGTCATATTGCCAGGGTTATATAATCCAGTTTTTTTTAAAGTGCACGAAGTTTCTCACATTACATGCATTGAACATTAGCTGCTGTCTTCATCGCCTTGATGAATCAAGCCATAATTGCAACTATAATTCCATGCCCTCCAAATTTATAAATTTTAAGCACTCCCTGTGTTGTTTCAGGTGTTAGATGGCGAAAATATAATTTATGCCCAGAACCAAACGATAGAGAGATATATAAAGTATAAACCACAAGAAGCAACTATAATCTTAAGAATTTGCGCACCATTATTCCTGCCCACTAAACCTAATAACAAAAAGCCAAATAGTATTACAGTGGGCGAATTAAGTACCAGCTTTTATGCTCAGATTATTTCGTATGCTAGCACCCAGTTATCAGTTTATCACTGGTGCACTGATATCAATATATGTTTCAAAACCGAGCATTGTCCAGTCGCGCATTGCGCATTGGCAGAAACAGCTCTCCATCGACACACACGATATTGGCATTTGCCATAACCTGGTAAAAACATAAACTATTTGGCGCGTATAACCGCATGGTATATAGCCAGACAATCATGGTATGATCAGCCGCGAATAATACGTCAAAAATGTTGACATCACAGATGTTCCTGATCATTAGCGGAATAGCGATTTTTTCGAAAGGTCTATAATCAGTGCAGAGATAGAGAGAGAGAGAGAGAGAGAGAGAGAAAGAGAGAGAGAGAGAGAGAGAGAAATAAGGGAGAGAGAGAGATTTGAGAGAGAGAGAGAGGAGAGAGAGAGAGAGAGATCCTTTTAGATGTTCTATAGCTATCATGTATTGATTCATATATCCTCCAGATGGACTTCTCTGTAGCCATACAAATGTTCTAATGTATATATAGATAAATATATATATATATATATATATATATATATCTCTATCATATATATATATATACATTATATATAGACCTATATATATATATATATATATAATATATATATATTAAATAACAATACGACCCATCTCATTATGGTACAATTCACCTAGCTCATCGACTCTAGCGCACTCTATCCCTGCGTCATACAGTTAGGACAAAATCCGAGCATTATTGTATTTAAGTACATAACGCCTATTTATTAACTCAGGGAGCTGCACAAAATTTAAATGCGACAAAGTTGTTGATGGATGTACGACAATACATTGTACAGCCGGGAAAGTTAAAATAAATGTACTGGAACATTTGATCTGTATTAATAAATTAAATCTATTTCACTTTCTTTAATTAGGAGCTAAGTATTTCACCCTTGCAACACCTCGTTGATGCACAACCAGTCTATGAGCGGCAAATTCCGGTATTTGCAAAGCAGGTGGATCCTCTCTGAGAGAGCAAATTACCCTTCATTTGCATCACTGGAGAAATAAGGGACGCCATGACCCTGTTTATAAGGCTGTTGCTGTAGTATATTAAGAATGATTATACATTTTATTGTAAACAGCAATTGCGACGAACTGCATTGTAGGTCCTAAGACGATGAAGACAATCTGAATCAAATATTACCATCCCAATTTCTCTACAGACATCTGATATGCTAATTCATGAATACTATTAGTCGCAAAATCTCCTTGAATAGCATCGAGTATCTTTTTGTCTCTGACCTGCACCTCAATGAAACAGTAACCATTCTGATCCGCCTTTCCGTTGAATCGGATATGCTGAATACCCAACAAGGTGTGTTAATTACCGGCGCGTGGAGATTACATCATAATGTACACTTAAATTCGACTCCACTCGTATTTGGGTGCTATCGAACACAAGCGCTTAGGGACGTCTCCGATAAACATACGATTGAGACGAAATAGATATTCGCCACAGCCCAGTTTGGTTATAGAATTTCGGGCAATGTTCTATTTCCTACAGAGAAGGCTGATGCCATAATCATAATATCACGGTAACGATGAGGCAACACATTGTGCATACTAGTATTAATGTTCATCAGCTAATGTCGAAACAATCAATTTTAACGTTCGTGGTTAGATGATGCGTGTTCAAATGATGACGTAGCATGTCGGTATGCCAGTTCTTCCCTAGATTCATTGATTGTCCCAATATTCATTGATTGGTCACAAATACCATTTATACATTTTTAAATTCACGGCATATAATATGTGTTGGAGGCTATTATGGGATCGATTTTTTTCGTCGATTTTTTTTTTTTTTTTTCAGACCCCCCCCGATTTTCGCGCATGTGTTGGAGGGTACGATTTTTCGTCGATTTCCCCCCCCCCTTTTCTGTAACTCCTCAATAACTACTGCAGTTACGAACATATGAATTACATGGTTGTAACCAGCATTTATCGTAGCTTAGAATAGGGGTATAAAATACTATTTTTCACTTTTTGTACTTTGTATAATGACATGTTTTCTTAGTGTACCTATCGCGATTTTTGCTTCAGCCTAAGTTTTTCGGGCTGTTCTCCGGAACGGTTGAACATATCAACATGAAATTTTGGGGAATGATAAATCATGTTGCGACACAAATACTGATCGAGTTGGACGCGCATGCGCAGTGATGGAGGCTTATGAGATCGATTTTCGTCGATTTTTTTCCCAATTTTCTGTAACTATCTCCTTCATAACTACTGCAGTTACATACATATGAATTATATGGTTGTAACAAGTAATGATCGTAGCATGGAATAGGCGAAAAAACATACTTGCTTTTACATTTTGTTCTTTGTATAATGACATGTATTTTAGAGTACCTATCGCGATTTTTGCTACGAGTTCTCTCCTCGCTGATATCTCTGAAACGGCTGTATTTACGCACATGAAATTTTGTCAGTGTTGAGAACCATGATTGTAATAGTATTTTAAGCATTCACAGTATAAAATAACAGTAAAAAGGACGTTTAAGTTTGAATGTTTTCTACTGCTGCAGCTTAGCGAGCAGGCAAACTGCGTGACATGTCTAAGTAGGCCAAATCTTACGTAATCGACCAGAGGCGATCATCCCTTCTCCCGCTTTGCATTACCAAACCTAACGTAATCGACCAGAGGCAATCTTCCCTTCTCGCTTTGCATTGACTTGGCTAAGGGGTCATGTCAATAAATCTAAGCGGCAGCAGCTTGTGACATCTATCCCAATAGTGCGCGTTATCTCGCTGATATCGATCGCAAACGTGAGCGGCGCGTAGGGTGCCTTAACGGTCTGTGCGTACACCGTCTTTTCCTCTTTTGTTTATCAAAACCCCAAACCAAAAATGAACAGCATTAACTAAACCGTATACCGTGTTTCATATGCGCCGACAAAATACGAATAACACTAAACACATTAGTTTTTCGTTTTTCATTCGGTCAAACGGAAAACGAGTGGCGCTGCAGTCGGTGATGTTTTACAGATGCAAGCGGCTAGAAAGGTTGGTTAGTTGGTTATAGTATTCGCATCGCAATATATATATATATATATATATATATATATATATATATATATATATATATATATATATATATATATATATATATATATATATATATATATATATATATATATATATATATATATATACATATTTATATATATATATAAATATATACATATATATTTATATATATATACATACATATATATGTTTATATATATATATACATGTATATGTGTATGTATATATATATATATTTATATGTATGAATATATATATATATATGTAAATATATGAATATACAAATATACATGTATATATATATATATATATATATATATATATATATATATATATATATATATATATATATATATATATATATATATATATATATATATATATATATAATCTCTATATATATATATATATATATCTATATTATATCTATATATATATTATATATAAACTAAATTTAACTATGGTGTCGAACTCAACGCACTTTGCGACGACAGATAGCTGATTTCTATTTAATGCACAAAAATGATATTTTGTTACATAAGAGAAGTCCAAATGTGTTTAGATTTAGGGCCTGCTAGCTTGTTTTTGCATTATCAACTAAGTTTTTTTTATCGAACAGGTGTCGACGGCCGCATGGACACTGGAGTAAAGTGGAATGCTTTGATAAGTTTACAGACGCAGAGCACTAAGTGGAAGCTAAGCAGCAAGCTGCATAAGGGAACTCATTAATTATATCACAGGCTTATTCGAGAACAATTAGTACAGACTAAACACCAGGGAAAAATAAACTGTCTCACTTTTATCCGCAATTCCTCGCGTGGATACTGCACAATATCAACACCGTCCAGTTAGAATAAATATTTCGAAAATATCTTGTAAAAAAAAAGCTGCGACCTGTATAGCAAAAAAAGCAAGAATGTGGGGAAAAAAATCAAAAATTACGACTTGTGGCGCAAACAATATTGTTTACAAGCAAACAAGGTCAAAACAAAACCTCTGGGTGCTGCACATTACTAACATATTCTATTTTTTTTTAATTTCGAAAATATGTATCGCGAGACAAAATATACAAGTTTTAAAAAAACAATTGCATGTATATTTAAAATTTTTTTTCGGCTTTTCTGCTGCCAATACAGTACATATTCTAAGCTTTTATTTAAACTAAAATATGAATAGTTAATTTGCTAATAGACTTGTTATAATAGTTAAATGAAACGTTTTAAACCAGAGATGCATGGCTAATAGCCGGTAATATTTTTTTTCCAATAAATAGAAATGAAGAGTTGTAATGGCACTTCTTAAGTAGTCAGCTACTCTTCTAACTCAAGTAATGTATGCTAAACCATCTCAGCATCGATTAAAAAGCAGTGCGAATAGTTATTACCCTGATTAAAGTTATTACCCTTGGTGCAGTTGTTTTCATGGATACGATTGTACCACTCAGTACAGTTGTTGCCTTGGTGACAGTTGTTACCCTGAGTACATTTGTAATACAGGTTACAGTTGTTTCACTGAGTACATTTGTTACTCTGGGTAGAGTGGTTACGCTGAGTGCAATTGTTACCACGGGCTCAGTTGTTACACTGGGTACAATTGTCACATTGAGTACAGTTTTACTCTAGAACACTCTGTGCAGTTGTACATAGTTTTATTAAATGTACGTTCAAGTGGCTCTTTATTCAAGGAGGGCATAGCTGTATTTACCCTGGATACAGTTTTTACACTGGAGAGAATTTTCAAACAGGGTACAGTTGTTTTACTTGGTACAGTTGTTAAGCTGGGTACAGTTTTTACTCTGTGAACAATTGTTCAAAAAGGTGGAGGTGTTGTTGTCCTGGTCATAGTTGTTTCCCTGTGTAAAGTTGTTACCCTGTGTACAGTTGTTGCATAAGGTGCAGTTTTTACTTCCTGGGTTCCGTTTTTTATCACTTCTGCCTGCTGACACTGATGTGCTTACGCTATATGTAGCATAATTGCTAGAACGCTAACCTGATCTTCATTTTTGCCTGCCAATACCCAACGCCAATACTCCCACCTCCTGCCCTGTGTAGGATAAGTGGTGACTCAATATTTTAGTATTTTTCGCAAATTGGTTTGATATTTGTTATCCGAGCATTCGATGATAGGTTTTTTGACTAATTCTGGGTGTTATCTGGTCTACAGTGAATATAAAATAATGTGTGTGTTGTAGTGAGTATAGATTACACGCTATATTACAGCACTGCATATTGTATTTTACCTGCCATAAAGTTAATGTTGTTTCCATCCATTGAATGAACCGTCGTTGAAATAATAAATACTTTGGGGGAATTAATGACTGTATAAGCTGCCACTTGCATCTATTATGTGACCAGAGCGAGTATGGTAAGCTGCACAATCAATATATTTTGTCGCTGTAATGTTGATACGAACCTTCAACTGCTCTAACGTGCTGAGATACATAACTAATTCAAAAACACGTACTAAAAATGTGGATCCTCAACTATAAATGCAATGGAGCAGTTATCCTCATTATAATCATTCGGTATATGTCTACATGAAATCGTTTTATCTCAGTGGACATTTCAGAAATGTTTGATGTTGACAAAACTGACGCACATCGTATAACACAGGTTGATGTCAAGCGTCGCCCATAAGGTAGGCAGTTTTGCAGTTTAGTGCATACTAACTTTGAATGCTTTTCTTCAATGATATTTGTGGTTAACGATCCTGAAGTAAAGCTTATCTTCCAAAACATGAACGGAACTCTGCAGTTGAGGGTGATCACTTAAAAGGACGTGACTCGAATACACTGTAATGTGTGCGAGACTAGATATTACAAAGTGGGGTGCATACATACTATAAGACATTGTGCTTTAAATACAGTGACGAGGAAAATATAGAATACACCTCGCATTCCATATATGACAACATAAATTATGTGTACTCTTTGAGTTATCAGTCCTAGCTTGAAGATGTGCCAACATGGTAGAATTACTTTATTATCTCATTTATTATCTCATTAGCTTTGTCGCTCTCTGGCATACACTTTAACAGCGTACTTTCTGTGTGGTTTAATCATAGATATACATTTATTCACAGATGAGTCCTTTAGAATAATATAATCGTGAGCGAATACGTTCCTTGGATTCGCATATTAGCAGACTGATTGATGGGGATACACAAATGCATGTATTAATCTCCGCAACCATCAAGACTCTATATTGATGTCCTATTATGGTGCATTTGTGTTGAATGTTAAACGATACCAATGTGAAGAGCAAGTGCTTGACATCAATACTTGCTAAGGCCCTCCAACATGACATTTACACCCATACTGTACAATTTTAGGATTCGATTTACGCTGTCCACGACAACAATTGACTCAAGTTTTATGACAATTGGACCATTATTTTCGATTTTATAAGCGCTTGATAGTTTTACGGTCCGTTTTTTGTTTATCAAAGCAAAAACACAAAAACGAACAACAATGGCTAAACCGTAAACTGTTCTTCATATGCGGCTATGCTAAACGGATTACAAACATATATTGAGGGAAAATCGGCAATTGAATTAGGCTACAAAATGATTTAAATTTTTTAACGATCGGACCATTATCCATGGAGATATTCAGGAATTAAGATTTTTTTTCATTTTCGATGACCGTGACCTTAGTAAAGGTCAAGGTAAAAACAAATCCTTTCGGTTCTGCGCATGAATACCATCTTCCATTTTTATATAAAATAGCGATCTGTATCGCGACAAAATAAATAACAAAAATTTATTTAGAAGCTAACCAATGTTAAACTCTTGATAAAAAGAAGGCAGTTCAATTCCATTCTAAGTTGCTGCATTTCTGTACTCGTCCTTTTTTGTTTGAGGGGGTTGAGTGTGGGGTTTGTTTGGTTTGGGAGCCAGGTATGTCTTAGGGCAGTTTCACAAGCCCCCACACTTGCATGTCTATTGTCGAATATATCCAAGCATTTACCTATAAGGTAAACCTCTTTTAGTCATCCTCATTATGCTTTTTTGTCGGTTAGGACAAGTACGGTCAAACAGTTATATCACATCTCACATGTGGTCAATGTATGGCTCACCCCTACAAGTATGAGATGCCTCGAATGGTCACATTTGATGTGTTAATGGTCAATTTGTTAGTTTAGAGGTACCATTATAACTTACTGCATATGGTCATTTTGTTAATTCAGAGGTAATATAGTACATTACTGCATATGGTTATTTTGTTAGTTTAGAAGTACCATATTACATCACTACATATGGTTATTTGTTTAGTTGAGAGATTCCATTCTAACGTACTGCATATGGTCATTTTGTTAGTTTAGAGGTACCATTCTAACTTACTACACATGATCAATTTTTAAGTTAAGAGGTACCATTATAACTTAGAGCATATGATCATTTTTCAGTTAAGAGGTACCATTCCAACTTACGGCATATAGTTTTGTTAGTTTAGAGGTACCATTCTAACTTACTGCATATGATTATGCCACGCTGTGACATGTAAGTGAAGTAGCACCTGTTGTGAAGCTAGTATAAGTAACCAGGTATTGACTGTTCCTGAGCTGATAAAAAAATGATATTGTTCAGATCAATGACATCAAAAGCGCTTGAAGAAAGACATTTGTTTTTATATAGGGTCACCGGGTAGGTGTTCAGTTGGCGTTATCTATTCATTCGGTCCAACAGTTTTCTGACTTACCTTCGATGAATCAGCCGACCCAATGAACTCGGTACTTATTATTTCATTCGGATATTATCTCATCAAACAAAGTAACGGATAAAAAAAATCAAATATATCTTTAAAAATGCGACAAGCAACGCCAGACACCCAAAAAAGTGAACAATAGGGCTACAATTAGCTGTGGTTGTTCTTACGTTCGAATCGTTTTCCATGAAGATATTAATGATTCAAAATTTTGTTTTATGACTTTGACCTTAGTTTGAGATCAAGGTAACAAAGAAACCTCTGGGTTTTTCGCATCAATTACACCTTCTTTTCCAAAAAATAATTTCGAAAATATATTGAAAATTGCATTCGGTACTTATTAAAAAGGCGAAGCTAATTTATCATTGATACTGATTAGCTTCAATGACATCGACCACCCGAGAAAAACAACAGATGATTGATTAAACTGGTCAGGTGTACGCGCAGTATTTCAAAGACGTCAACGCCAGGACTATACAAATTGGAGAAACGAGCGAACCAGCCGTCAAAATCG
Source organism: Urechis unicinctus (assembly GCA_034190875.2). Lineage (NCBI taxonomy): Eukaryota > Metazoa > Annelida > Polychaeta > Xenopneusta > Urechidae > Urechis > Urechis unicinctus. Next base: position 3,591,709 of record CM067343.1, on the reverse strand, counting down.
CCAGAATGTCATCGTCTCTAGATCAACTCAAGTCCCACACCATAGTGGTGGCTGATACGGGTCACTTTGAAGGTAATTTCACCTACAGGGCGACGCGGGTGAAAGCCGTGGGTCCGGGTCAACTTTTTATGTCTTCCAACGATACTGTTTTCGTCAGAGTTATTTTTTTTTCCTCCAGCCTAAGTTTTTCGGGCTGTTCTCCGGAACGCTTGGACCTATCAACATGAAATTTTTGGGAATGATAGATCATACTAGGACAAAACTACCAATCGAGTTTGACGCGCATGCGCAGTGATGGAGGCTTATGAGATTGATTTTTCGTCGATTTTTTTCCCAATTTACTGTAACTATATCCTCCATAACTACTGCCGTTATATACATATGAATTATATGGTTGTAACAATCCATTATCAGTAGCATGGAATAGGCGAAAAAAATACTTGTTTTCACCTTTTGTACTTTTTTAAATGACATGTATTTAAGAGTACCTATCGCGATTTTTGCTACGAGTTCTCTCCTCGCTGATATCTCTGCAATTTTGTCAGTATTAAGAACTTGGCCTCGTGATAATGATTGTTACAGTATTTTTAAGCATTCACAGTATAAAAAACAGTAAAAAGAACGTTTAGTTTGAATGTTTACTACTGCGTCAGCTTAGCGAGCAGGCTAACTGCATGACATGTCTAAGTAGGCCAAACCTTACGTAATCTACCAGAGGCGATCATCCCTTCTCCCGCTTTGCAATACCAAACCTAACGTAATCGACCAGAGGCAATCTTCCCTTCTCGCTTTGCATAGACTTGGCCAAGGGGTCATGTCAAAACATCTGCTAAGGGGTCATGTCAATACATCTAAGCGGCAGCAGCTTGTGACATCTATCCCAATAGTGCGCGTTACCTCGCTGATATCGATCGTAAACGTGTGCGGCGCCTAGGGTGCCTTAACGGTATGTGTTTAAACCGTCTTTTCCTTTTTTGTTTATCAAAACCCAAAACCAAATGAACAGCATTAACTAAACCGTATACCGTTTTTCATATACGCCGACAAAAAACGGATAACACTAAACACATTCGTTTTAAGTTTTTCATTCGGTCAAACGGAAAACGAGTGGCGCTGCAGTCGGCGATGTTTGTACAGATGCAAGCGTCTGGAAAGGTTGGTTAGTATTCGCACCGTACGTCCCCCGTGCAATCAAAGGGTAGTCGAGCCGCGATCTTTGCATAACTATAGTTACATACAATAGCGACTTGGAATCTTGGCATCGGGAACCGAACCCCAGTATATATGTGTGCATTTATATGTGAGTGCGCGTGCCTATGTGTGTATTTATATGTGTGTGCGTGTTCGTGTGTGTATGTCTTTTTATATACATATATATATACATACACACACACATATATATATATATATATATATATATATATATATATATATATATATATATATATATATATATATATATATATATATATATGTCTGCTATTTATAGTCTGCTATATATATATATATATATATATATATCTATATATATATATATATATATATATATATATATATATATATATATATATATATATATGTCTGCTATTTATAGTTAGCGGCTCGGCGCTCGGAAGCTTGGCATCGTAACTAGTGCAACAAAGGGTAGGTCGAGCCGCGATCTTTGCATAACTATCGTTACATTACATAAGATACAACCGTAGTGTTTCGTCTAGAAATTGTTTCAGAACCATCAATGAATTTCCAATAAGAGGTGTAATTTATATCCACTGCAGATCATGGCGCTCGAGCACGTTCTGTACCACAGTATTTTCAGTTATGTTTTGTTGGCTTTTCTCACATAGAATGGCATTCCAAATTGGACTTATGTGGGAATGTATGGAAGTCCTAATAGTAATGAAAATATGATCAACTTACAAGTGGGCGAATACATCACGGAATTGCGCGGAGAGCTGTATGATAGCTCGGTGAAAAACAGAGCTTTCGACACAGGTCTCACGCGCCTGACGTTCATCACGAACCATGGGCGAAGTCATGGACCATTCGGCTGGGGACGAGGACAGCCCTTTCAAGTCTCAGGCGAACTGTTGAACTTGATATTCCCTCTATGAAACTTATTAAGCTTGTATCGCGCCCTGATTGCGCTATGATACGCATCACAAGAAACTTATTACTCCTATAGATGCGGTTCTGATTACTATTCCTTATAGCAACCGTCTCGTTATAGTCGTATATGTTATTCTATCAAGGTGTACATAAGCCGCTTGAAGTTGTTTTTTCGGCCTATGCCTGCTGGTAAGAAATGTGACACAACATGAATTACGGTGTAATTTTCATATATATTAAATGATTCAAAAGAAAGACGAAATAGCTTACTTTGTTTTTATGTGCTTGACTACGGATAAGTCAATGGACCACACCAGTCTGATGATTGTATCTGCCAATGGAAGCATTTTTTGCGGCGTTGATCTATTGCCCATGTAGAGTAATATAAGCATGACATGACATGACTCAGCTGATTTGAGCCGTTCTATGGTCGTTTTATGGGAATGAATGATCTTTTAAACTTAATTTTGTAGTGTACATCGCATATCTCATCGTGTTGATTACAAAGCAATAATTGACCCAGCTTATACGATGGTGTTGTAGGATATTTAAAATGATTATACGTTTTAATGCGAACAGCTGCTGCTACGAACTGCGTTGTAGGCATGGAATGATGAAGACAATCAGAATAAAATATGATGTGACATGCCGTGACATAAGTAATTCGTGAAGTCTAAAGACCCACACGCTGCTGACTTTACAGTGACGAGTTTTTAGCTACAGTAAGAATGCTCACTCAAGCCTCCACCTGAGAAAATATGCGAAGACGCCACCGCATGTGGTTTTGTCATAGCGTCTCTTAAAACCACATGGAACACTCTGAGTCATTCAGAGGCGTTGTTGGCAATCAGATGACTCCATACCATTAACAGATGCCTAGCCGCGAAACGGCGAATCTATATTCCCATGCGCTTGTGTGGGATTTCATTTGAGCGTTCCTTGATGACGGAAGTGTACTTTATATAATTGCATAATCATCACAAAGCCGGTCAAAGGAAACCTTCTTAGTGTAACTATATATATTACATCTACATTCACAGGAACAAGATCGATGCCTGCTAGTCGGCAATGTTTGGGATGCAACTTATGTGTTAGATCATGAATGACGATACAGTTGCATGTTGGTGCCAACAAGAATTGTACACTGTAATAACAGATGGATCTATAACTACCAGCTGAGCGGATTATCAGCGGCATAGCATAGGTTGTCGTAGGCCGTTTGGAGTCTCCTAGGCAATGTCTTATCACAGATGAACCCGGCCAGACGTCTGATGATCATGTTACGGCAAACTTAATGTGTACCAAGCGTCCAATTAGGCGTAATGGCCAGATAATTAATTGGGGAAATATGTAAACCACATAATTTAAATCCTACAAAGATATTTATTCTTACAACATCTTAAACGAATTGACAAATGCACGCCCGCAAATATAAGATTTATATGTTTCGATGACCCAAGACTTTGCTCAACGTGGCCGCAAGCTCCCAAGGGGGCATTGGTAAACTACGATGTCTACTTTTCCCGATAATTTAATTAGATTTTACTTCTCAAACGATGATGTGTTTATGTATCTTTACCATATAGATATGTTATGCCTACACTGGACGGAAAACGGTTTTCGTAAACAGACAACCTGTCACCAAACGGTTTGGTGACCGGCTATTCACTGTTTTTTTCCGATAATCCGCAAATGATCGCGTAATAGGTAATGATTTTAATGTTACAATCACAGTTATCTGCAAATAACCATTACAGAGTACGGATATATATCTTCGTGTTTGTTTTAAATAATACCCAACGAACATAATACAAAGTCTGATGTGATTGGCCAATCGAACAGTATGGATATATAAAGTGTATGCAGTGCACCAATATTATATATCGATGTAAATGAAATGTTTCTCCGTCAGATGGGGTAGTTGACGTACTAAATGTGCCAATGTTATTCTCGCAGCGGGAAAGCGGCAAAGTCAGTATACCCAATATCTGACACAGATTTGAAAAGTGTAGAGCTGCATCGTGCGATTATATTTATTTTGAATGGAACCCGCAGAATCTCATACTACAGGTTAAATCAGATTGATTTGATATAGAAAGCTAGCGAATTTTAGGCTTATATTGGCATCCAATCATACATTCAGGCAACATTGCAAGTAATCAAATAGCCTGAGTATAACACGGGCAAAGTGAAACATTGTTTATAGGAAACGACACTAAAATAGGACGTTCGCTGCGTCGACAATGTTTATCCGATGCGCGTCTAAGTGACCCGCGTCTGTGCCATAAGCTAATATGTTAGAGAGTCCGTTTCATGTTAGCGCCATAGGTATTGTTTGAAAGGAGATAATTGTTAGCAATGTGGAATTTTCACGGCCCACGTGAATAAACAGTATGTAAAAAATAAAGCAACATATTTGAATGAGTGGATGCATATTTTACTCCGAAATCTTATTATAGCAAGAAGACGAATTCTCCTACGGCGCACGCATAGTGTTGTTGCTATATTCTCTTGATGGCTATGTGTAGTTGTAGAAACAAGCCAACGACGTTGTAGGGGGCCGAAATATGAACTTTTCTTTGTTCAGTTTAAGGTTCTTTTGATGACTGCCGAAAGGTGTGCCTGACGACTATTGTAGGAGGAGATACCAAGAGATGCTGCTTGTTTGAGGGCTTGCTCGGGACTCCCAGGTTGGCAAAGGAGAGGGAGATGTTGAGTGTCATTAGTACATTATGCCACAACCTTGTCCATCGTCATAACGTACTCCTCTCAGTCATGCCCACGAGTGACCTTCGTGTCACCTAACCCCCTCTGCTCATATATACCCCTTATTTAATAGCCACACTCATCCCCCAGTCCTCTGACCTGGCTACGGCATGTCAAATGAGAATTGGGATAGTCGTTGAGGGAATCGTTTAAACCTTTAAAATTCAGTTCTACCCTGACCTCCGAGCACAACACTTCTCTCTCCATCTTTTATGCAAAGTTCCATATTAAATTCTAAAGTCATAGTTATCAATAAATTTTAAGTTTCTTCTAAACCCTACGCCTAAAGTTCGTGTTCTTTCATCAACATCCTCAAGCGCGAGTCGCACATCCCACACTACAGATTGCGATACGACAATAGAATAATAAATTTTCGGCGCGCGTCTTGAGATTCCACTAGAAAGTCCATGGGAATGCGTTGATGCCAGCGACATCCATAGATCCCGACCTTATTGACGTCAAATAAGCGGTTAAAAGATGTATCACTAGTACGAGACATACATGAAGCTATGATGTATTAAGTCTGATTTGTCTTTTCTTTATTGCTGTAATTGGCCTCATTAGGGGTAATTAGGGCCTCTTTCCGCCTTGTTAGTTCTGGGTCACATAATTATTTGCTTAGGTTTAACATCGGTGACCGTTTCTAAGTGATTTTGAGGGCAATATACATGCGTAATATTTCACAATATGTCTAATTATATACACGGTTATTTTTTTTGCCGCAAGGGCAGAATATTGATTTAGTGGTGACTTGCAGCTTATGTTCATTTAGATGGGGTGTGGC
>CM067343.1:3521053-3581053 GCA_034190875.2 Urechis unicinctus | reverse complement strand
AGCAGTTTAATGAACGGGCAGCACACGCTCAAATATCGTTTTGGACGGATATAAAAAAATGGCGATTTTATTGGGAAATCCGCGTTTGTAAGTCTTTGTCAACTCATTATTGGCGTTTTGTGCTTAATATATATCCGTCTTATAATGTTTTATTTAGATAAAGAAGAAGAAATGAAGCACGTTAGCTGGGAATTAGAGACGCAGATCAGCATTCAAAACGTTTGGAGAATCTCACTGAAATGAGATACCGGTTTTCGCGATCTATGATGTGTAAAGTTTCAAGTAATAAATGAAATCATATCGTATCAACGGACTGTTTTTAACAAGGGATCGTTTTATGTTATCAGTTTGCTCATGTCTTAAAATCAAATTGTCCCCACGAACGCATCCGCGGGTTCAAGCTGAAGGTATATTTTGGGATTGTAACAATTCCAGCTTTCCATACCGCGTGGAATTTCCGGTACACGAGCGAGTATAAACAAAGGTGATCGGTCAGCCATGACCATTTTACACGCTATGTTTCCATTTGATTCTTATTTGGTCAGTATGATTCCAACGTTTAAATATTGAATGTCATTCATGTGACAATGAACGTTATTGTTGCGGGATGAATTTTCATGTACGACAAATTATGAAATACCCGTAGTTTACAGTGGTTAGCGAGCTTCACCGGGCTGTTCCGCACGTGGGCTCTACCGTTCACACTCGCACTTACCGATCACTAACACTATTCCAACGGCCAACAATACCCAGATACCACGTTAATGTTACTAGATGCCTGCAGCTTGGTTGGACAGATCTACCGATTACCATTGATTTTTTTTTAAAATGTATTTCCTAACGTTCATTTAACCGTATTGACTATTGGCCATTTTAGCGAACGGCGTTTGCCCCATCTGTCAGATGTAAACATTGCCTGATCTTGACAGCGGACATGCGCTCCGGTATCACAATAACCCAAACGCTCCAATTCTGTTGTTGAGTAAGGTAGGGGATCCTGATTCCAGGATCATCGATCCCACTCGTCTTCAGACTTAAAGTTAATGCCCTGTAACTCACAATGTTGTATGGTGGACTATGACACTAGCCACTACTAGCCACTAGGATGGCTAGTGTCAGAGTACACTATATAATAACTCTGGTGGTACTGTGTTAGTGGGGTGGGGTTACTCTTTCAAATGTGATTTTTTTTTCCTAAGGTTGAAGATGGTTTTTTGGCTTTTGACATCCTTGAATTATATACTTGCATCAGTAATGATACCCTTAACATGGAAATAGCATGATCTGCTAATATGATGTATCATTTTAATATACTAAAACATGAGTTCTTTATTACATTCCTATTAGTTTGATTATGTGTTATATGATAGTTCAGTGATGGACAGAGTCACACTTTTGCCATCAATTAGTCAGGAGAGTGATCCTTAAGATCGTAATAGTATCTATCCAAAACAACTGTGCTGGTTTGAGTTGACAGCCAAGTTCAACAGCGACTAGGCAAATAATCAGACCCTATGTAGGTTTTTGAAGTCAAGAGCCTCTTTTGTCTGGGTATCTGCCACATCAATATTGGTAATAAAATTGTTGTCAAATGTTCAATGTTTGTAATCCAAACAATTGTTCAATAGTACAATCACATCATTTAAATATATCATGTATAATTTATAAATGACATGGTCATCTGTCAGTTAGTCTTAAAAGCTGTGCATCTGGTCTAGTATTGAAAGGGTTATTAAGCATATCTGAAACCCCAAATCACACATGAGGCCTTTTTAGGCAAGTGCAGTTCCAAAGATGTAACAAACTGGCTGGTTAGGCATGACTTTGAAGGTCACTTTATTGGTTGCCCATCCCGGACCTGTTGCTTGCCACTTATAAGGTATAATTTATGGGACCATAAGCAGTAACCATTAATAGTTATGCTCCTCAGCACAGTTTTGCCCTGTCCATCTGTGCTTGTAAACTTTTGATGTCACATTTTTTTAATAATGCAAGTCACAGTTATATTGATTGTCACTTACAAACAAAATATCAGCCCTTTGTGACCTTATTATTGAAAAAAAATTCTCATTAGCTATGTTAAACAAATAGGGAATACCTGTTTCAAATTAAACATGAACCACTCTTATATTGATGATCACTTACTAAGTAAATATCAGCACTGCATGAACTTTTTTTCCTGAGTGATTATCTCAAGGGGGAATAATTCTTGATGTCACTTTTCTTATAATGCAAGCTTGCAACTTTACATTGACCAAATCTTGCGAAATTTAAATCATAGTTTTATGGCTTTTGTCCTATGACTTGCTAGATAAAAGCAAATTAAAATTGCTTGTTCCAGGAAAAATGTAGCTAGGTTATTATTAGCTCATGGTTGTTTGGGTGAATCATTTCTTAAAAACTTAAATTATTAGGCTAAAATGATCAAGCTATTTGCATAACTACTTGGCGATGGACTATTGTTGCTAGACAAGTGGGTTTGGGGGATATTGTTCAGCCCTGGTGTGTCACTGAAAACAATGTAATACTATAAACGCTATGATTAAATGCTGTCATAACTTGTTAATGTCAAAAGCAGCAGAGTTCAAAAGCCATAGGCATTCTGTCTTTATTGTTAGGCTGTGAGATTGTCTAGGTGTTTGTGATGACATTTTGCTCAGCAGCATTCACAATCTGATATTAATATTATGGACCCAGTATCTCAATTTAATCATATTGGAGATGCATATCCTCTTGGTTAATCAGCCTTATTTAGGAAATTTATTTGTTCAAGATGGGCAATATCAGCTGTCCAAACATCACAATTATGCTAATCTATCTCTGCATGATTCCTCCTCATATCAAAGGGAGCAGTGTTTTGCTTTAGGACCACTAGGTTCTTACTTAGTGAAAAGAAATATTCTTTCGTCTTATCATTTCATGACATTTGGTGATTTGAGATAAATGGGTAGTTTAATATAAGAATAGTGAGGAGGTCATGTGGCTTCATCTGCATTACTGACAGTAATGTACATAAAGCCACATGACCTCCTCACTATTCTACATAATGAGTTATATTAGCAACATTAAGGTCCATGTGCTTAACCAGCATGATATTTTATTTTCTTCTGCATGCATGTTAATGGTTAATTTACAACTTCGTCAATATTGTGGCTTCATCAGTGTTGTGGCTTACCACTACTGTGGCTTCACCAATCTTGTGGCTTTACCAATATTGTGGCTTCACCAATGTTGTGGCTTCACCAATATTGTGGCTTCACCAATACTGTGGTTTCATCAATACTGTGGCTTCACCAATATTGCTTCATCACTTTCAAACACTGTGGCTACGCGAATATTTTGGCATCACCAATATTGTGGCTTCACCAGTGTTGTGGCTTCATCAATATTTTGGCTTCAACAATGTTGTGGCTTCACCAGTGTTCTTTATCACCCATGTTGTGGCTTCACCAATACTGTGGTTCCACCAATACTGTGGTTTCACCAGTGTTGTGGCTTAACCAATATTGTGGCTGCACCAATACTGTGGCTTCAATAATATAGTGGCTTCATCAATATTGTGGCTTAACCAATATTGTGGCTTCACCAATGTTGTGGTATTACCAATATTGTGGCTTCAACAATACTGTGGCTTCATCAATATTGTGGCTTCATCCGTATTGTGGCTTCACCAATATATGGGCTTCATCAATATTGTGGCTTCATCAATTGTGGCTTCACAATTCTTCAATATGTTCATGGCTTCATCAATATTGTGGCTTCACCAATATTGTGGCTTCACCACTTCATCAAAATTTTGGCTTCACCAATGTTGTGGCTTCACCAATGTTGTGGCTTCACCAATAATTGTGGCTTCACCAGTGTTGTGGCTTCACCAATATTGTGGCTTCACCAATACTGTGGCTTCACCAATATTGTGGCTTCATCAATATTGTGGCTTCACCAATATTGTGGCTTCACCAATACTGTGGCTTCACCAATGTTGTGGCTTCACCAATGTTGTGGCTTCATAAATATGTGGCTTCACCAAAACTGTGGCTTCACCAATGGTATGGCTTCACCAGTGTTGTGGCCTCCCTTTTGTATCATATCCTGTGGAGATATATCAATCACTGGGGCTTAAAAAGACATGTTATGTCTAAATGTCATTGCTGTTAAAACAATCAGAATGACAAAAATGACCAAAACAATGAGTATTATCTGTATTTGCTGTGTGTCTGTTTAAGTAGAAGTTTTTATCAGAGGTTCTGTTTACCCAGTATGACTGTTAAGCTCCACCTAGTCCTGATTGATGGTCCCGCAGTTATGATGAATGCACTTGTGTATACTGTCACATTGTTGTACACTTAATCTGCTTTGTATTTATCTGCAATTCATATCGCCTCTTCATCACCAGCCCAGAATAACACAGACCTGAGATTTTCTTTAGTACCAGCCCGTCGTGACATTGACCTGGGGTTCTTATCACCAACCCATCGTGACACTGACCTGGGGTTCTTATCATCAGCCTAGTATGTCACTGACCTGGGGTTCTTATCATCAACCCATCGTGACACTGACCTGGGGTTCTTATCACCAGCCAAGTATATCACTGACCTGGGGTACTTATCAACAGCCCAGTATGTCACAAACCTGGGGTTCTTATCACCAACTAATCGTGACACTGACCTGGGGTTATTATCACCAGCCCATCGTGACACAGACCTGGGATTCTCTTTATTACCATCCCATCATGACACTGACCTGGGGTTCTTATCACCATCCCATTATGTCACTGACCTGGGGTTCGCCTAACATGGCATCATTTTTGTTTGGAGGGGTAGAATTTCTTGAGGACTTTAAGGACAAGTCAGGAGGGGTGCCCAATTTAGTTAATTTCCAGCCCTGTTACTGATGACTGAACTTTGCTCTCTGGGCTGGACTTATTCTGAACATCTGGTGAATGCTTTGTCACAGAATCCACTCCAGATGAACATCAGATATGTATGTCCTCATCCTCAGATGTGCACAATTGTAAATGTGACCTCAGGTTTAGGGATTATGTGGATGAGACACCATTTTATCAGTGGTTAAGTGACCATGGGAGATGCCCCAAAAGCCAACCCATGGGAGCATCCAAGCATTGAATTCTGGTATATTTATCAATGCTCAGCTCCATAGCAACCTGCCTGGTGGTCACTAGTCAATGCCTGTCATCTCAGTACCCAGAAAGAGAATGTTAAAGTTGCCATCAGTGGTCAATGAAGGAAGGTTACATTAAATATTGATGGGTGGGCGGTTTGTTATTGGTTATATAATTGCAGTTTAAGTGCATATTGATAAGATCAGGCTTACAATGTTTTTTTTACCAATATTCTATTAGTTAATATTCAAATGTAGATTCAGTTTCTGTCACATGAGAGAGGATTAGTTTTTACTTCCTTTACTTAATAACAAGATTTAAGTGACATGTTGTATTGATGATCAACCTAATAAGGTTGGTAAGTATTAATTTTGTGTAATGTATTACATAGACTTCTTTTATTTCCTATGATATAAAACTGAAAGGCAGTTTGACAATTTCATTTTATGTGTGTAACAGAATTTGCATCTAAAAGCTGGGGCACCGCAGGATAATCATCTTTTGCTGAATCATATGGACAAGCTGTAGTATGGATTCACTAATTGTGTCCCTATGGAAACCCACCAAGACTGGACCTCTTGAAAGACTATTTCGGATAGTACAACATAAGACGCTGTTGTGGTAGTTCCTGTCGATCATGTTCAAATTTATCTGTAGATATGCTTTGCTTGATATCCCGGTCATTGATTTCCTCATATTGTTAACCCTTATGAGGTAATTACATTCAGTCCATTAAGGTCAATTTATTCAGCTGAATCAACTCTGAATGCCTATATTGTGGAGACATTTTTTGTAGAATTTAAGTGACCCTAGATAGGCAAGTGAACAGCAATCAAAGTTTCATCATCAACAAAACAAATTCATCTTCTACCTAGTCCTGACCTTAATAAATCCTTCAGCACATTGCCTGCAGATGCTGCTGTATTTTTCATTTGTAACTACATGTTATTATGTGGCAAACTGAATAAAGGTGATATATTTAAAACTTAAAGATTGTTTAATCCATGTTTTAATAATGGTGTCCTGAGAGGATTTGTATCATTCACACTGAAAGATGAGATTCAGCTAAATTCTCAAAATAAATCTAATGTAAGGCAAGACAATGATACTCTGTCAAATGAACAGATAACACATATAATAAAGAATGCACTATTAATCAATTGGAGGTCAGTTTGACACTTGATGAAGCAAATTGTGAATAGATGCATGAACATATTCAGTTGGACACATCATTATATGACATGCACATACTTTGATAAGTGCCCTGTTGCCTAAACTTCTCGGCTGGTTTGCATGATTGCAGTTAATATTTAACAACACAAAAATAAATTATTGAAACGTATATTATAAGAGCGAGGACTGGGTTCATAACGCTATGTGATGCTGCCTCCACGGCTCCGTGTCATTCAGTGTATAGCTAGCTAGCTGCTCAGAACTTCACAGAAGCCTGTCAACCCGACCGATTTGGGAGACACCCAAATAGCTTCAGTCGAAAGTTATTTGCTCTCAAATTACCATATCTTATTTGCCTTTCATTTACTATATATAAACACTTCTTCTTTCATTTAATTGGAACTGATTTAAGATTATCACCTTGTTGTTTTTGTCGCACCAAATTTAAGCGGATTTTGCAACTTTGGCCATGTGCGGCAAGACTGTCGCCATGTCGCACGGAGATAAATAGTGACAGCTGTTTGGACTCTCCCGATTCAAGGGACGAGGGATGTTGTCCAACATCGTTGACAGACAGATTACAGTGTTCAGGTTGGTAAATAACATTAAGCTGCCCAAAGCAATCGATATGTATAATAGTTACAGCAATAAAATCAATGATGGCTGTTTAATTATCCATGAATCAGAATATAAATACGTTAAAATATATGACCTAAGTGCATTTTTGACTTGGAATCGTCCGTGCTGCAATATTAGAGACGACAATCTTCAGAATGTTAGGTATCACTAATTCTTGCTAAAATTCGCAGTTCCTAAGTATAAACTTGTATCCAAATTAATAACGGGTACGTTGAAGAACTCCCTTTTCTTTAAAATAGGTGACTTTAATGCATATTTTCTGCGTTCCCCCGGTACACCTGCCGCTCGGCAAGGTTCGGAACTTTTCGGAGCAAGACATTGCGTCAGCATTTCGTGGAATCGCGCCGATAATTTAACTTCACTATTTTTTTCATGGCTCGTTGAATATTGTGAATGTACAGTTCGAATTATGTATAAACGATGAGAAATCGAAAAAAGTTTCTTACGGTTCCCGAAAAACCTAAATACGCGCAATACTTTGTGAAAGCTTAATTTTAGGAATTTAATTTAAGTCGTTTATAGTTTCATTGACCTTCTAAGCTTTGTAACCCAAGGTTGTATAAACGATGGTCTGTCAGTAGTAGGTTGGTTGGGATAATAATGGTTGGTTATATCGGAAGGCAATAAGGGCTGGTCGGCTCATTTGTTTTTTAATCGCCAATATGGTTGGATATATAAAATGGCCAAAATGGTTGGTTATATAAAATGGCCAAAATGGTTGGTTTTATAAAAAAGTCCCAAAATGGTTGGTTTTTTGCATGACAAAACTATCACGAATATTTTGGTACAACCATTTTGGCCTATAATTTTTATAATCGTCTAAAATAAGTTTTGAATTAAGATATTAAATGAAAGCTGGACAAGGCAGATGTATAATGTTTTGCATCTGCGATATCACATAATTTGAGCTCCAAAGTGCGAAATAATCGAATGACCCAAAATGGTCGGTTTTTGTCAACGTCTGTATATTCTAGAAGCTTAATATAATTGAAAATACATTCCGAATATATGTAATTACATAACGCAGCGTTAAAAATATTCTAGCATGTCAAAAATGACTGGTAACCACAATCTATTGAAATTCATATTTGGCAAGCGAATTATCTTCAGATCTTACAAAAATGTATTTGTCGAACTGTTATTATTGACATGTTCTGTTGAAATATTCGTCGTCTTCAAAGAGCGATGAGTTCTAAAAATAATTTTACACTTATCGTAAAACTATAGAAGCCAGGTCTCTTGGGTAAATTTTAGTTATTGTTTCTGATTGGTCTGCGTCGTAGTTTCCGAAGATCCGTGGTAGCATAGGCAACTATTCATTGATACTTCATTTCATTTGAGGGGGGTCCTACATCTGGAACAGTAAACCTTTTTCCTTGATTAATTTGCTGATACTAGATAGCCATATGAAACACACAAACTTCTACAATATAATCATTCTTATTACGCATATGTTAAATGTAACATCAACGGTTGCTGACTTAATGGGGAAACAGCATTTCTTGTTTCATTTACTTACCCCACTAAAGTTTTCCAATTTGCAATCACTCAGGGTACAATATCGCCATTGTAATCTAACCTCTTTGTATTATTCGGAAACTTAACATAGGCTTCGTCCCAATCCAGGAGTAGTTTGACTGCTTTTTCCAATCCTTTCCCGCTCCAATGTAAACCTGGTTCGTGTCGATTTTCAATCAAGAACGGAGCCGATTTTCCTGATAATCCACCTATGTTGTTAAAAACGCAATAGAGGTTGTGCTTGTCGGTGTACCATATAAACCACATTTCCCACATCGAGCTTTCCGTTCCTCTTTGTTCAAAACCCTTATACCATGCCGTCATCAATGTTCCAGGTACATAAGGGTGGAACGTTTTGTTTTTTATTGCTTCGTGGTACCAATCTTGGAAATGTGTCCAATGTGTAGGATGTGGAGAAAAGCCGAATGAACCAACTATTTTGTACATAAAGGAAACGTCATGTGGTGTTACTTTGATTGGCTTATGACCGATTGCAGTTGGCATGGTTCCGCTAAAGAGTGAGTATCCAGCAATACCAGCCCTGTTATCATAGTGCGCATGCGCTGCTTTCAACCATTTGTACGCCCATGGTGATACGCTGAGATCATCTTCAATGATCAATGCAATTTCCTTTGTTCCAGGTTTTGGACGCCACGAATCTATCCACTGTCCATAAAGTCCTGCATGTTCCTTCCATACAAAAACTTCTTTTCGGCCTCCCACTTTCCAGTCAAAATCAATTGCTGCTTGAAGAGTTTCTTTTGAAATCTCATTATTGGTATCACGATCCAAGAATATCTCAAGAACAGCCGTATCGTTGCCAATTACCAGTTCATTCAGTGTAGCTAGCAATGTCTGAAGAGATTTTGTCCGTTTGTAAGTGAGGACAATAATTCTTAAATCGACTTCATCCTCGAATTCATAAGGTATGTTTGGGGAACATGCACGGACACGGGATTTCCCTTGGGTGTTCACGTGATTGGGTGGTGGTCTCCATCCAAGGTTTTTCGCTGCCACTGTTGACCTTGAAAGTTCCGTAACCATATCAAGCTTTATAATTGCAAGAAAACCTGCACCAATACCAGCCACTAATGTGATCCATAGGCATCTTCTTGTAGCTATCATAACGGATGTTTTCGCGCAAGATTGTAGGCTTGATTCTGCAAAACAAATGCACGGGTGCGATTAATATTTCAAAACTTCATAAACATTTTAACAAATTAATAGTACTTTTAACAATACCACTTTAAGTTTCTTTAATGATTCCTTGCCAAAACGTATAGAGCATTTATTACATACTGCTTAGTCGGATTATTTTTATTCAAACAGTATCTTTGTTAATTGAATAGTTATACTGTGATCTTGGTAGTAAACAAATGTTCTTGGTTCTAAATAAAGTAACGTCACTGATTCAATAAGAGGTGAGAAAAAGGCTGCAATGAGTGTTTTCTCCTCAAAACGGAGGCATTTTTTTGCTCACCCGAACAAATTACACACATTATTAGTCTCACCTGAACTAATTACACACATCATTACTCTCCCTTGAACTAATTACATATTAGCACTATATTCGTCAATAATCATTTTTTCTTTGGTTAAACGGATATTTGTTGCCATTATTTGGATGCAATGTCTTGTGTAATAGTTGAGGTTCAGCACAACATGCTAGTCTTTGCCAGGCCATCCCTTAGCATTTAAGTTTCCGATGTATTTCCAACAGAACAAGTCGTGTGATGCACATATCATTACACGTGAGATGGATGAATCAAATATATGACGAGCTAACGGACTATCCAAACTGATACATATGTATTCTATTCTTAATCTAGATAGTCTTCTAAACAATATGAATCGTTTCTGACTTAAGCCCTTTCTTCATTTTGCGATTCAAAGTAAACCACTGGGGAAGTAATACTGGAAGAACAATAGTATAGGGAGTAGCACAGATAATGGAGGTCCTGACGCAGCAAGCTCAAACGTATTTAAAAGCCCTATTATACCTTACACAACAGAAATTTTCACATTATTTTGCGATCACTTTTTTTAGGTTGAACTTTATTTACCAATTCCTCACGACAATGACAGTATACGCAGGATGTGTCTACCTGATACATCCAAAATAGAAAAATTATGAGTATGGGAAAAGTAATCAGCGAAGAGCCGTTGCTCGTTATACATATTCGACAAGTCAAAGCTCATATATATATATATATATATATATATATATATATATATATATATATATATATATATATATATATATATATATATATATATATATATATATATATATATATATAGATATATATATATAATATATATATATATATATATATATTTATATACATATATGTATATATAAATATAAATTTACAGATATATATATATCTATATATCTCTGTATATATATATATATGTGTACATATATATAGGGATATATATATATATACATCTATATCTAGATATATATCTCTCTCTATAGATGTCTATCTATATATATCTTTCTCTCTCTATCTATATGTCTGATCTCTCTCTATATTTATCTCTCTCTAGAGAAATCTATATATATCTCTATATATGTATATATATATACATATCTCTCTCTATATATCTCTATATACACACATCTCTATATCTCTAGATATATATATATCCCTCTATATCTCTCTATCTGTATATATATATATATATATATATATATACATCTCTATATATATAAATATATATATATATATATATATACCACATATATATATATGTCAACATATAACTGAAGTGATTGCACGTAAGCATTACGTGATGGGATATGAAACTTTAGATTAAAATCATCAATGTACACGCGAAGTGATTGCACGCAAGCATTACGTGATGGGATTTGAAACTTTAGATTAAAATCATCAATGTACACGCGATGGTCATGGAAATTGGTTGAATTGTGGTTGCCGAAAATTTAATCTCTGCGATAGAGGTCCAAACTCTTGCAGCAAGTAAAACATTTCTGGTAGCTGAAATCTCTTAACTTTTCAATTAACCAATGGTCATACGATTGTTATACGTTAACAATTTGCGAAAGCCTAGAAGGTTTACATCAACAAAAATCGAGGTGAAAGAGCCTAAAATTACCCGATTCTCTTGGGTTACCAACGCATCTTTAGATACCAATGCGCTCTAACTGCGACGAGCTACCCACCCAAAATTTCCATGCGAATTCACATCTTGAAGGCTTAGCTGTCCTTCTCTTGCAGTATAAATGAAAACAACGAAAAATACGTACTCATCCGCATGCATGCGATATATCTTCAGCACGTGAACAAACTTACCCGAACGTTTCACTTGGATCGGATTAAGAGACCCAGTGTGTTTGTCTGCGCAGAAGGGTTGGACATGCCGGTGGCGAAACTGCGAGACGAGTACCCGCTCTGGTCACGTGATCCATAGTCTTTACATGTTAGTTATGTGTACATCGCCACTAAGAGGGGGTTGGGGGCACTTACGTGTATAGACGCAATATACATATCTCGCGCGACGGGTATGATTTTTCGGCCTCTCTATTTGTATGACGGGGTAGGTTTTTCAGCTTCAAACTGTACCACGGGTTTTTGAGGGGCTTCGTTTTGTACAATAGGTACGGGTTTTCGAGGTCCCGCGGCACACCTCTACCCGAGTTAAGGCCAAGTGCCTCCGGGACCTTCCTGTCATTGCGTAGAGTGACAAAAATGGTCACGCATGGCGTAGTGAGCTCTGTGTACGCGAGCAAACAGTTGGTAAATTACTTGGCATCAACATGGTGGGGGTACTGGGAGAGTACCCCTCCAATGTACGCTACTCGCCCTTTGGCAGCTTATACAAGATTTTTACTCACCCTTTACAGCTTATACAAGTTTTTTGCTCACCCTAGGGCGCCTCGGACCCGACCCCTGAACGGGGCCGAGAGAAGAATTTTTGCTCACCCCAAACGGCGCCTCGGACCCGACCCCCAAAAGGGGCCGAGGGGCTAGTTTGTTGGTAAGCTAGTGCAACCATAGGCAAGGGTGTGTACACCGTTCGCAGCTATCCACCGCTTTGATTCAAACGGGGAGCGTGACACCTTGTTGACGTGTAGCTCATATATCTTGTGACCATCACTGCGTAGCATGTTCATTCCATGGCAGAACTGCTACTTTGTGACAGATACTCGATGTATTGTGCGTAAAGCCAGTACTTCATCACTACAACCTTTTTCACTCCCTTCGCCTTTCTGATCTCGCCCGTGTCAGACTTGAGGATTGAGTAGATCTAATGGCACAGGTCTACATACCCCTTGATCGGACCACTTGTCTTTCATTTTACCCATGACTTTCTTATTGATGTTGGCATGCAGTGCGGGATTCTCCCACAGGGGATTTGAATTGGCCGGCTAACCGATATCTTCTATATATATACAAACCCTTAACGATTTATGTACACGTAAAAGATAGCGAGCGGCTAGCCAATACAAGTCCTTGTGGCTCGACCGCGCAAAGTTGTAACTGCATGTAATCAGAAATCTGCTCATAACATTTTGAGATTTATCCGCAACTTTTATACTGCCTACGACGTATGACGGATTATATGTTACACATTAGCAAAATACCTTGTACGACGGGGTACGCTTTTTTGCCATTTTCACATTGTACAACGGGTCATATATTCGCATAATATCTTGTACGACGGGGTATGCTTTTTGCCATTTTCAACATGTACGACAGGTACGAGCTGTCGAGGTCTCGCGGCACACCCCTATCCAAATTAAGGCCAAGTACCCCCCCCCCCACCCCGGGGGAATTCTCCCAGTCAAAGTGTCAGATATCCTCCTGCATATCCGTGTACAAGTCAACTGTACGGATATCCAATAGCAACGAGTCCGTATCAGTATACATCAGGCACAGGACTTCGCCATATTCGGGCTTCATGACGTTATAGTAGAAGTCGCACATAAGGCGTTAACAAAGGTCAAGAATGCACATTCCTACATACACTCGGACGGTCAAGCACTAGGCGGGTCTTGTGCATGTGCAGGGTCACAAGAACATCTTGCAAGGGCAGATCAGACCAGTAACCTGTAGATTTTTTTCTCGAAGTCACTCAAACCTGTGTAGGTCGGGGTTGACTCTAATATAGGTCTCCATCCACGGGCTTTGATAAATAAGAGCGGTTGGTCAGCTTCATTCCTAATGATAGGTGAAGCCAGGAGCTCCTGAAGTAGATCACATACTTCTCGTTGTTGCAAAGGTTGGGTACCTACATATCAACCTCCGCGGTGCTCCCAAGTGCACCCAGAAGATTCTTCTGGCAGTCTGACAACCATTCCTTTTGCACATCCATTCGCTCTGATGATTGTGAATACTCATTGCGCGCTTCGTGGATCTCTGCAGTATATTTTAGATCTACTTTGAATATATATCAGGTTTTCGATCATAACGAATTTTTCTAGTCAAAGGCGGAAACTCATTATTAAACCATACTCCAGCAAGTGGAACTAACTAACCAACTATCGTACGATTGTAATAAAATTAACAATTTGCGAAAGCTGAGTCAATCTGTCAAACTAAGTTTGAAGTCACGAGTGTCACTTCTGCTGGGTTTTCAATGTTTTGATAACTGCAGCCTATTCATTGTGCTTTAAAAAGCTCCCCGCTGCTCTCTGCTTAAGTCACTGGCTCGATATCAAGTATGGCACACCGTGGTAATATTCGATAAAAAAAATTTCCGTCCATAAACCAATAATTGTCATTCTATCTTGGCCATGCGCCAAGTTCCCCCAGGTGGCCATGGGCATCTCGTTAACTTCGCGAATTCGCATTCGCAAAGTTATCTTTGTCAGTCGCGTTTGTGGCTATGTATGTATGTTTCCCCAAAAAATTATCGATCCGCGATACAGGTCGCAATTTGTGTATTTGTGCGTGTTAAGAATTTGATCTAATTGGTGAGTTAATGATGGAATACGCCGGAGGTTGATTGGCTAGTAAGTTGGTCAGTGGATTGAGAAGAGAGTGAATGTCGTAAGGCGGGTGAGGGTTAGTGTATTTCGTAAGGCGGAAGGGGATCAGTGAATTTCGTAAAACGGGAGGGGATCAGTGAATATCGTAAAACGGGAGGGGATCAGTGAATGTCGTAAAGCGAGAGAGGATCAGTGAATATCGTAAACCGGGGGGGGGGGGGTTCAGTGAATATCGTAAAGCGGGAGGGGATCAGTGAATATCGTAAGGTGGGATGGGATCCGTGAATTTTGTAAAGCGGGAGGGGATCAGTGAATATCGTAAGGTGTGAGGGGATCAGTGAATGTCGTAAAACGGGAGGGGATCAGTGAATATCGTAAGGTTGGATAGGATCAGTAAATGTCGTAATGCGGGAGGGGATCAGTGAATAGCGTAAACCGGGGGGAGGGGGTTCAGTGAATATCGTAAAGCGGGAGGGGATCAGTGAATATCGTAAGGTGGGATGGGATCCGTGAATTTCGTAAAGCGGGAGGGGATCAGTGAATATCGTAAGGTGTGAGGGGATCAGTGAATGTCGTAAAACGGGAGGGGATCAGTGAATATCGTAATGTGGGATAGGATCAGTGAATGTCGTACAGCGGGAGGGGATCAGTGAATATCGTATGGTGGGATAGGATCAGTGAATGTCGTAATGCGGGAGGGGATCAGTGAATATCGTAAGGTGGGATAGGATCAGTGAATGTCGTAAAGCGGGAGGGGATCAGTGAATATCTTAAGGTGGGATGGGATCCGTGAATATGGTAAAACGGGAGGGGATCAGTGAATATCGTAAGGTGGGATAGGATCAGTGAATATCGTAAAACGAGAGGCGATCAGTGAATATCGTAAATCGGGAATGTCATAAGGTGGGGGGGGGGATAATAGTGAATGGGCAGATCAGTTCAGGACTGAGTGATAGAGTAAATGAATTGGTGACTTAGTGGACGAGTGAGTGAACGGGCAGGTAAGTGAATGTACATGTGCTTGTGTGTGAAAGACTTAGTGCATCGATCCAATCACATTCGATACGGTTGCGGGTTTTAGTCTCAATAAGCATGATTATACCGATTTGTGCTAAGAGTAGAAGCGTGATTTCGATAAAGTTAGTGGATACACGACAGCCAGTGCCACAAAGAAACATCGGACGGTAATATTGATCGCCTGCCAATATCAGAAGACGTCTTCTATGCATTCAATATGTCTATGTTTGTTTAAGACCGAGCCAATTTACATATGTTTTTCTAGTACTCTGAGATAAGTTGCTCTGCACATAGAAAACGATGAATTTGGCTGAACTATGAAATATTAGTTCAATTTGGCACGTCGTTTTCACACTCACCTGACTAAAAGGTACCCGATAAGGCACTATTTACTTAACATCTATTCGATAGACTCAATTCTTGGGTTGTTATACAAAGAGATTGCTTGTAAAGCATACCCAGTTCACATGATAATAATAAGCCACGAAGCATAAAGGACTCCTTCCGTTAGCTACTCAAGCCCTGCTTTGTTTGATAAAGGAACTTATTCGTTTCAGTATTTGCTTGAGTTTATCGCCTAGCACGTCTCGCGCTCTGCATCAGCTATAATGTATGTTATATATCCAAAATAGAAAATTTATGAGCAAGGGAAAAATAATCAGCGAAGAGCCACTGCTCGTTATACATAATCGACCAGTCAAAGCTCATATAGATAGATAGATAAAATTTTATGAGCAAGGGAAAATATATTTATAGCGAAGAGCCACTGCTCGTTATACATAATCGACCAGTCAAAGCTCATATATATATATATATATATATATATATATATATATATATATATATATATATATATATATATATATATATATATATATATATATATATATATATCTATATATGTGTGTATATATATATACATATATGTATATACATATATACATACATATATATATATATAAATATATATATATATATCTATTTACATATATATATGCATATATAAATATATATATATATAATACATATATATATATTTATATATATATATATTTTTATATATATATATATACATATATATATATATCATATATATTTATATATATGCATATATATATATATTTATATATATATATATATATATATATTTTTATATATATATATATATATATATATATTTATATATATATATATATATATATATATATATATATATATATATATATATATATATATATATATATATATATATATATATATATATATATATATATATATATCTATATATATATATATCTCCTTGCATTGGGGTAATTATAATATTACTTTTGGCTTTTTAAAACGCCATCACACCCTTTGTGGCGCTTGCTATATATATTTATTTTCAGAACCTTTTCGCCTCAGTGTCAGTGTCATATTCCTCGCGATCGCTGCGGTTAGGTATAAAAACTTATTCTTAAGCAAGAGAGCAAAATATTGAGCGTTAAGTCCTTTCCCTGAGGTAACATGTTTTTCACGCTGCGTAAGTTTTTCAGCGGTTTACGATATACTCTGCTACACATTCGCTCGAGTGTTTAATAGCTTAGTGAAGGGCTTGTTTCAAAACCCAGCTGCCTGGGCACTTGCATACTTCCATGAAATGTTTTCCAATTGTGCAATGAACCGACGTTGACGAAATTGTCAACACGAGCTATTCTCCGCTTGCTCTGACAGCCTGTTAGCGTGAACACATCAACCATTGCGACGTGATAGACTGATTTGTTGGAACTCACTCATCAAGTCGCTCACTCACTCACTCACTCACTCACTCACTCACTCACTCACTCACTCACTCACTCACTCACACTCACTCACTCACTCACTCACTCACTCACTCACTCACTCACTCACTCACTCACTCACTCACTCACTCACTCACTCACTCAACCACTCACTCAATCACTCAGACACTCAGACACTCACTCACTCACACTTAACTACCCACTCATCCACTCACTCATTCACTTACACAATCACTTGCACTTAGTCACCCGCTTACTACCTAAGTAGTATAGAGACTGGGGGTACGAGCACAGCTATCAAGCAATCGCACCTCCCCCCCATACCAGGACCCTTCAGAGGTCCAATAAAGAGGGCGGCAGCAATATCAACAATCTACACCAGGACCTTGAGGAATAAGCTCTTCTAGACGACTCACGCGCTCCAAAAGGTCCTCATACTTTGATTCCAAATCCCTCACCTCAATCTCAAGGTCCACCTTCTCCTCCTATATGTGTTCCACATCTGCCCGCAGCTCGGCCACCACCATATGTTCATCGGTGCTCATTCAATAGATCGACGCGTGCCCATAGGCCAGAGTGTCTACGCCACCTGGAGCTATCCACCGCTTTGAGTCAAAATGGGAGAGAGACACCTTGTTAATGTGGAACTGGCGAAACTGCTTTTGGGTGAACAGCTACTCCACAAACTGAGCGTGCCATAGATGCTTCTTCACCACCACCTTTTGCACACCTTTTGCTTTTTTGATATCATCCTGGCTCGACATCAAGATCGAGCACATCTTAGGGCGTAGACCAACATACTCCTTGATGGGCACGCCGGCACACTCATCCTTCATCTTCCCTAGAACCTTCTTGTTCACACTGCTGTAGAGGCTACGGGAGGGATGAAAGTTACCAGTGTCACAGAGATGGGCATCTTCCTTCTGTCAGCATACACGTCAGGCGTGCGTATCTCCATAAGCAGAGAATCTTCAGACGATGAGCTTGTTTTGGCCGAGATCGAAAAATATACTCGAATGAAAAGCGACATTAAGGCTAAGATGTTGGTTATGGCATCTCCACCCCCCCTCACCGCCTAGGTCGACGTGGGTCGCAGGAGGTGATCGTGCCAGTACTGCGGTAAGTCCAGCCAACCGACCGTCCATTTAAAGAGTGGTGTTTGTTGGGTATAATGGAGGTGTTGATTAAATCTTTCTGCAACGATCATACCGAGTCAAGCAAAATACAGACCAGTGGTAGACCACGAGGAAGGGCTGCGTTGGAGCAAGTGACTACTCCGCTATCATAGGGCAAAACTACTTCAGCAACTAAAACAAGAAGCTGACTGAAAAAAAACTAGCAACGAGGGTGTTCGCTTTAGCGCGCCCTGCCTCTGGGTACGACTTTTGAGGAGGCTGCAATTGCGGTATTGGAGAAGGTGTATGACATCAAGGACTACGGAAATAATATCTATATTCAGGTTGGCGCAACGGCCTACTCTCCAGATGGCTTTTGTGTGCTACCTATCCGGCGGCGGCGTGGTTGGGGGGGGGGGGGGGGGGGTGTTTGTGGAGTGGATGCTGTCTGTCTGTCTGGGGCATCTTGAGGAGGTTGTACTGCTTGAGATAAAGTGCCCCTACACTCCTGGGAGGATAATTCCGAATATGTATAAGCCTCAGGTTCTGTTGGGGCTGCACCATAGTCAGGTGGCGACCATCGGGGTGTTTGTCAACTGCGTTATCAGGTTGTGCTCCTTTGAGGACCTGGGGAGGGCTGAGGTGTATAACCAGGTGTATCACAAGGATCGGAAGAAGTATAAGGAGACGGTGGCTTGGGTGTGGGCGGGGTGGTGGGGCTTGAAGACGGCGACTATGGCGCGGATGGAGGTTTAATAGTTGCTTGGAGGTGGAAAAAGAGCATTACGATCTTTGGCTGGGAAGACCGAGTGGGACCATGGAGAGGCCGACGGGGGCTTTCTACTGTTGGAAGCTCTTTACGAATAGATTGATAACCGCTCGTCCCGATCCTGACTTTATCGAGAAGAACGATGCAAAGGTTGCCCATTTTATACAGGACCTCGATTGCGTGAAAAATGGAACTTACAGCGACGGTTGTAGATATTTCTCACTCGATGACCTCTATGGTGGATAACTACTGGTGTGGGCCTCGACCATGGGGGGCTGGAAGGGCTCCTGGTATGGAGGGGGGAGGTGCGAGAGGCTCGCTTGCTCATATTAATCCAGTTTGGAAGCTATGCTCGTACCCCCAGTCTCTATACTACTACCTAACTCATTTTGTCATTTGGTGGCGGATTACTTATTTCTTAACCCATTCATGCACTCTGTCGCTCTTTAATGCTGTCATCAATGTAATCCCTTTTACCCAATCTTGACACTGTGTAATGTTAACCTTTTCTTCGGGTAATCTGCTTCCCGACCTGGAGGCTAAAATTATGCGCTTGATTAATTCGATCGAAGCTTGACTTCGAGAACACACTCAGAGATCAAACAGAAGCTGTAGATATTGACGAGTATGAATGTAGATACATATAAATGTGTCGCCTCGTGCGTGTGTCATTATCGGACATACATAAGAGAAAGACGCAGCCTTGGTGCCCGTGGGTAAGTTGCTAACTAGGCAAACTAGATTGAAACACACAATGTGTAACTTCTCAGATGGCCTATAACGGCCAACAACCACGAAACGTTGATATTTTTTTAATCGTGATCTTGTAACCTCTTGGGAAACTGCAGGAATTTGCGTGGGTTTTTTACACATACCCGCATGTTTTCAAAGGAAAATCCAGATGCAATGCGCGCCAGTTAATGAAAACACACTGAATGTCTTCCGGAGTTATGGGGGGTCTCTGTTTATTTACGCAATACAGTCAGTTAAAGAGACCAGTTGTATGTCTGCTTCTCTCGCCGACTGTGTGATTAAGTGTTCCGCTCAGCGTGAAGCAACAAATCGGGGTGTAGTAGAATGTGTGCCCGGCTCATAAAAATCATTCGTCCGGTTGGACATTCCGACATGGCAAATCACTTGTCCCGGGCAAGCGGATAACCATTGGTGTCGAACCCTGACCCATTCCAAGCATTGCATCGAGAGCAGTAGCTAACAACGTACAGCCAAATGTTTCCCCGCCCCAGCAATCACACTCACAAAACAGTCACGACCCATCAAGCAGCCGAGCGCACAAGTCTTTCAATACCACGCCATGTGACTGTTGCGCGTATTAAAGGGCTTCCGTTGGAGTCATTTCCATGTTAAGCGAGATAATATACTTCTGCTCTGGTTAAAAGAGGTGTAAAACAGAGCGTACCAAAACAAATATGGCGCCGAATCGAAAAGCATGCTGGCACAGCATTGACAATCATATGCCTTTGTTACCATCGTGATAGAGTAAAGACTAAACATAACTGTATCAAACGCTTGCAAGCATCGAAATATTCGCCTCAAAGGCTATGTCGACCATTTTTTTAATGAATTAACTGTGAGTGGGAATTAGTTGGTAGTTGATACGGTCGTGAAAAAAATGCGCATAAACTAAAATATATGCGCTCCACGAGCACCTAGCCAACGGAGAGCAAACATACACCATGTGACCCCATATTTTCCAATATGGCGGTCATCGCATCGCAATCTTTCGGAAATCGTATGGCATTTTTTAAAGAACTGCATCGATCGTAATCTTTTGGAGCGATGTATGGAATTGGTTCACAGTCTGGTATTAGACTGCACGTGCCATTGGGCCATTAAAGCTAACAGAACTTAGCAGGCTTGCAGTTGATATCGAAAATGACGGAGGGCTGTCAACGTTACCTAAGTCTCTTACTTTACAAAAGTGATATCACTTATCCGTCATATAGCTCCGAGCAGACGCCCTACGTCCTGTAGTTTCCATGCGAATACACATCTTCCAAGTTAAGCTGTCCCTCTCTTGCAGTATAAAAGAAAACGGATCAACGAAAAATCCGTACTCATCGGCATACATGCGATTGATCTTCAGCACATGAACAAACTTACCCGAACGGTTCACTTGTATCGGATCGGAATAAGAGTCCCAGTGTGTTTTTCTGCGCGGAAGGATTGGACCTGTCGGTGGCGAAACTGCGAGACGAGTTCCCGCTCTGGTCACGTGATTCCTAGTCTGCATATGTTATTTATGTGTACCTCGCCACGTATATCGACTTGTCAGTGTTTGGGTAGAGCGAAAAAAACGGTTGCGCATGGCGTAATGAGCTCTGTGGACGCGAGTTAATATATTATTCGACATCAACCATATAACACGTAAGAAGAGCTCAGTTGTATATTTATCTTCTTTTTCGGGCAGCGCTTTTTATGCAAATTAGGTCCCTTATTCTGCTGAACTAGATACCCTACAGGGCCCTTGACGCGCCCTTGGCAGCCAACTTTCCCAAACGACCGCACGCACCTGATATCAAGTACAGACTAGAAAACATTGTGTAGCAGACGAATGTTTGGCTTGGATAGCACATAGCTCACAAAAGCAAATACAGCGCCGACTAAATAGAGGAGAAAAAGGTATAGGAGCCCGGCGAATACCCGTAGATGGTTGGTGCAAAGAAACTAAAACAGTGAATCAGTTTCAAGGCTGTGTATGGCATGGTTGTCCATGTCTGAAATTGACCCATAGCCCTATCTATGAAAAACTAATGAGTGACTTACGAGCATAAACAGAAAGAAATACCCAGTATTTGAGAGGGTTAAGTAAGAATGTCGTACCTGAGTGGGGATGTGAATGGGCGAAAAAACGAACAACTGACCCTCATATCAAAGCTTTCACGTACCAATAAAGCCTTTTTTAGTGCAATAGTAGTATAGAGAGTAGCGGTTCTAGGACTCCACCCTTATACTACTACTGTTTGTGAGCATCATAAATCAACACTTACACTAATGAATAGGCCCATTTCAACGTATTTTAGCCCAGTTGGACTAATGATTTTCACCGAGAGGCTCCGAATTTACGGGTACAAAAAGTACACTTGCACTAATGATTTATTAGTCGAACACGGGGCTATTGCCGAACAGGGTCCAGAATGTTCCATTTCAACGTATTTTAGCCCCCATTTCAACGTATTTTAATCTCCCATTTCAACGTATTTTACCACGAAAGGTATAACTCGCTGTCGACTACTTGGAGATCCACAACCACGGGAGTCCATAAAGAAGGCCCACGAGTCGCAGGTGCCAGCCTACAGGCCAGTCCACTGGTGATTCATGATGCTCACAAACTTCATGATACTACTGCAATAACTCCTATATTCGAAAACATAGAACTAACACGAGATGAAGTCGGACCCTTCATGCGAGACTTTGCCAAACAACGGGACATCATGAAAGTGAGTAAACAAGGTGACAATTCAAAAGGCGTAGGGATCATCAGGAATTTTGTTGCGATCATTATGATGTCATAACGATCTTTATCATTTATTTTCATATAGAGGAATGGCAGACGTTGATAAGGAGCTACAAAGGTGTGAAAATATGGCTTGCTAGCCTACTATGGAAATGGTACTTGGAACATGGTCTGGTGATCACAAAGATATACCAAACACTGGAGTATGAACCCACAGCCTGTTTCAAACGATTTGCCGATACCGTATCAGACGCCAGGTATGTACGAATACACGAATGTAGTTATATGCTATACTCTTTTCAGCGCTGTATTTTTTTATAATGTTCTTGTTTGTTAGTAGACATGGGGGTGATGTTGACCCGAGTCAGACAGTAATAGCCGAAACTTTCAAGCTACTCAGTAATTCGGCATATGTTAAATCAACCCATCCTCGAGTTTACACTCTCAACCATTGGATAGTGGTCACCTCGCCTTACATTAGCACCCATTGGGTAGTGTAAGAAGGCCTCTCTGCGCCTATGTCCGACAGCCTTTCATAAACTACCGCACGTAGGAGAGTGTAAGGAGAATGGCTTGGCATGGGGCGTGAAATAAGGAAGGGCCCTTTTACCGACTTTCATCAGCCCAAGATGGCGGAAACACGGTAAGGTGAGGATGCTTCGATGTTTTAATTGTTATTAACTCGTCAATTATGTACACTAACCAAAGATGGACTCACGTGTAAGCACCATGAAACTTGTCAAAGGGCACTTGTAGTAATATTTGTTCCATGCTTTAATTTTATAGTCACTTGTTTCATATTTACACGCTCTCTATCTTAGGTTACGCAATATATTTCGATCAGGGGAAGGGGTAGCCGTGTCTTATTTATATTAGTTATTACCGTCGTGTGCGCTAGGGAAGGGGAGCTTTGCTTCCCGCAAACGTTTATGTCATGCTTATATTATCGACAATCTGATATGATGATATGGAAATGTACAGCGTTCCTTTTATCAGCAACTAGGCAAAGAATCTCCGCCTTTGACAGCTCTGTTCTATTTACTACTTTCGATCTCTCACATCCGAGCTGTAGAGGCGAAGTGCAGCCAGTGAAATTCCGGAGCTTCCGAAGTCAAAACGACAGATTAACTCACTAAAAACTTACCAAAGCCCTCCAAGAAAAACAATTTGCCACAAAATGCAAGATTATATCACAAAATGATGCGAGGACTGTTTATATTACTACAGTTTTGTCTACTTGTTCTGTTTGAGCACTAAAATACGTAGCCGCGCACGATGGTAATATTAATATATGTCAATAAGACGTCGTGCACGGCTATAAAATACGGCACATCATGAAACTTTGTCAAAAAAATCAACATGGTCGACTCCCATAATGCAACATAATTGCGTTAATTCTCGTTTATGTTTTCGATTCGCGCGGTAGCCATGTTGGACAATAATTTTAAAATTGTGTTTGATTTCTTTGATTCTGTTGATTAGAAGTATGACTGTTGTTGGACTCTAGGCAAGATTGATGATAAGACATTTGATGGTATGAAAATGTATATTTTTTTAACTGTCCCTTGTCTGCATTGCGAGAAGGAGGAAATTTGCTTATAACGCTCACAGTTCTGCATACGGACCCTCGCCCCTTAGGTGGCATCAGATCATCACAACACCAGGGGCGAGTTGCCTTGCCTAATCAGCAACCACCTCCTCTTTGTTCGTTGGTAGTTTGGGGGGTTCCTGTGGCAGTTGTACAGGCTGTTGAATGATAGCATTATCGATAGCTATAGACAGGACAATGAAATCGGTGAGGAGGCATAAGTTGAGAGAAAGCTAGATAAACTGAATTTGACGTTTGTTTTGGCACTATTGAAGGCTAGAATTTCTGCAAATACAAAAATATATGTAAAAATTTGTATAAATGCAGACCCTGAGAAGGCATTTGGTAAAGCCGCTGCTAAATTACTCAAAGCACTTCGCCCAGCTAAGGCAAAATCGTCCTGTCTTGTTGTTAACTCTCCACTGAGGAGTACCTCTGGTATAATACCACGTGGAGTGAAGCGCAAGCGAACCTCAGCTTCTTCAGCCAGACCAAATAATCATGGTACCTTTGTTAATTATGAAATATTCCAGAAAAAATTATTTTACAATATTTACTGATCTTTAAGAACACATTGAGGTGCATCCTTTGCTTGTGTTACAAACAGTTGATACAGCTTCTTCCGAAGAGGCCCTTATACAAGAAAATCCTATCGGTAAGATCATAAAATTTGTGGAGAGTTGCTACAGCATTTTTTATGTTCAATAAAAATTAAACATGAAATAGCAGTTATAGTGATAGTAAATTTATATGGAGTTATCTTCTGACGATTGATGTTAACTGTGTGAAGGAGACAATTTAGTTTCTGACATTTGGAAAAAGTACAGCCAATTATCTGACCGAGTACAAGATGACCATGATGATAGTGAGCTGACCGATTAGCAAAAGCGAAAACTGGAAAGCCAAAATCTTTGGGGGACCCAAAGGCAATCGGTAGTTGACTCATTGCTAGCAAACATGTCACAATCTGCTCAAGAGCCTGAATGTTGCCTGTGTGCAAATCCATCAAAACTAAGGTAATGTTACGCAAGTAATATTGTAATATCTACCTATGAATGACCTTTTTGTGCACTAATGTGTAACTTTCATATTCAGATGTCTCCGGTGCCAGATGTTTATGTGTGAGGACCATGACAAGCCCAACACCTTTGTGAAGGATGCCATGACAGGGAATCGTGTCTACTACCCACTCCCTACTGAGATGCCAGAAGATAATCCCAAGGCAGGATATAATATACTGAATAGATTGATATTTTTGCAACAGGGTACCCGAGAGACTTTTGGCCAAAATACTGCAGTCAGTGTGCTAATTCTGCCTGCATGGTGTTGGTTCCTGGTGTGAATTGTATTCTCATTACTATTACAGATTTTTTATGCATTACGCTTATGTTCAAATCTTACATATAACATGCTACGATAACATATTGTGACTTTTTCCAATGTGAAAACTGGGGCTACAATGATCCAATGAAATTAATTATTTCAGCATCTAATATAGATAACCTTTTAACATTTGGTATTTTTGTGCTCCGAAATCTAATAGCTACTATTAGATAGTTTTATTAGAGAGATTTATAGCTACTATTTGGTATTTTTGTGAGAGAGAGAGAGAGAGAATAGAGAGAGATATATATATAATATATATATATATTATATAGATATATATAGAGATATATAGATATACTATATCTATATATATATATATATATATATATATATATATATATATATATATATATATATATATATATATATATATATATATATATATATATATATATATATATATATATATATATATATATATATATATATATAAACTCTCTCTCTCTCTCTCTCTCTCTCTCTCTCTCTCTCTCTCTCTCTCTCTCTCTCTCTCTCTATCTCTCTCTCTCTCTCTCTCTCTCTCTCTCTCTCTCTCTCTCTCTCTCTCTCTCTCTCTCTCTCTCTCTCTCTCTCTCTCTCTTTCTCTCTCTCACTCGCAAGTGTGAGGTCTATTGGAAACCTTTCGCACTCGCAAGTGTGAGCTCCCGGGGATATCTGTGCGAGAGTTTCGGAGACCTTGAATCAAATATCTAGAAGCCACAGCAGAGTAAGTATCAGTTATGGGAATAGCAATTTTGAAATAGTATTTATTGAATAATTGACATGAGGTTACACTCATTTGAATGTCAAACAATATCAGTTGTCTCTGTCTTTGATTTATACAAGGTCATAGGGATAAGCAGCCTCATTCAGACCTCTTTCCAGAGGAGCGGTTATGCCAATTGCACACCACCTTGTCAGATGACTTTGTGGTTTTGCCTCCAGTAATGATCCAGGACAGGCACTCTTAAGTGGAACATCAAACCCTGTTACTCAGGCTGTGAAAAGGGTGCTAACCACTCAATTGCACACTTTAATGCAAGAGAAGTTCACATTACAGCCAAGAAGGTATGAGATATACGATATCTATTTGGTTGATGTACTTATTTATTAGTATGTAGTGCCCTTTAAACAGCATCGTTAAAATGAAATTGTAATTATTATACATATTATGTTCCCAGTCGTATGGTGAAGAACAGCACATGTTCTGAAAGTGAGCTTGTTAGACAGGGCAAAGTCTTACTTACAAAAAGATCCATAACAAGATGTAGAGCTGAAGATGACTAGTATTGTGAAACACAAGATGCTCATTGAAAAAAAGGCTGGTAATTATTTAAATTTCACTTAAACCTCCACAATTTTTGTGGCCATAATGATCAAATACTTTTGTATCTGTGTACTAGACAGCAGCAAAAGCGCACAGGTCATAGGACAAAACTCTCTGCAGAACGCCAACGATTGTCACAGTTCCTAACAAGTTACAATTGCCTTGCCACAATCTTGCATGTCCCTCTTCTCAAGGGTGTTCCTGGGAGCCAAGACTCTTTGCCATGGCTGTATGGAGCGGGTTCGCAGTTCTTGTATCTGATATGCTCATGCACAAAGGATTGTGAATTATATTATATTTGATTCTTAATGATTTGTGACAAAACTGACACCTCTAAAAAAAGCGAACTCTGGTTGAGCAGTGGCTTCACCTGCAGCGCTACAAAGAAGAAGGGAGACAGCAGGAAGTCAGCGTCCACTTGACCAACCAAAAATCACAACAGAAATCTCTCCGGGCAGACATAAACCAATTACAGTCAGACTGTTTACCATTAATAATATGTCTATACATTTCTCCAGGCATTGAGACAGAATCCACGGCAACATCAGACAAGCTTGCAATCCTACAGAGGCAACACCATGACATCAACATGCACGAAAAGAATGCTCACTTGGTTATTGCTCAAGCAGTTGGCGATTCTGGGATAAGTACAGATATATTTGTCAATGGTATGACAAAACCTCCTGTGTTATCAGATTTTGAATACGGGTCTGATGCATAGCAGTCTGATCTCCTAAGAAGTTATATTACTCGAAATATCAAACCATTAATACTTTGTCCAATATAAGATTCTTGCAAAATCAACTGTAGATGTATCAAGTACAATAATGGTCAATGGTGGAGCTATGAGCCTCTGTCAGTTATGACACCTCTGTCAGTTATGATCACAGCGATACACAATTGTGCAAGAATTGGTTTTTACGAACCATAAAATATTATCTATTGTTCAGAATGTAAATGGTATAAACATATAGATGCTTTTCCCCAATAATTCTCTACTGATTGGGTTTTGAATGGTGACCCATGGCAGTATTATTTGACATGCATGCATTGTTACCAAGTCATTATGCGGTTCGTCAGGCATCAACTAAGGTGTGTTTATCCTGGGGGAAATTGTTTGTCATCAGTTCCTTAGCATGTAATAAATAAACATTGTGCACTATGATCTAAGTCTGAACTTTTTAATAAAAGTATTGATTGAAAGTGAGTGAGAAGAATGTTGTTGATGTAATTGTATCTTCTCAGTTTTTAAAAAAGATCTTAAAACATGAATGGTTAAAACCTTACAACAACTAAAAAAGTCCTTTTGATCCTAAGCAAGATTCCTTGAAAAAACCTGCACAGTTTGCATGCAAATTCTCCATAATGTGAGGTGTCCTATCCTTAGTCTTGCTGTCAGTCATCGTTAGTGTAAAGAAAAGACTACAAGCTAATAACAATCAAGCAATTTATCACTAGGACATATATCGACCAAATGGTATATTACCCGCATCTAGTATCCCTAAACACTTACGGAATATACTCATTGGAATACATACTGAGCCTTATTAATTAAGCAAAGTTAGGGTCTTGCTGCATCAGAACAATCGAACAGACCAGCAAATTTCCGCGTTACCTTGGTTACTACATAAACTATCGCCATATTGACTGCTGCCAAGCAAGTATTATTCTCCCATGCTACAACACCGTAGCCAATACAACACTGTCCAGTTACATGTAAAACACCTCTGTAACACCTTGCCCCTGACAATTAATTACGATCGGATGTCACCATAATCTGCAAAAAAACAATCGCCAAGATGTAACTCGCTTGCGCGACATATACCCATGTACTGACGTTGTTCTGTTATTAATTCATCTTACTTAAAGAATAGATCGCGTATTCCATAGGCAAATAAATGTCACATGGACAGCGTCCGTGCTGTTGACTAGTTTTGATTATTATGTCCATGCTGCCAATATGCGATACCAGAGAGTCAACCATCAAGAGCGAGTTACCTTACTCACTCATTCTAATCGTGAAACCATGTAAGCTCGAGAGTCGACTATCAAAGTGTAAGATATTCACTAATCCCGACTCTTACCACATCTAAATATCCCGAATATCTATTAATGTGTCGCTTAGGTAATCCAATGAAGCATACAGAACAGTTTTACTCATTCTGCCTTTCTCCTAAAAGGAACTAAAACACCGTTTAAATGCGATCATATTCGTTCAACTAGATATCGGTAACATATAACCGAATAAATGCGTTTCAAATATAATTATTTTGGTATCAGATGTTTACACAGTGAAACAATATGACAATGCATATTGCGAATTGAAATCAGTGCATCAGAACCTACTTGAATATCAAAATAGGTGTATTTTTGTAAAATGGTACCCCATGGCCACTGAATAACAACCACTAGCCATGTTTTCGATTGAATTCATGATTCTGCAAACATTACTGGGGTGCATATTAGCCCCCTTTTGGATTCTCCTTTCATTTGCTGATGCCTGCCTTCTTTGCAAATACTCCCTGAGGCTATACCCATACTCTCAAGAATACCTTTTGGTGTGATTCAGTGAACAGCATGATGGAAAAAGTGTCTTGATTATTTCAGTTTTACCGAAAACCAAAATTTACCACAAATTATCCATTGAGCAACATTGATTTACAATAAAATAATAAATGCAGCTAAGCTATGAAAAGCTAGAAACAAGTAACTAGTAATAACAAAATCATAATAAGTGTAGTTGGAATTTATCACATGATTTACCAGAAATCTCATTCACTAAGGAAAGGCAAATTGACAAATTATCCATCGGTACATCACTTTTAATATATCTACGAAAAACGGCCAGATATACTAATTACGTTCGCTTTGAGTACAGGGGTTACCTGTGATCCTGCCGCAGTCTCTGGCAAAGAAGATAGCTGCGACCGAGCCAATGCTTAATCCCTGTGGCTGCTACCATCCCTTGTCATACGAAAGTCATTTTACCTCTGACACTTACAGAAACGACAAAGCATATGTTGTCACGCATAAATGTATTTTCAACCCACCATCATTGGACGAAGACATGCTGTCAGTCAAGATAAACTATAGCAGAATATAATATATATATATATATATATATATATATATATATATATATATATATATATATATATATATATATATATATATATATATATATATATATATATATATATATATATATATATATATATATATATATATATATATATATATATATATATCTATATATATATATATATATCATTTTAAATGGAGATTTCATTTTGTGTATGTGATGTTTTAGGTCAGATACAGGCTCAGGGACCATTTATTTTTTCTCAAGTGCGCCGCCGGGCGCAGCGTTACATGCTGGAAATGTGAGCGGGGGATGAGGTGGGTGGGGAGAAAGGTGTGACTGGGCTTTTGGGTGGGGGATTAGTGCTGATGTCTGCTGCGTGGGTGGTTGGAGCACGGGCAGGACGAAAAGGTCTTCAGTAAAGGGCGGGGTATAGATAGAAAGGATATAAATGTAATAATTGTTTATATTGGAGTGCATATTCCATAGAGAGAGAGCGCGGATGGTTGTGGGGGGCGGGGGGATTGGATTGGGAGGGGATACGGATTGTAGGGGAAACTGGGAAGAAAGCGGCAGCGACGATGAGATTAGTGGGAACAGCATGGGGTCCGATCAGAAGGTAGTCATTAAAATCTAAAGTTCATAGGATGAAAAGTTGATGTGATGAGCTGGGGGAGGGGGGGGGGGGGGGGTGGTGCGTAGGTGGGGAGAGATGAAGCAATGAACGTGTAGGTTGTAGCCGGTGGACAGGGTGCGGCGGGACAGGGCGGGGGGGGGGGAGGGACGTACAGGTCGGGTTGGGATGGGAAAGGGGTAGTAAGGGGGGGGGGGTTGACATGAAAAAAGGATAGGGTCGTTTGGAAGAAGGAAATGCATGGAATTGGGGGAGGGGTGATAGGTTGTAGAGAATAAAAGTAGGACGGGGGTGGGGTGGGTGAAAGGTTTTGCATGGGAAGGGTATACAGGGTATACGAGAATGAGGAGCGGGAGAGGCAATCGATCAAACAGATTGGATTTAGAGGGGATGGGGAGACACGAGGGAAGAAAGTATGATTTTTATCAAAAATTCTTCATAATCTGTTTTTTCTCTTTAAGTTATTAAAAATGTTCAGTTTCTAACACATATTACATCTTTTTTTTATTCTTCTGGCTACTAACATTCAATTCAAGAGCTGCGCCATCCGCATATACAGCCGCTTGTGTGGGGTTCCTTATACTATCCAAGCTATGATATTGTAAGGGGCATTGACCACTTTCCAATGGTGGAGAGTGTAAGCTCGAGAATGGGTTGTGTTATAACACGTCACCGAGGGACCCATAGTGAAATGTCTTGTCTAACGACATATAGACGGAACAGTAAAGTTCTCCTAACAAGATAACTCTCTAAAGGCGTGATGAACTATAGCTACGCTACAGCTCGTTTAGAAGAAGATGAAGAAGAATTTATTTGTCTCCCGAAAATAAATATACATGCACATACTTATGTTGAATTCACAACTCACACACACTGCCAGGAGACGGGCGTGGTTTAGCCACAGATGGCTATCTTCCAACCACCCCGACGATCTCTAAGTAATGCAATACTACATGAGGTACATCTAGAAATCATAGTAGGTCAACCAATTTGTTCTAAAAAAATAGTCTACGACAAAATCCCAAATATTGACAAAAGTATAAATCAACTTGGATCAATCTGCATTAAATTACAATCAACACAATGGCGGTTTGAACAATTAATGGTACTGTGGTAATTACTTATGAATGTATACATCAAATGGTTTTTTACTTGGGATAATACTGAAAGTGAAGAGAGTGATTTTTGCCATTTGTTCCAAGTGTTAGGGAATGAATGTAGAGGTAACCTTTTAAAAAATTCGGTTTTCGGGATAGGAGTGACCATTAAATGGGAATTACGCGTGTTATAAATGGTTGATATTGCATTGTTGATGGAATGCATTGATGAATGATGATAGCAACATGTTATTTTTGTAATGGTACATAAATAAGGCCACATTACACTCATAGAGATCATTTAATTTCAATATATTGCTACGTTTGAAAAGAGGTTCTGTATGAGCGTTATACGAAGATTTGTTAATATATCTCAGAGCACGTTTTTGTAGTATTTCAGTACGCTTTAAATTTTTTTTGGCAACATTTCCCAAAGCAAGTATACCATAGGATAAATGTGAGTGAACAAGAGCAAAATATAGACTGCGTAATGCTGATTTAGGTAGAAAGTCTTTTACTTGTTTGAGCATAAAAAGACCATGAGATATCTTTTTATTGACATGATTTATGTGTGTTTTCCAGGATAGTTTTTTGTCTATAAATATGCCCAAAAATTTATGCGCACCGTTGTTCGTTTCTATCCTGTTGATTACTTTACCATCTATTTTTATCTCACAATTACTTATATCTAATTCCTTATTGTGTCTTCTTATCAACATATAACTTGTTTTACTAGTGTTTAATATAAGACCATTTGTTACTAGCCATGTTTTTAAGTTATTGACTGTATTGTTAGCCTTTTGAAAAGCTGTTTTGATATTTGAGAATGAAATAAGTAGTGTTGTGGCATCAGCAAATGAGAGAACTGTTTCATTACAGGCATTGGAAATGTCATTGACATAAAGTAAAATCAACAGAGGCCCTAAAATAGAACCCTGAGGTACTCCTATAGCTACATCGGATACAGGTGATTTAATGTTTTGTATTTGTGTATATTGTTTACGAAGTCGTAAATAACTTGAAAACCATTTATGTGCGAGACTTCTTATTTCAAGCGAATACATTTTAGTTAGAAGTGTTTCATGGTTTATTATATCGAAAACTTTAGAGAGGTCGCAAAATATTGGGAGTACATATTCATTGGGTGATTTATTGTTGGCGTCTTCGCAGTAATTAAGCAAATGCAATATTGGATGAATAGTTTTGTTGTTTTTTTGCAATCAATATTGGTGCTTATATAGAAGTTTAAATTTAATCAGGAAGGACATGGTTCTGTTATACATATTGTTTTCAATTACTTTCGAAAAACTTGGTAGCAAACTAATAGATCTATAGTTATTAAAGACGCAGTCGTCACCGGATTTATATACGGGTATAATTTTTGATATTTTTAGTTGGTCGGGGAAGATTCCTGTTTTCATCTATGCATTAGATATATGTGATAGAGGAGTCAATATTATTGGAAGGGTTGATTTTATAGTTTTACTACTGATTTCGATGGTTTATGATAGACCCGTGACACCAATAAGATCCCGATGTTTGTTGGGATACCCATTTTCGAGTATGTGGCGTCGTAAAAGTGCAAAATGTTACCTGGGATAACATAAGAACAACTGCAACTTAATTCGCCACCAATGGCAATTTAAGTTGCAGTTGTTCTCATGTTATCACAGGTAACATTTTTAAACACTGAGTCTATAATGTATGAAAAAGCGTTAGAACAAATGTTTTTTCCCATTGCATTGACGACATTGCATCGTCAACTTCCTTACAGGATACAGAACACTTGTGTTGACGGTCACAAAAACGTGCAGCTTCACTTTTTACTGCATATTAGACCATACTGTCCAAAACGAGGATGATTATACGTGTGTAGCATCAAGTTATGCCTATTGGGGGTTCTTAATATTGCCTCATGAATAATGCAGCGATATCGTGAACGATGCTAGTAAGGGCTATCAGCAGCCCTCAAGTCGCCGCACATGTAAACAACACGGCGAAGATGGCGAGTAAGCGTGATTTGTCTCTCGTTCCCATCTTATCGTTCGGGTTTGTCAAACCTATTTATCAAAGACTTCGGATGCTTCCGGGAAAAGAAACATCGCAAAAGCCTTGAAATATTTTGATGAGGAATACGTCCACGGCATAACAGGTAATTTTATCATTACATATACCTGCATGGTCGACCACCGCTTGGCATCTGGGCGCTTGCCGGTGGCGTTGATAGAGTTGTTTGGAGGTGAGTTTAAGTAGTTGATCGCTTTTCACTCAGGATGGATAACACACGATAGATGCTTATTTGATCATGTTTATTTCTCCAGTGGAAAAGCTTGTCAGTAACTGCTGTGTCATCAAGGGAAGATGCCACAGATCCCAGAAGATAGAGGTATGACATCTCGACCTGAATAAATATGTCTTGCTTGCATGGTTATTGTGGCCCATAAATGCATGTGGTTACTGTCTCTTAGCATGAGGAAAAAACTAGACTACACGGTAGTAGTCAAAATTTTTAAACATTTTTTATTGATAAAAACTGAAGATAAGGAGAAAAGACGCTGCTGTAGAATTGTTTTTGATAACAAATGGACGCATAAAGACATGATGATTCACACTTATATAAATCTCACTAATATTTCCTGATTATACAACCATTAAGATACTAATCTGGCATGCTTTTCCATTTCTTGCAGAGTTAAGAACGTATCCACTGCATCGCCCCGATAGTGATAATAAAATCCACACCGTGTGGTTTGTAGTGCATGGATAAAATTAAGAGGTGAAATGTTTCAAAATATATGCAGATTCATGCTATCTCTATGAATTAACTCAAAAACAAGTCAATCAATATGAAAATTTAGAAATAATCATTGAATGCAATTGATGGTTTTTTAACAGATCACATTATCTACAGAGGAGCCGACAGCAGTCCTAACAGCCTCCTGTAGCTGTACTATAGGCCTTAGTGGTCAGTGTGGGAATATTGGTGGTGTGCTCTACCAGATGGCGAAGTTCAAGTCCAGGGGATTCAAAGTCATTCCAGAAGATTTGGCCAAGACTTCACTACCCCAGACCTGGCACCGGCTAAATCTGACTCCTAAGTCTTTAGTTTTAAGCCCAACCCTTAGACGACACAGAAACATAAACAACTCATCAATGAGTTGTATGCCTCTAGGCTTACCTGCCATTGTAACATCTGTACTAGGAACATAGTGCATACTGGTCATGTTCTTAGCCACCGGCTGTAGGTATTCAAAAAAAGCTACAAAGTCAAGATAGTTCCTGAACCCAGTACCATGTCAGGATCATAGGAAAACCGACTTTTCGATCTGTAGTTGATCTTTCATGGCCTTATTCTGTTTTGTGATTCTTCATACTTGATTTGAATATCCTGTAGCAACTTCTCTAGCTGACTTCTTTGCTGTCACTCTCTTCCACAATCATCTGGATGTCAATATCAGTAGTGACAGGCAGGGGCTGGTCGTCTACTTGATTGGTGCTGGTTGTCGTTAATAAAAACTGGTAGTTGTCAACTACACTGATATATATATATATATAT
The DNA here is from genome assembly GCA_034190875.2 of Urechis unicinctus. Lineage (NCBI taxonomy): Eukaryota > Metazoa > Annelida > Polychaeta > Xenopneusta > Urechidae > Urechis > Urechis unicinctus. The sequence goes on along the minus strand of CM067343.1, from coordinate 3,545,836 downwards.
ATATATATAGATATAGATATATATATATAGATATATATATATATATATATATATATATATATATATATATATATATATATATATATATATATATATATATATATATATATATATATATATATATATATATATATATATATATATATATATATATATATATATATATATATATATATATATATATATATATATATATATATATCATGTGTGTTTATGTCCACATGTAAGACAGCAGGTATTTTCTTACGAATCATTTGACACAAGTTCTTTTTGTAAAGAGTAATTAAATTCGTATGAATATAAGATTACTCTATATCATGCTTGGTAATCTTCTTAGTTCTTTAGGTGACGACCATTCGAATATGGAGGGGATCGCTGACGATTTAAGGCACTTCCTTACAGGTGTCCACCTGAAATCGTCCTTGGTGAAATGGAGAGAACACACAGACGTGCTGTCTGATACCTGGAGTGCATATACATTATGAAAACAAGATAATAAATATGAAAAGTATCAACGTATTCCTTCTTATGTGCTTTACTTTCTTAAAACACTTGAAACTATTCAAATAGCTCAAGCCTTCTTATAATCGCTCACAGTCACATGTTCTAGATCGTAGTTGTAAACAACTCACCATGAACCCGTGTTCTGGACCTTGTTTTCGCCTTATTTTGTGAAGCCAGGCTTTTCTTTTTGTAGAATCTTTTGGAAGTCGGTGAAATGAAATATCTGGGTGAACTGTTCCATCACTCTTACAAAACGGAACGCAAAAATAACGATGGCTATTTGGTCGAGACACAGCGGCAGACGATGACATGTTTACAACTCGCTGAGGTCCCTTTAACGAGGTCGGAGGTCAGCGGGGCTGCCCACCCATGGCCTCGTTCTGGCATGCATAAATATTGAGAACCCCCAATTGTTATGTCTCAATATTTAATTGTATCGTAACATCGAGTATTGCCATTAACAGTATTGCTGCTGTGGTAATCTCATACCGCTATAAAATGCACTGGGTCGCATAATAGCGAGGTGCCATAACGTCCTTCCCGTTTATGATTCCAAGGTTTATCGTACTTCACATGCAGGTATAATCATTTGCAGCCTATGCAGACAATTAACAAAACTAAGTGTATGTCATAGTTATGTTCTTTATGGTAACCAATTGCGATTTTACGTTCCTTGCACTATCATAATTGCGTAGTAAGTCGTATTTAACGTATTTTCTTATGCTTTCTATTCATATATCGATCTTATACAGATCTATCGAGCGGTTGAATAGCATGTCTCCATACCACCATCTAGGGCCGTCATGCTTTTATTGCGATTGACCGTTCATTGGGCGGCGGATGGCATTGCTGTGAAAGCACGTATTCTTAATCAATGCAACACATGATATCTGACATGGTATCGCCATCACTGCATCTTCATCAATAAGAAAAGCATGCATGTCTCGAAGTAATTATGCTCATCTAGCTAACTAGGTATATTGTGTGTTTGGAAAGACAAAAAATACCTGTTGCATGATGCAGCTGACAAAACGAAGCAAAGAATAAAAATGAAAGGTGTAGCTTCTTATATCTCTAACCAACTTTCGTACAAAAATGTGTAAACAGTGCTATTTAATCACCACAGCTAAACATTACTCCTAAATCCTAATTGTCATAATTGCATTTATTAATCGCGTGGCTCTTAACATCTTACCAAAACATCGTACAGGAATATAGGCACATTGTACGCGTTTGACAACAAAAGCATCAATAAAATCCACCATCAATTGCTTGTGAGGACAAGCCTCACGCTAAAAACACCAGCTCCAGGTTTACCCGATTCATTCCCTTTTTATCTCTAATCCATCCCTAGTCCTCAACGCAATTACATCAAACAGACATTGCTTTGTCATTAGAGTCAGTAGGGCTGCGATCACATCATCCACGGCTGTTCCGTCAGGAGCAATGCAGGCGGCGTTTTGCTGACCTGTAGACGCCAATTAACCCGTGTAATCCTCCGAGTGCGCAATATATAATGAGCACGAGTAAGCATGCTAGCAATTCACCGCACCGTAAGTCATGCTTCGACTCAATGTTTGTTGATTGTCTGTAGCATAATACGATAGCTATACGCATGTCAAATGAGGATGTAATCAACCAGAAACAGCCTTTGCTGTCCTATCCGAGGCATCAAAAGGGATCTATGAAATGCATATTTGACCTCCAAGATTTGCTAAAGAATTGTCACATGTTGTTTCGATTGCATTTGAGCAGCCGCTGTCGATGGTCACTCACATTTAAAGAGCACCTACTAGACATTGATGAGTCTGAACCACTATCAGCTACATGCCGGTCATACGCTTATCATAAATAAGTATCATAGTGAATGCGAAGTCGTCATAATGTTGATATACAGCTACACAGTTTATGTTATCGCAAAAGTGGACTTCCCTTTGTCAACAAAGAACTGATTAGTTTATGTCGTTGCATCTGTGCGAGTTAAATGCATGGTCAAATGCTTAGGCGCATTTTGGAGTTGGCATATTAAAGTACCGCAATATACCAGCGATAATATTTTGGTGACCTAATCTGCTTCATTGCTCATTTAAGCCTGGCGGCACATTTGCAATCAGTGTTATTCACAAACAGTCTGCGAGGTAACGACAACGGGTTAAACTGACATCAAAAGCACCGAGTAAGCTGAAGGGTCTATGTCTGATCATATTCAATTCCACCAGAAGATATATGTTGCAAATGGATGCTAATGTTACAGGATTGACAGGGGTATTCATGAAAGGAATAAACATGCATTATGGAGTTGGTTGTCTACCTCATGTAAAACCATATTTAAATGAGCTAACCATAACTCTAAATGTGCTAGGGTACGAAAGAGTGGTGATGATAATGATATGTAGACTGACATAAAGAATGGCGTAAATGCTTTCTTATAAAGTGTGGAATAATCCAAAAACAACGATGGTGAGTTTTTACTTTCTCCTCTATCGCCACATGATCACCATGAATAAAACGCAGCAGTTACAAATGATCTTACAGGAATGTTGTCATAGTAACAAGTACAAAACCATGTCAGCACAAGTATCCTCACCTTTATAAGCTGACAATGACATTATCTACCAAGCCTATGTACGGGGCAATATCGCCCTCGATTTTAACATCGCTTTAAGAAAGAATACGTTCTTTAACGGGATGCAGTAGCGTGTAAATAATATTGATGTCCGAATAAAGATGATGACTGACACTAAATCGCTCATTTCCTATGTTCGGCTTTATTTAATGTAAAGCACACGACACCGATATTTTATCCCGTCGACATAAATAAAGTTGCTGATTCAGTTTATAAATGAGTTGAAAATAATTTATCACAGTACTGCGTTTATATTTAATGATATCCTGGTAGCGCTAACTTACAAGAATGAAGCGTATACTCATCTTGGAAAATTAAATTATCGAATGCAAAACTTAGGAGCCGGACGAGACATCTGCTTCCATGCTTATGAAGAATGTCGCAGTTTAGTGGTCGGATTATCACAATGTTCGTGACAAACTATGTGTAATACTCAGGGATTTGTTAATATACTCTAGATATGCGCATCAAACATCACCGATGCGTTCATAATTTAATTATACTATATATTCAAGCAGTACAGCTTTGCCATAGAGTTCTTTAAAGACGTTCTGATTGATGGAATTTTGTTGTCGCTGTCTTCGACGAACTTATGTAGCCTACACTCATTGAATCCCTCAAGGAACATATACACTGTAACAAATATACTGTACAATATATATGACGGGCTGCCACGTTAGATATTGTTCTAAGCAACCTGACATTAAATATGTACACCATGACACAATAAGGCTGTTGTAATATCATATCAGTAGGTGGGGATATTGTAGAATGTTCTGAAGTGCCAAAGACTATAATGGATCTATTCTGTTCAAAATGAATAACTTTGATAAGTATACAATGGTTTTTATAAGCAGTTGGTGCAAACCATGCTGGACAAGTGGTAATTCTTTCCATATTGCTTGGTATATCGACCGTTATATAGGGAGATATTTATGCAATGACAGAAAGATAATCACCGTAAAAAAAATTTAATGTTCGCTAATTGAGCGGTGCAGATATTGAGTAAATACTGAAGTATATCGCGATAGGGAATATGATAAGGAGCGACTACAACACTTGCTTATAGACTGTTATTATATAGCCTACTCTTTGAAGAAGTCAGAGTCAATTGTTTTGAATTAACCTGCTTGCATTTACGATAAGGAGCGACTACTACACTTGCTTATAGACTGTTATTATATAGCCTACTCTTTGAAGAAGTCAGAGTCAATTGTTTTGAATTAACCTGCTTGCATTTACGTTTACAGACTAGATTTGCCAATTTGATTTGCAGTGTGAACAGTTCCTCCTGGGACACCCTCATGACAGTACCGTTTTTCAAATGGCGAGCGTCACCTTCTCTAGGGTATATCTAAGAATAAAGTGTATGTGTAGAAACATAATGAATTATATTTGTTATCCCCCAACACAAATTTAAAATATAACTTTGACTAAAGATGCCGAAGATAATAAATCCATAATATGTTGTTCCGCAATTTGAACACTGTCAACTTTAATATTCAAAGTGTAATTGGCTGTAGGCCTTCCAGCGATATAAGATTAACCATGTTTATGCTATTGAATACATTGTTAGCACGTATATTAACGTTGACTTCCATCACAATTCTTTGTCCTTTATTGTTTAGCTCGCTCTTATTATTAGCAATTAGGATGTAAGCGATTGATAACAAGATGTGCTCACTCCCGTGGATTAATCCATTGATCGGAAACATTAACGATCATTCATTAATCTCTCTCTGGGCCGTATATCTAATCAGAATAAAGTCCTCAATTGTCAAACGTGCTTCACCAGGCTGATCATGTTGGAACGAGTAGCTCATACCTGCATACTAACGCTGTGACTTTGCAGGACTCTGAATCAAGTTCTCAGATGTCAGCCTTAATATGTGTCATGGGATATACAATTTATCCAACTTGTGTTTTACTGCACGAGTATTTAGTGTAGAAGGATCGGTATATGCCAGTGTAATCCTAACTCTATTTGATATAAACAAATACCATACCATTTTCAAAAAGCTCCATTTTTATAAAAAAGTTCCACCCATGAGCGTTCAACTTATTGCCGACATAAAACCCGTACCGATCATAGTCATTTCAGATGAGCAGCAATTTTGCCCACGCAGATAGGTGCATGATATATTTATCGTTAGAACTCTGATTTATCAGAGTACAAAAGCTAGATGTTAAATCGAATTGTTGGTTCTTTGAACTGATGCATCAATCACTGTGAAATAATCTGACGATGCAGGATGGCACCATTGACACCCGCATGCACACAACATGAAAGATTTACGCATTCTCTCAAGTGCAATACAAATATTTGCTGATTTAGAAGATCAATCCAAATCCCGAGGTCTCAGACATCGACGCCATTTCGATTATAATGCAATTGAAATTTGTGAGGTGGCGTTGCGTGGCTGGATGGTTCATCGAAATGCCCTTAGATACGTATATATAGACAGCCTGCCATTAACGTTGATGGACAAGATTTTATTGACGTCATACAACAAAGAAGCGCTCGGCGTTTATATCATTTCGTATGCGACAAAACCGGGGACGGGCTGAGATTTACCTTCTGCTCGGCATTCCCTCACGCGCTTAAACCAATATATTTGTGTGCCCTGTGTGTGTTGGGGACCTCGAGGTGAGCGATGACTTATCTAATAGAGACCAAAAAGGTGTGCACATAAATACGTCAGAGTATTTCAATTCAGTGCTTGTTATATGCTATGACCGCAACGTTCAACTGATGCTATTCATACACAACAAGTGCCGTCACATCCTGCGCCTACCCGTGCCCTGTGACACAGGTCATAAGCTTTTAAGCAATATTATCAAGTTCATGGGATTTATGTTATAACCTTTAACATTAGTACAGGCAGATAAGTGAATGCAGGCGCAAACAAAATTGTGAGCTTTTTTATGAATGAGCTCGATTAAAACTACCGGACTGCAGCGAGCTTTCTCTTATAGGAATGCTACCTGCGACATATTCACAGTCCAGTTACACAGAGCAAGTTAATCGACATTCAATACACATTTATTTGTCTCGACAGCCAATAACAGTGTGTAGAAATATGCATGATATTTCCCGATGATAGACGTTCAGAGCAATTACTTTACAAAAAAACATGTATCTGTCATCTTTGGCAGCTTTTTGTATGATTTTTACTTAAGGCGATGACGATGATATAATGGGACTATAGATAACCATTATAGCTGTAAGATATGAAAATATTGAGTGCTGTTCTCACTTGGCATCATTGTCGTAATAGCCATAACGATCAATTTTCAGCAACGCAAATGATTTTAGCAATTTAGAAATGTTTTAATAGTTAGGGTTATTTGCAAGCTAGCTAGATTCTTGATACTTATTACGAGTGGAAAGGGGTTGGGCGTAAATCAAACAAACAAAAGGCTTTGCACATATTGCATGTTAAGTTTTCATGGCTACATTTTAATTCAAAGGCGCAATGGTATTAACATCTCTGCTATATATGAGTGCAGTTTGATAACCGACCCCGTTTATAGCTCGTTGTACCTCAGCAGATTATTGCGCGAGTAATGGACATTCAAAATGAATCATCATTAAATACTGAATACTATTTCCGGTCGACCACCAGCCGTCCCAGTTGACTTTGCCTAAAGCCATGCTACAGCTATTAAGCGAGTTTTGTAACCCGCACCTGTCCGCAAACTCAAGTGGACTAGTTGCCCATCGATACAGGCACGACGGTTCTGTAATCGATAAATTGCTAAACACTTTAGTGAGCAGCAGACCCTTGAAATTCGGGTCAACACTCGGAGTCATATAAGCCAGGTGATGGGGCTGAATTGATATAGAGCAAAGGGGGCGGCATCCAGCTGGTGCTGGTAGAGAGGGCTGTATGCGCTTGACCAATATTCAGGGGCTGTAACCAGGTAGAGAATGCAGAACGTAGTCAAGGATGTTGGAAGGGTTGTTTTAACGTTGTCCAGAAGGAGGCGCCTGTACCCAAGTAGTCCAAAAGAAGGATGATGTACCAACATAGTACAGAAATATCAGGTGAAGTTGGCTCTGTCTACGCCGCTCACATCCACACAGTCTAGGTGGATTTGGCTCTATCGACACCGTTCACCTGCAAGCAGCTAAGGTGGAGTTTGCTCAATCTACGCCAGCCACCTATACTGTATACCTGTTCGGTTTCGAGAGTCATAATCAAAGACTAATGTTTGTTATACGAGAATATCCCCAATAGACCCCCGAATAGTTGATGTGCATAGTCTTCTGGATTTTTTCTACAGCCTCCCCTGCATATTTGACGCATACCGTCGGTTTATTTATTCAGTTGTCGCCATCAAGCCTGAGGCAGTTGACGGCCCACGCTTCCCTCTAGTGTTTTTTACCTCTAAATTGCACAAGTAGGCATTGTACTCACTCATATTGAAGTACGCTACCAACAGCAATAATCCCATTTTAACAATTCAATGATATAAAAAGCTACAGGGATGAGCAAACCAAATTACGTTACCTAACCACGCCACCTAAGCCGACGACATTTTGCATTGCTGCCAAGCTTGTGTCATGGTCCCATGCCAGCTTAGACCACGTTAACAATGCCACATTGAAAGACTTCTGTAGCATTTCGGCTTCATTGTAAAATAGATCAATGCCTGGGCAACGCCTCGAGGGTTTTCCCCATTTCTGCCACCATCCTTGCGCTTATTCGTCTAGGAATATATACTGACGAATGGTGGAGCATAATAAATCCTAAATTGAGTTGATAAAAAATGGCCCCTCATAACCAAATGCATTGTTTCATTTGAACATAAATATCACTATATATAGCGATGTAATTGTATTGGCTACACTAAAGTACAATTTTGTCCTCAATCACCTGTCTAGGATATTGCACTGTAGGAAACAGCTGTAGTGATGGGCAGACAAAAATCACATACAATTGGGCAAGGATTTCCATACATCGTTGGGATTTTTTTGGAACATCATTTGGCTTTGAAACACCGTAACATTTGACAAAATGTTGTCAATTCAGATGCTTTAATATCCGACGTAATCACTTTGATCATGCTCATTTTCGCACCTACAAATAAAATGCCACCTTTGCATATGATGACATAGGGGATAGAGAGGCGCAGCAGATGGTTGCAGAAGAATGGGAAGACTTGTTTGCCTTATTTTGCCACCACTACTAAATCGGTGTTTTTTTCGTCCACATCCATACACAATTCATTGATATAATCATCGTTCAGCTTTATGGACAATGTCCTTTCAATTAGTAGTCGTTATTCGCTTGGATCTTCCATGAGTATACAACTATGAGCAAATAAGCAGGAAATTAACAAACGTTGAGGGTAAAGCTCTTTTTCGCCATGTGGTACAACACAACGCATATCTGCATGGGTGTTGAAAAGAGAAAAACGTGGGGCAGATGTAGACGTTCAACGGTGGTTGGGGAATGCGCTGACATAATCACTTGTATATTATTCAGTCTACATGTATCTATCAAGGTCCATATGAATTCCCGGATCATGGCCGTATGCATGCATCTTGTTGGCTCGTCCAGAACCAAGCATGTTGTAGGGTTTTTGTTCGCTATCATCCTTTTTATAACTTATTGGGTGAAGCCGAGACATTTTTGACCACTGGGTATATCGTATGGATGACGTTTGGGCGTAAAGTACTTCCATCAGTTTATCGATCGTTTTATGAATTATGAGAATCTATGACTGCTCTCAAACTGGAGCACCGAACATTTGCATTTGTGACATCTCCCTCGCAGTATCTGAAATAAAGCCATCTACAGAATGTGTAGTATTATCATCAGCAGAGTCCATAATATTCATAACAGAATCAGTCCTGTGGGACATCTGCTAAAACAGCTAATTAAAACATGGGCATTGCCCGTCTGTGTTACAAAAAACACGGAAGTTATTTTTCACAGGTAACAAGCACATAAAAGAACTTGACAGCAAGTAAACAAACAATTTAATTGTCCATCTCTTCCTCAACAAATATAGCATATTTAGAAATAGCCGCGGAGGTGGGCGATATTCAAGCACTGATTAAATTCGAAAGGGAAAGAAGGCACTATCACCTCACCTCAAAACGTACCCATGCACGCTCACAACCCACACAATAACCATCCCATATTAGCACCCCAAGGAAAGGTGGAGCAACTTTGAGCCAGTCATTCTCAAAGATGTGGCATATGCCAAAGTGTGATCAAAACACGAACAAAACTGTAAAGCTGTGGGATATAGCTAGAGAGACTGGGATTGTAGAATCATACATGTCCAAAGAGCACAGCACATGAACACGGTTGAAAGTTGCCAGCAGGACAACCGTATGCTGCCCATCTCAGCAACCTTAGAGGAAACACACACCCCTGTTGGTCTACAAAAACATCTGCCATTGAGCCCGAAAATAATCAGGGGGACGTCGCTGATAGCATGAAGAGACTCAACGGTAAACAAAACCGCCAGACCGAGGCCAATAAATGGAAAATGTATGGATAATCGTTGCAAGGCGGACAGCTGGTTCGAGCTTTTGTGCATCAGCACACTGTATGCAGTACAATGTGTTGGCACATACGAATCTGTGACTGTATTCTTGTGGGATGACATGACTGTCATGAGAACCACAGGGAAGAAAGGGTATATGTGCAAGAATAAATGCGCAAGGGAATCGGAAGTATACCCTGTGTCATAGAAAGATATGTATCTTGTCTAACCTTACAACAGATATTTGACATAGTAATTGATATATGAGCCACTACCTTTGTTTCATTTCCTTGACAAGCTCTTTCAACAGATGGTCTGTTTCCTGGGGTAATTCAATAGGTCTAAACCCGAACTCTGCCTCAGATTTTTCCTTTCCTGCTTTACAAGAAGTTGGAATAACAAATAGACTCTGCTTCTAAAATCGAAATTGCGGTTTCTTGCGAGTTTCATTAATGCATGTCAAATGACAAACCAGGCTTCCCTGTAGGACTGGTGTGAAGTGATGAGTGGACCACTGAGATTTGGGTAGGCAGATGAATCGCAAATTACACTGGTTTTCTCAGGAGATAAAAAACATCTCTTAGTGGTGCCCGTTTTCCACTCCAGAATTCATTGCTACATTTTAATTCAAAGGCGCAATGGTATTAACATCTCTGCTATATGTGAGTGCAGTTTGATAACCGACCCCGTTTATAGCTCGTTGTACCTCAGCAGATTATTGCGCGAGTAATGGACATTCAAAATGAATCATCATTAAATACTGAATACTATTTCCGGTCGACCATCAGCCGTCCCAGCTGACTTTGCCTAAAGCCATGCTACAGCTATTAAGCGAGTTTTGCAACCCGCACCTGTCCGCAAACTCAAGTGGACTAGTTGCCCATCGATACAGGCACGACGGTTCTGTAATCGATAAATTGCTAAACACTTTAGTGAGCAGCAGACACCTTGAAATTCGGGTCAACACTCGGAGTCATATAAGCCAGGTGATGGGGCTGAATTGATATAGAGCAAAGGGGGCGGCATCCAGCTGGTGCTGGTAGAGAGGGCTGTATGCGCTTGACCAATGTTCAGGGGCTGTAACCAGGTAGAGAATGCAGAATCAACGTAGTCAAGGACGTTGGAAGGGTTGTTTTAACGTTGTCCAGAAGGAGGCGCCTGTACCCAAGTAGTCCAAAAGAAGGATGATGTACCAACATAGTACAGAAATATCAGCTGAAGTTGGCTCTGTCTACGCCGCTCACATCCACACAGTCTAGGTGGATTTGGCTCTATCGACACCGTTCACCTCCAAGCAGCTAAGGTGGAGTTTGCTCAATCTACGCCAGCCACCTATACCCAGCCACCTATACTGTATACCTGTTTGGTTTCGAGGGTCATAATCAAAGACTAATGTTTGTTATACGAGAATATCCCCAATAGACCCCCGAATAGTTGATGTGCATAGTCTTCTGGATTTTTTCTACAGCCTCCCCTGCATATTTGACGCATACCGTCGGTTTATTTATTCAGTTGTGGCCATCAAGCCTGAGGCAGTTGACGGCCCACGCTTCCCTCTAGTGTTTTTTACCTCTAAATTGCACAAGTAGGCATTGTACTCACTCATATTGAAGTACGCTACCAACAGCAATAATCCCATTTTAACAATTCAATGATATAAAAAGCTACAGGGATGAGCAAACCAAATTACGTTACCTAACCACGCCACCTAAGCCGACGACATTTTGCATTGCTGCCAAGCTTGTGTCATGGTTCCATGCCACAATTGCAGCTTAGACCACGTTAACAATGCCACATTGAAAGACTTCTGTAGCATTTCGGCTTCAGTGTAAAATAGATCAATGCCTGGGCAACGCCTCGAGGGTTTTCCCCATTTCTGCCACCATCCTTGCGCTTATTCGTCTAGGAATATATACTGACGAATGGTGGAGCATAATAAATCCTAAATTGAGTTGATAAAAAATGGCCCCTCATAACAAAATGCATTGTTTCATTTGAACATAAATATCACTATATATAGCGATGTAATTGTATTGGCTACACTAAAGTACAATTTTGTCCTCAATCACCTGTCTAGGATATTGCACTGTAGGAAACAGCTGTAGTGATGGGCAGACAAAAATCACATACAATTGGGCAAGGATTTCCATACATCGTTGGGATTTTTTGGAACATCATTTGGCTTTGAAACACCGTAACATTTGACAAAATGTTGTCAATTCAGATGCTTTAATATCCGACGTAATCACTTTGATCATGCTCATTTTCGCACCTACAAATAAAATGCCACCTTTGCATATGATGACATAGGGGATAGAGAGGTGCAGCAGATGGTTGCAGAAGAATGGGAAGACTTGTTTGCCTTATTTTGCCACCACTACTAAATCGGTGTTTTTTTCGTCCACATCCATACACAATTCATTGATATAATCATCGTTCAGCTTTATGGACAATGTCCTTTCAATTAGTAGTCGTTATTCGCTTGGATCTTCCATGAGTATACAACTATGAGCAAATAAGCAGGAAATTAACAAACGTTGAGGGTAAAGCTCTTTTTCGCCATGTGGTACAACACAACGCATATCTGCATGGGTGTTGAAAAGAGAAAAACGTGGGCAGATGTAGACGTTCAACGGTGGTTGGGGAATGCGCTGACATAATCACTTGTATATTATTCAGTCTACATGTATCTATCAAGGTCCATAAGAATTCCCGGATCATGGCCGTATGCATGCATCTTGTTGGCTCGTCCAGAACCAAGCATGTTGTAGGGTTTTTGTTCGCTATCATCCTTTTTATAACTTATTGGGTGAAGCCGAGACATTTTTGACCACTGGGTATATCGTATGGATGACGTTTGGGCGTAAAGTACTTCCATCAGTTTATCGATCGTTTTATGAATTATGAGAATCTATGACTGCTCTCAAACTGGAGCACCGAACATTTGCATTTGTGACATCTCCCTCGCAGTATCTGAAATAAAGCCATCTACAGAATGTGTAGTATTATCATCAGCAGAGTCCATAATATTCATAACAGAATCAGTCCTGTGGGACATCTGCTAAAACAGCTAATTAAAACATGGGCATTGCCCGTCTGTGTTACAAAAAACACGGAAGTTATTTTTCACAGGTAACAAGCACATAAAAGAACTTGACAGCAAGTAAACAAACAATTTAATTGTCCATCTCTTCCTCGACAAATATAGCATATTTAGAAATAGCCGCGGAGGTGGGCGATATTCAAGCACTGATTAAATTCGAAAGGGAAAGAAGGCACTATCACCTCACCTCAAAACGTACCCATGCACGCTCACAACCCACACAATAACCATCCCATATTAGCACCCCAAGGAAAGGTGGAGCAACTTTGAGCTAGCCATTCTCAAAGATGTGGCATATGCCAAAGTGTGATCAAAACACGCACAAAACTGTAAAGCTGTGGGATATAGCTAGAGAGACTGGGATTGTAGAATCATACATGTCCAAAGAGCACAGCACATGAACACGGTTGAAAGTTGCCAGCAGGACAACCGTATGCTGCCCATCTCAGCAACCTTAGAGGAAACACACACCCCTGTTGGTCTACAAAAACATCTGCCATTGAGCCCGAAAATAATCAGGGGGACGTCGCTGATAGCATGAAGAGACTCAACGGTAAACAAAACCGCCAGACCGAGGCCAATAAATGGAAAATGTATGGATAATCGTTGCAAGGCGGACAGCTGGTTCGAGCTTTTGTGCATCAGCACACTGTATGCAGTACAATGTGTTGGCACATACGAATCTGTGACTGTATTCTTGTGGGATGACATGACTGTCATGAGAACCACAGGGAAGAAAGGGTATATGTGCAAGAATAAATGCGCAAGGGAATCGGAAGTATACCCTGTGTCATAGAAAGATATGTATCTTGTCTAACCTTACAACAGATATTTGACATAGTAATTGATATATGAGCCACTACCTTTGTTTCATTTCCTTGACAAGCTCTTTCAACAGATGGTCTGTTTCCTGGGGTAATTCAATAGGTCTAAACCCGAACTCTGCCTCAGATTTTTCCTTTCCTGCTTTACAAGAAGTTGGAATAACAAATAGACTCTGCTTCTAAAATCGAAATTGCGGTTTCTTGCGAGTTTCATTAATGCATGTCAAATGACAAACCAGGCTTCCCTGTAGGACTGGTGTGAAGTGATGAGTGGACCACTGAGATTTGGGTAGGCAGATGAATCGCAAATTACACTGGTTTTCTCAGGAGATAAAAAACATCTCTTAGTGGTGCCCGTTTTCCACTCCAGAATTCATTGCTACATTTTAATTCAAAGGCGCAATGGTATTAACATCTCTGCTATATGTGAGTGCAGTTTGATAACCGACCCCGTTTATAGCTCGTTGTACCTCAGCAGATTATTGCGCGAGTAATGGACATTCAAAATGAATCATCATTAAATACTGAATACTATTTCCGGTCGACCATCAGCCGTCCCAGCTGACTTTGCCTAAAGCCATGCTACAGCTATTAAGCGAGTTTTGCAACCCGCACCTGTCCGCAAACTCAAGTGGACTAGTTGCCCATCGATACAGGCACGACGGTTCTGTAATCGATAAATTGCTAAACACTTTAGTGAGCAGCAGACCCTTGAAATTCGGGTCAACACTCGGAGTCATATAAGCCAGGTGATGGGGCTGAATTGATATAGAGCAAAGGGGGCGGCATCCAGCTGGTGCTGGTAGAGAGGGCTGTATGCGCTTGACCAATGTTCAGGGGCTGTAACCAGGTAGAGAATGCAGAATCAACGTAGTCAAGGACGTTGGAAGGGTTGTTTTAACGTTGTCCAGAAGGAGGCGCCTGTACCCAAGTAGTCCAAAAGAAGGATGATGTACCAACATAGTACAGAAATATCAGCTGAAGTTGGCTCTGTCTACGCCGCTCACATCCACACAGTCTAGGTGGATTTGGCTCTATCGACACCGTTCACCTCCAAGCAGCTAAGGTGGAGTTTGCTCAATCTACGCCAGCCACCTATACCCAGCCACCTATACTGTATACCTGTTTGGTTTCGAGGGTCATAATCAAAGACTAATGTTTGTTATACGAGAATATCCCCAATAGACCCCCGAATAGTTGATGTGCATAGTCTTCTGGATTTTTTCTACAGCCTCCCCTGCATATTTGACGCATACCGTCGGTTTATTTATTCAGTTGTGGCCATCAAGCCTGAGGCAGTTGACGGCCCACGCTTCCCTCTAGTGTTTTTTACCTCTAAATTGCACAAGTAGGCATTGTACTCACTCATATTGAAGTACGCTACCAACAGCAATAATCCCATTTTAACAATTTAATGATATAAAAAGCTACAGGGATGAGCAAACCAAATTACGTTACCTAACCACGCCACCTAAGCCGACGACATTTTGCATTGCTGCCAAGCTTGTGTCATGGTTCCATGCCACAATTGCAGCTTAGACCACGTTAACAATGCCACATTGAAAGACTTCTGTAGCATTTCGGCTTCAGTGTAAAATAGATCAATGCCTGGGCAACGCCTCGAGGGTTTTCCCCATTTCTGCCACCATCCTTGCGCTTATTCGTCTAGGAATATATACTGACGAATGGTGGAGCATAATAAATCCTAAATTGAGTTGATAAAAAATGGCCCCTCATAACAAAATGCATTGTTTCATTTGAACGTAAATATCACTATATATAGCGATGTAATTGTATTGGCTACACTAAAGTACAATTTTGTCCTCAATCACCTGTCTAGGATATTGCACTGTAGGAAACAGCTGTAGTGATGGGCAGACAAAAATCACATACAATTGGGCAAGGATTTCCATACATCGTTGGGATTTTTTGGAACATCATTTGGCTTTGAAACACCGTAACATTTGACAAAATGTTGTCAATTCAGATGCTTTAATATCCGACGTAATCACTTTGATCATGCTCATTTTTTCACCTACAAATAAAATGCCACCTTTGCATATGATGACATAGGGGATAGAGAGGCGCAGCAGATGGTTGCAGAAGAATGGGAAGACTTGTTTGCCTTATTTTGCGACCACTACTAAATCGGTGTTTTCTTCGTCCACATCCATAGACAATTCATTGATATAATCATCGTTCAGCTTTATGGACAATGGCCTTTCAATTATTAGTCGTTAGTCGCTTGGATTTTCCATGAGTATACAACTATGAGCAAATAAGCAGGAAATTAACAAACGTTGAGGGTAAAGCTCTTTTGCGCCATGTGGTACAACACAACGCATATCTGCATGGGTGTTGAAAAGAGAAAAACGTGGGGCAGATGTAGACGTTCAACGGCGGTTGGGGAATGCGCTGACATAATCACTTGTATATTATTCAGTCTACATGTATCTATCAAGGTCCATAAGAATTCCCGGATCATGGCCGTATGCATGCATCTTGTTGGCTCGTCCAGAACCAAGCATGTTGTAGGGTTTTTGTTCGCTATCATCCTTTTTATAACTTATTGGGTGAAACCGAGACATTTTTGATCACTGGGTATATCGTATGGATGACGTTTGGGCGTAAAGTACTTCCATCAGTTTATCGATCGTTTTATGAATTATGAGAATCTATGACTGCTCTCAAACTGGAGCACCGAACATTTGCATTTGTGACATCTCCCTCGCAGTATCTGAAATAAAGCCTTCTACAGAATGTGTAGTATTATCATCAGCCGAGTCCATAATATTCATAACAGAATCAGACCTGCGGGACATCTGCTAGAACAGCTAATTAAAACGTGGGCATTGCCCGTCTGTGTTACAAAACACACGGAAGTTATTTTTCACAGGTAACAAGCACATAAAAGAACTCGACAGCAAGTAAACATACAATTTAATTGTCCATCTCTTCCTCGACAAATATAGCATATTTAGAAATAGCCGCGAAGGTGGGCGATATTCAAGCACTGATTAAATTCGAAAGGGAAAGAAGGCACTATCACCTCACCTCAAAACGTACCCATGCACGCTCACAACCCACACAATAATCATCCCATATTAGCACCCCAAGGAAAGGTGGAGCAACTTTGAGCCAGCCATTCTCAAAAATGTGGCATATGCCAAAGTGTGATCAAAACACGAACAAAACTGTAAAGCTGTGGGATATAGCTAGAGAGACTGGGATTTTAGAATCATACATGTCCAAAGAGCACAGCACATGAACACGGTTGAAAGTTGCCAGCAGGACAACCGTATGCTGCCCATCTCAGCAAACTTAGAGGAAACACACACCCCTGTTGGTCTACAAAAACATCTGCCATTGAGCCCGAAAATAATCAGGGGGACGTCGCTGATAGCATGAAGAGACTCAACGGTAAACAAAACCGCCAGACCGAGGCCAATAAATGGAAAATGTATGGATAATCGTTGCAAGGCGGACTGCTGGTTCGAGCTTTTGTGCATCAGCACACTGTATGCAATACAATGTGTTGGCACATACGAATCTGTGACTGTATTCTTGTGGGATGACATGACTGTCATGAGAACCACAGGGAAGAAAGGGTATATGTGCAAGAATAAATGCGCAAGGGAATCGGAAGTATACCCTGTGTCATAGAAAGATATGTATCTTGTCTAACCTTACAACAGATATTTGACATAGTAATTGATATATGAGCCACTACCTTTGTTTCATTTCCTTGACAAGCTCTTTCAACAGATGGTCTGTTTCCTGGGGTAATTCAATAGGTCTAAACCCGAACTCGGCCTCAGATTTTTCCTTTCCTGCTTTACAAGAAGTTGGAATAACAAATAGACTCTGCTTCTAAAATCGAAATTTCTTGCGGTTTCATTAATGCATGTCAAATGACAAACCAGGCTTCCCTGTAAGACTGGTGTGAAGTGATGATTGGACCACTGAGATTTGGGTAGGCAGAGGAATCGCAAATTACACTGGTTTTCTCAGGAGATAAAAAACATCTCTTAGTGGTGCCCGTTATCCGCTCCAGAATTCTAGAGGCATCGCGAATGTTATCGACGAATTCATCACTTTCTCCGAGTTTATACAAACAAACCCTGAATTGGTTATCTGCTAAAATCCCAATATTCATGCCAGACAGGCTCAAAACCTTTTCCATTACGTTTTCTTGGTGGCGTTTGTCACTTTTAAGCGTATAATGACGACTTGGGGCGGATCCAAGCATAGACAGGGCCATCAAATAGTTTATAGCTATGCTAAGAGGGCTCACTTAAAGTGGCTCTGCAGTGATCGCTTCCCTAATAATAATAGATTGTAATCGTAAGGTGGCGCTACCGTGACACAAACAAAAGTTCATGGGAATACTGAACTGACGTCATTGTTTAGAGCGAGAAATGTCTTTTCACATAGCCTTGCCATTGCCAAAACACGTCGCACAAAAGGCTTATGAATAACGAAAATAGCAAGTGCTCTACTAAATAAATGTCAACTTGATAAATTATGGAAAACATTTTGCCTCTAGCAGCGCAGTTTACGATCCTCGATCTATCATGTCCGCGCTGTGAAGGGTACTGTTAGATGGTCAATGAATGTCAGAAGCATGGGAACTGGCCTGGGGTCGACATTAACATTTTTGGCAGGTCAAGGGGTGTGTGAAAGTCTCGAGCAAAGAGTCTATAGCAACGCTGAGCTGCGTGACGATTATGAAATTACTAAAAAGACACCCCCAACACCAGGCGACGATACCATGCAATCAGCGAAAGCACATTTGCAGTTTGACTGTTGATCCAACGTCTCGGGGCCCGGCGGCTGTTAACGATATGGAGTCATATGATTGGTCAAGGCGACTATAGGTCCAAAGTAAACCGATCATTCTACGTGGTTTTAAAGACGCTATGACAAGACGCTATGACAATAATGCTTCGGCTAACAGGTGGCTTCTTCACATATTTCCTCGGGCGGCATGACGTGATATTGAATAACTTCCAAATGGATTGTGCACTTTGCTGCTTTACAGGTCGTGACAGCTTCGTAGCAACCGAAACCGAAATACCGCATTAAGAAACATTTACCAATCCCGTGAGATATCCCCAAATTCTAGAAGACATTCTGTGTGTTGGCGTTGGACGCAGTCCACAAAAATGTAGATGGTGTCACCGAAAACCGAGGATGCGTATCGCAAGTCAGGTTTATGGCCTAGACGCGCTTCTTCTTTCACCTCTTTTATACGACCTTTAAGCTCAGAAGTACGCTTTTGTACGGTGTCTTTGGTGTTCATTTTATACCATTCGTTTATTCAATATACCTCAAAGCTTGGTATATATAGCATGTGAAAAAGTCAGCCCACTCGCCGAGCACACCCATGAGGACTAAGTCTACTCATGCATCGCAGAATGCGGGCGCGGTTGGGGTTCACCGCAGAGAAGCACAGAGACGGCAGACCCAGCGAGCACAAGTGGCTGTGCGCTGCACCTTATGAGATGAGGGAGGGGATTTGGTGGCTAAACTCTGCAGGTTCTGTAGCATATGCAGGGGCCGAAACGGGCGATTGTTACATGCTGGAGCTCTCTCGGGATCTTATCGGGTGATTGATTTATGCTGGAGCTCTCTCGGGGCCTAATCGGGTGATAGATTTATGCTGGAGCTCACACGGGACTTAATCGGGTGATAGATTCATGCTGGAGCTCTCTCGGGACCTAGTCGGGTGATGGATTTTTGCTGAAGCTCTCTCGGGACCTAATCAATTGATTGATTTATGCTGGAGCTCTCTCGGGGCCTAATCGGGTGATAGATTCATGCTGGAAATCTCTCGGGGCCTTACCGGGAGATAGATTTATGCTGAAGCTCTCTCGGGACCTAATCAATCGATTGATTTATGCTGGAGCTCTCTCGGGGCCTAATCGGGTGATTGATTGATGCTGGAGCTCTCTCGGGGCCTTATCGGGTGATAGATTTATGCTGGAGCTCCCCCCGGACGTAATCGATCGATTGATTTATGCTGGAGCTCTCTCGGGGCCTAATCGGGTGATTGATTTATACTGGAGCTCTCTCGGGGCCTAATCGGGTGATTGATTGATGCTGGAGCTCTCTCGGGGCCTTATCGGGTGATAGATTTATGCTGGAGCTCCCCCCGGACGTAATCGATCGATTGATTTATGCTGGAGCTCTCTCGGGGCCTAATCGGGTGATTGATTGATGCTGGAGCTCTCTCGGGGCCTAATCGGGTGATAGATTTATGCTGGAGCTCCCCCCGGACGTAATCGATCGATTGATATATGCTGGAGCTCTCTCGGGGCCTAATCGGGTGACGGATTTATGCTGGAGCTCTCTCGGGGCCTTATCGGGTGATATATTTATGCTGGAGCTCTCTCGAGGCCTAATCGGGCAATAGATCTATGCTTGAACTCATTCGGGACGTAATCGGGCGATAGATTTATGCTTTAACCCTCTCGGGGCCTAAACGGGAGATAGATTTATGCTGAAGCTCTCTCGGGTCCTAATCAGGTGATAGATTTTTGCTTGAACTCTATTGGAATGTAATCGGGCGATAGATTCATGCTGGAGCTCTCTCGGGGCCTAATCGGGTGATGGGTTTATGCTTGAGCTCTCGGGGCCTTATCGTGTGACAGATATATGATGGAGCTCTCCTGGGGCCTAGTTGGGTGATAGTTTTATGCTGGAGCTCTCTGGGGGCCTAATCAGGCGATAGATTAATGATTGAGCTCACTCGGGACCTAATCAGGCTATAGATTCATACTGGAGGTCTCTCGGGGCCTAATCGGGAGAAAGATTTATGCTGGAGCTCTCTCGGGGCCTAATCGGGCGATAGATTTATGCTGAAGCTCTCTCGGGACCTAATTGGGTGATAGATTTATGCTGGAACTCTCTCCGGACCTAAACGGGCAATAGATTTATGCTACAACTCTCTCGGGGCCTAATCGGGTGATGTATTTTATTGGCCTTGTACTGATAGAATGTGTTCACATTGGAGTGTGTAACTTGAAATGTAATATATGTCACCTTTAGTAGCTTTTTTCAGTGAATAGTACGCTCCGGTGAAATCCTAAGATCATCTTCAATGATCACTGCGATTTCTTTGGAAGATGCCCAAAGAGTTTCTTTGGAAACCTGATTATCAATGTCGCAATCAACAAATATCTAAAGGGCAACATTGTCTGTTGCCGTTAAAGACACCACAATAAAGCCATAACGTAGACCATAACTTTGATCTTACAAACATTATGGCACTGGAATATGTTTTGTAGAACTCAATGACAAATCTACACCAGCTTTGTAAACAAATTCAATGTCATTAATGTGAGATATGGATTGTCAGCTGGCGAAAAAATCGTTGTTATGCGATAGCAATTATTAGCTATCGTACGATATATAGAAGTTCACTAATTGATTCTTATACGTGGCAGCTGAAACTTTTCTATACAAAAAAAGCTTGAATTACCAAGTTATTTGAACCACATACAAAGCGTTACAATTCATCATTTCACATTACATGCTTGCATCAATAATAAACCTAGATACATAGTGCGCATGCGCTGCTTTTAATCATTTGTACGCACATGGTGATACGCTGAGATCATCTTCAATGATCAATGCAATTTCCTTTATTACAGGTTTTGGACGCCACGAATCTATCTACTGTCCATAAAGTCCTGCATGTTCCTCCTATACAAAAACTTCTTTTCGGCCTCCCACTTTCCAGTCAAAATCAATTGCTGCTTGAAGAGTTTCATTTGAAATCTCATTATTGGTATCACGATCTAAGAATATCCCAAGAACATCAGTATCGTTGCCAATTACCAGTTCATTCAGTGTTGCCAGCAATGTCTGAAGAGATTTTGTCCGTTTGTAAGTGAGGACAATAATTCTTAAATCGACTTCATCCTCGAATTCATAAGGTGTTTTGGGGAACATGGACGGACACGGGATTTCCCTTTGTTGTTCACGTGGTTGGGTGGTGGTCTCCATCTAAGGTTTGTCGTTGCCACAGTTGACCTTGAAAGTTCCGTAACCATATCAAGCTTTATAATTGCAAGAATACCTGCACATATAATAACCACTAATGTGATAAATGGGCATCTTCTTGTAGCTATCATAACGGATGTTTTCGCGAACGATTGTAGTCTTGATTCTGCAAAACAAACGCACGGTGCAATTAATATTTTAAAACTTCCTTAACCCTTTTTTACAGATTGATAATCCTTCTAACTAGACCACTTTTCATTGCTTTAATGATTCCTTGCCTAAAATTCTAGAGAATCTTTTCCACACTGCTTAGTCGGATTATTGTAATTCAAACAGTATCTTTGGTCATTGAATAGTTATACTGTGATCTTGGTAGTGAACACATGTTATTGGTTCCTAATAAAGTAATGTCACTTATTCAATTAGAGGTGAGAATTAGGCTGCAAGGATTGTTTTCTCCTCAAAACGGAGGCATTATTTGTTCACTCGAACGATTTACACACATTATTAGCCTCACCTGAACTAATTCCACACATCAGTACTCTCACCTGAACTAATTACACATTATCACCATTTCTTCGGTAAAACGGATGTTTGTCACATTAATATTTTGATGTCATGTCTTGTTTAATTGTTGAGGTTTAGCACAACATGCCAGTCTTTGCCAGGCCAGCCCTTTCCATATGAATGATGGATGTTCCCTGTTATATTGGCTTTATCGACACGATGTCAAAAGGGTTTCTCATATTTGTTTGTACACAGTTTCTGATGTATTTTCAACAAAACAAGTTGTGTGATGCACATATGATTACACGTGAGATGTATGAATCAAATATATGACGAGCTAACGGACAGTTCAATTGATGATATCCAAATTGATACATAAGTGTTCCATTCTATATCCAAATAGTCTTGCAAACAATATGAATCGATTCTGACTTAAACCCTTTCTTCATTTTGCGATACGAAGTAAACCACTGGAGAAGTAAAGCTGGAAGAACAATAGTATGGAGAGTAGCACAGATAATGGAGGTCCTGGCGCAGCGAGCTCATAAGCATTTTAAAGCCATATTATCACCTTACACAGCATGATTTTTCACATCATTTTGTGATCACTTTTGTTGTTTTTAGGGTGAGCTTTACTTACCAATTCTTCAGGTAAAATAACGGTCTATGCAGGATTTCGCTCCCTGATCACTGTCCCAGGGACGGTGAACTACACTCGAGGGAAAGGCGTAGTTTGGCCCGACCCCCAACAGTCCTTCTAGTTTGCTGGGCAATTAACGTAACCATAAGCTGTAGTGTCTATGCTGTTTGTGGCTATCCACCGCTCTGTGTCAAACGGGGAGCGTGACGCCTTGTTGACGTGTAGCTCATATATCCTGTGACCATCACTGCGTAGCATATTCATTGCATGGCGGAACTGCTTCTTTGTGAACAGAGACTTGATGAATTGAGCGTAGAGACAGTGCTTCATCACTACAACCTTCTTCACTCCCTTCGCCTTTCTGATCTCGCCCGTGTCAGACTTGAGAATTGAGTAGATCCTATTGCGCTAGCCTACATACACCTTGATCGGACCAGTGGTCTTTCATTTTAACCAAGACCTTCTTATTGGTGTTGGCATGCAGTGCGTGATTCTCCGAGTCAAAGTGTCAGATATCCTACTGCATATCAGTGTACAAGTCAACCGTACGAATATCCAATAGCAGCGAGTCTGTATCAGTATGCATCAGGCACAGGACGCCGCCATATCTGGGCCTCATGACGTTATAGTAGAAGTCGCACATAAGGCGTTTGGATAGGCCAAGAGTTCACATGCCTACATACACCCGGACGGTCAAGCACTAGGCGGGTCTTGTGCATGTGCAGGGTCGCAAGAGCGTCTTCAAATTCTGAGTGTCTTGCGTAGGCAGATCAGACCACTAACATGTAGATTGTTTCCTCTTCCGATGAGAGCACAATTGTCATGTCTTGCCGAACGCAGAGTGGTTCATCAGCTTGTACAGGTCATTCTCAAGGTCACTGGTAGCCAACTTGTGTAGGTTGCGGTTCATTCTAACATAGGGTTTCGTCCACGGGCTTTGATAAATGAGAACGCATGGTCTGCTTCATTCCTAACGATAGGAAGAGCCAGGAGTTCCTGTGGGATCACATACTTCTCGTTGTTGCGTAGGTTGGGTACCAACATCTTAACCTCCGTGGTACTCCCAAGTGCACCCAGAAGATTCCTCTGTCAGTCTGACAACCATTCCTTTTACACATCATTTCGCTCTGACGATGGTGGATACTCATTGTGCGCTTCATGGATCTCTGTAGGATATTCCCGATCTACTTCAAGTATATATCTGGTTTTCGATCATAACGAATATTTCTCGTTAAAGGCGGCAACTCAGTTTTTAATATCATACTCCAGCAAGTAAATTATATCTCGTCGGCCAAAAATTTCTATACTTTTCATTTATGCAATAAACTAACCAACTAACCAACTATTGTAATAGATTAACAACTTGCGATAGCTGAGTCAATCTGTTTGAAGTACAATGAGTGTCACTTCTGCTGGGTTTTCACTGGTTTGATAACTGGAGCCTATTCATTATGCGGTACAAAGCTCGCCGCTGATCTCTGCTTAACTCACTGGATCGAAGTCGAGTATGGCACACCGTGGTAATATTCGATAAAAAACATTTCCGCCTGTAAACCAAATCATTGTCATTCTATCTTGGCCATGTGCCAATTTCCCCCATGTGCCAATGGGTCTCTCGTTATCTTCGCGAATTCGCATTCGCCAAGATATCTTGGCCAGTCGCGTTTATTGCTATGTATGTAAGCATGTTTATTAAAAAAAAGATCAGTGTATTTGTGCGTGATAAGAATTTGATCTAAAGGGTGAGTTAATGATGGATTCCACCAGAGGTTGATTGACTAATAAGTTGGTTAGTGGATTGAGGAGAGAATGAATGTCGTAATGCGGGAGTGGGTTAGTGTATTTCGTAAGGCGGAAGGAGATCAGTGAATGTCGTAAAACGGGAGGGTATCAGTGAATATCGTAAGATGGGAGGGGATCAGTGAAAGTCATAAAGTGGGAGGGTATCAGTGAATATCGTGAGGTGGGGGGGGGGGGGATCAGTGAATTAAGTAAGGTGGGATAGGATCAGTGAATGTCGTAAAGCGGGAGGGATCAGTGAATATCGTAAAGTGGGAGGGGATCAGTG